>QEPC01003884.1:385467-423423 GCA_003113815.1 Sphenodon punctatus | reverse complement strand
CCCCCCAGGGATCACCCCTACTAAAGTTCAGTGCGCTTGCTTACCTTGCGGAGCTCCGGCGGCGGCGGCAGGCGGTCCAGAGGCCTCAGCGCCGGCTGTGGCTGCCAGCATCAGAGACGCTCTAGGCCTTCCGGGGAAACCCGGAAGTTCCCCGGAAGGCCTAGAGCGTCTCTGACGCCGGCAGCCACAGCCGGCGCTGAGGCCGCCGGACTGCCCGCCGCCGCCGGAGCTCCGCAAGGTAAGCAAGCGCACTGAACTTTAGTAGGGGTGATCCCTGGGGGGTTGGGGGGGTGTTAAACACCCTCCCCCGGGATCGGGTCATACTTACCAGCGGCTGCGGGGACGCCATGGCCGCTAGTGCTGGGGGGTGGTCTCGCCTCTGAATCTTTTTTTAAACAAAAATCCAGGCTGGGCAGGGTGGGTGGGGGGTGTCCCCCCTTCCACCCGCGCAGCCTGGGCTCAGGGAGGTTTTTTTTTTTATTAAACTTTTTTGCTGGGGCTTTAAGTTTTTTACATTTCAGCCATTTTTAAATGGCTGCAATGTAAAAAAATCCAGTACCCGGAATCCGGTACCTGGACTGGATTACCGGGTCGAATCTGATAATGCCGGTACGCCCGGTACCGGCATTATCGGATACCGGATTTACCGGTTTTCCCACCCCTAATATTTGGTGACTGGTTGGGTTCAGTAGTGGTGATAGCTTGGTGACGGGTATATCAAGTGGAGGGGTTGTAAGAGGCAGGGTGGGGCACTTTCCTTCTTCCATGACTGGGCCCTTCCCTTTTGTGTATAGGAACCTGAAACCCTCCCCTTCGTCCCTGGTTGTTGCTCCCCTGTGGTTCCCCACTGTCAGCACTCCTATCTCCTCCCTGAGGGACACAGAGGGGTCTAGTTTTGATTGGTGGTTTGGTGCGTGGTGGGGTGAGGTACTGCAGCGTGATCGCCCTCACCCCAGTGATGATCTTGCCTCATTCCCTGTTGGGAGTTTAGGGCTCTATAAGATCCTGAGGGGGCGTTTTCGTACCTGGGTACCTGTGAACCCCTGCAGGAGAGCGAGTGAACTAGGGGGACTATCATGGGTATTAGGGTGCGAGTCCTTTCCTAGCCCTTCCCCTAACAGCCTGACTGATGCCCACCACCCACGCATCCACCCGCATGCCAGTGAGCTCTCTCTAACAGATAGTATTCTTCTTGTCCTGAAAGTAAAAAGAAAGTTTACAAGCCTGGCATCAGTGGCAGCACCTCCTGTGCCTACTGGCTCTTGCTCCTCCTCCACCACCGAAGGTCCAGCAGCAGTGGCAGGAACCTCTTCCTCCACCACCGGCTCTACCACCTTGGCCTTCCCCTAGGTCCGGCATTTAGTCACCTTCTTCATTTTTTTTTAAAAAAGCAATCACTCACCAACACCAACAGTCACCCACCAATACTCTCCAACCAGCCAAACCAAAAGTCAAACTGAAACCAGCACACACAGTCCAACACAAACACAGCCAAAATACGCCAAACACCCAGCCAGCCACAACACACACACTCTCTCTCGCCACACAGCTCCGCATGCACTCAAATTTCCGGTTTCCGACGCAATCACGGGATGACGCGATACCTTTTTCTGAATGCCTGCACCGAACTCCACTGAACCGAACGACCGAACCCAAACTCGGCAACCAAACTGAACGACCGAACCGAACTACTGGACCGAACTGAATGACTGAACCGAATGACTGAACCCTAATGATGATATGTTCGCACATCCCTAGTGATGAGCTCACAACAATCCATAAACAATGTAAAAGACCCCCTTTCTGTGAAAGAAGAGTGAACTCACCTCTTTCTTACAGACCCCCTTTCCCTTGAGCACAAGGTGGTAACCATGTTTGGGAAGGTCTCATTGGCTTGCATTACCCAAGAACTGTATATAAAGACCACCAAAACCAGCATACTTTGGCCGAGGGCTAGGTTCCACTGTTGTATCAGTGAGTTCTGTGGTCTCAATCCCATTATTCTCATCGCTCTCAAGGAACAGTGCTCTCCTCTCCAGCATCACCTGGGGGCCCCCTTTCAGCCTTTTCTGAACTAACACCTGCATGTACTCCAGGTCATGGCTCTGGACACATAAGAACACTGTTGTGTAGGATTACTTATGCTTAGGTGTGGGTAGCGTTGTTACCTGACAAGACCAGGAAACCAGGACTTGTGTTTTTTCTATTCTATATTAATAAAGTTATACTGTTTTAATGAGCAGATACCTTGCTAAGTAATTGAGAGGTATATATTGAGTTTAACTTAAGGACCATCATTGATCCCACTCAGCTGGTGAGCACACGCAGTCACTGCTCATTATTGTGGTTGGACCTAACCAGTCCATTGTGAACAATATTTAAGTTAAGCTACAACATTTCCAGCCTGGTTGCTACCCCTGCTGGGGTTTGTACACATCTGGTGGGCCAGGAACAAATGTACTGCCATGATGGTCTCCCAGCCACGTCAAAACGGATCCTACTGGGCCAGTGTCACATTTGTAAATACCCAGAGTTTGGGGTTGGGCAGGCCCAGTCTTGTCCAGTTTGTTTTGATCGACTTCAATTAGTCTCCCGTAGGGCTGAAGCGGCACTCCTTTTTCTGTGCTGACATTTAATTCTGTCATTTCAGAATTTTCCAATGACATTTTGCTAATTCCGTGTCCTTTGCTTTGCAACATTGGAATTATCGGAATTGTCGGAAAGTGTCTGAATAATCTCAGAAAATATCGGAATAATATCAGAAAGTATCAGAAGAAATATTGTTCTGCTGCTTTCACACCGTGACCGCGTGTCAGAAAGTGCCGGCAGAAATTGTGGAAGATCGCAGACAAAAGTAAGGGAATGAACATCTCTATTGCACCGGGCTGCTCATTGTGGAATCTCTTTCTGTCAAAAACAGCTACCACGGCGGCTTGCTGTTTCAGTCCTAGTCTCATCCACTAATGCAGAGGCTGTGCCTGGAGTGGTGTGGGTGACTAAATTGTGGATTAGATCCATGACTGGCCTGGCTGGTGAAAGCTAGTGGAAGACATTGGGGTTGTTTCTAGCTGTGGTTGTCAGTGCCTTCCTTAGGGAGGGCAGGGTACCTGACGGCCTTAAAACAGCGGTCGTCTGTGCCCTGCTCAAGAAGCCATCTCTTGATGTTGACTTCCTGCCCATCTACTGGCCTGTCTCTAGCATTCCCTTTTTAAGGAAGATTATTTAACAGGTGGTTGCCTCACAGCTCCAGACACATCTTGATACTATTGGATTCCTGGACCCATGTCAGTTGGGCTTTCATACTGGACATGGCACCGAGACTGCATTTGTAGGCTTGGTTGACCATCTCTGCTTGGAAATCAACAGAGGACATTTTACCCTGTTGATTTTGCTAGATCTTTTGGTGGGCTTTGATATAGTTCACCATGGGGTGCTGTTGGCATGACTGCAGGACCTGGTGAGGGTGTGCTCATTCCTAGCTAGGAGAACCAGCTGGTGATGAGAGCTGGCTCATTATCACCATGGGAACTCCCTTTTGGGGTCCTGCAGGGCTTCATCTTGCCCCTACTCCTGTTCAATGTATATCTGAGGCCCCTGAGCAAGATCATTAGCAGATTTGGAGTGAAGTGGCATCAGTATGCTGATGACTCCCAATTCTGTCTCTCTTTTTCATCTGACCCAGGTCCTGCAGTCTCAGTGTTTTTCAGGTGCCTGTCTGCCATTGAGGACTATATGCAGGTGAACTGATTGAAGCTGAATCCAGACAAGGCTGAGATGATGATGGTTGGCCAGCCGTATGTCCTGGGGGGCATAGGGACCCATTATTGATGGCGTCCCTCATGGCGAATAGCCGAACTGTAATAAACTGTAATAAACTGAACTGATGGTGTCCCTTTGGTCACTCAAGTTCATAGTCTTGAGGTGATCTTGGATCCATTTCTGTGCCTGGATGGCCAGGAGTGCTTTTCATCAACTTCATCTGGTGAGAAGGCTGCAACTTTGTCTATCAGACTCGGTTTTGACCACCATTATTTATTTATTTATTTATTTAATGCCACAGGCATTATCTATGCCTTCATAACCTCAAGGCTAGGCTATTGCAATGTGCTCTACACGGGGCTGCCCTTGATGACTGTTCGGAAGCTGCAGTTGCCGGTGCAGAATGTGGTGGCCTGCCTTCTGTTGGGGCGTGATTGGGTATACGGGTTAGGGAGAGGGCTGGTGGGCAGTTTTTTTTTTTTTAATGTTTTATATGTTTATGTGTGTTTTATGTTCTTATACTTTTATATTTTGCGAGCTGCCCTGAGCCTCCATAGAAAGGAAGGGGTAGAAATTAAACAAACAAACAAACAAACAAACAAATAAATAAATAAATAAATGTGGTCCCTTTCTGGTTCCTGGATCTGGCCCCTGTATACTGTTCCTCACTGAAAAATTGAGTTTAGCACAAGCGATCAGAGATGAGGACATGCACATAAGGACAGGGCACAGATCTATGATCTGGGTCATCCCTTTTTTCAGCATGCCCCCCAAGCACCCCCACCCCAATGTCTTTTTGGTCCTCAGAGCATGTACTAATTTTCAAAGTGGGCCCTAGGAGGAAAAGATTCCCCACCCATGGTATAGAAGTTAGGATCAGGGGTGCTTAAGGGCTGCATTCAGGAAGAGAAGTGTCCAGATCATGGATCTGTGCCCCATCCCTAGGTGCCAGCGCTCATCTCTGCTCCCTTACCCTGAGCTTAGTCTCTCAGTGCTTGGGGGTAGGAAGAGGATCCAGGGACCAGATCCAGAAAATGGAAAGGAACCGAAATAAAAACTAGCCATTGGCCTCACTGAAAGAGTGAACTCAGGATAAGGGAGCAGTGCTGAAGGCACACCCACAAGGATAGGGGATAGAGCCATGGCACAGAGTCATGATCTGGACCTTCCCCTTCCTGAGGGCACCCCTGAAGCACACCCATCACCAAGAGAAGGCGGACAAATATGGGGAAGGGAGAAAGGGGGAGACCCAAATGGGATTCCAAATTAGGGAGGAAGGTGGGGGAGTCCAAATGGGAGGGGTGGCGTGTGTGAAAAAGTAGGGAGGGAGTCCAAACAAGATGGGAGGAGGAGAAAGGAAGGGAGGATGTGGCGACTTACCAGCCACAGCTCTAGCGGCCATTTCCTCAGCTTCGTTTAGTTGGGCTGGGCTCTGGAGGAGAAGGGAAGATGGGAGGCAAGGCTCCAGCCCTTCCTGCTGCTCTTCTCTGCTGATTGGCTGGTGGCACTGGCTCTATTGCCCCTCTAGCCAGGCTATTGGCTGGAGGGATCCATATGGGACTCCAGCCCCTCCCCTGCTCTGAACTGCAGTGCAGTGCTGGGGGGGGTGGGAATTTCTGTAGTCCCACCAGCCACACCTTCACAGTACAGCCCGTTGCTACCTAACAGGACCCCATTTGGTTATGATTCAAAATATACTTACCTCCAAGTTCAGGTTCTGTGACTTGCATGTTGTAACCTGAAAGAAAAGGGTAGATGATTAATAAGGGGTTAAACCTAACTTGATACACATCCGTTTGGAGGGAAAGGAAATTGTCTATGTGTCTCAGTAGAGAAGCTATAGAATTCGTTAGGCTTCAAACCAGGGCTCACAAGTTAAGCGAATCAGTGTCATCCAGCAACATGTCTGTTTTACTCAGGGTTGCTACCTTCTGCAGTTTGACCATGAGACTCCCATAGGCCAAAATGGGAGTCTCATGGGAACCCTAAAAGGTGGGGACCCTAAATCTATCTCACTGATCACATAACGAGTTGTAAATCCAACTATGCTAATGTTATAACTGATTATAATGGAAGCTATTAATTTGGTCCTCTAACCAATCATATTTTGGGTCTACAATCTTGTTATGCAAATGTTTTAAGAATGTTACATTGTGTTGAAGTTCTCTTTCTGGTCCTTGTAATGCATATAAAAGATATGCTGTGTGAGTTGTCATCATCGTCAGTGAGTGAAGTTGAAGAAGGAGAAGATTGAGTATAACAACTGAGTATCCTGACTTCAGGAGAAGATGTACATTTATGCACACTGCTCTGAGTCTGCTTCATTTCTTCAAATCTGCCTCTTCCTTGCCTTCTGGAATAATAGACATCTGTCTCCCTGAACCATTAAGCTGAATCACTGTGTGTGCCTCCCACTACTGGAGACCTCACAGCCCAGGGGAGGCTTTTCCCTCCCACTCCTGCTGGGGTGCCCGCTGTCTGCTTCACCATTAAAGCAGTCACATGCGCAGAAGGCAGAAGCAGAGAGCAGTCTTCTGTGCATGTGTCTGCTCTAGGGATGTGCGAACGCGGTTCGGCCGTTCGGTGTTCAGACCGAACTCGGACCGTTCGGATGACCGAACCGAACGACTGAACCGAACTCAAAGCGACTGAACCGAACTCAATCCAAACTCAAAAACGACCAATCTGTTCGGTATCGTTCGGATGAGTTCAGTCTCATTTGGGCGGGAAAAACATGACTGGCAGGCCCAGGGAGGGGGGGGGGCAGCTGAGGAGCGCCAGGGGTGGAGAGGCTTGAAGTAGCAGCTGGTCTGCCCAATCACTATCCCTTTTTTCCTCAGACCACTGCCTTCTCAGTCTGCGATTGGCATGGGGCTAGGCTGCACAGAGCCGATGGAGCTTGTGGTAAGGTGGGCACAGCTGTTCTTTCTCCCTACCCTCCATTGAATCCTTCCCTCCTCTCTGTATATATTCCATCCCTGATACCCTTCCCCTGTTTTTGGATTTATTTAGAGTATTTATTTATTTAATTTATTTATTTATTTACATGTTTTTTCCCACTCCCTCATGCCATGGCATCTCAGGGCAACTTACAAAGCAGAGTATGAACAATAAAAAATTTAAAATAAAAACAACAGTATCATTTTAAAATTCTATAAAAAGTAGGATTAGATTGATTTAGGTTTCATTTCAGTTTTGTACCCCTCCCTGTGTTGTTTGTTGTGAGCTGTCTGTGTTCCCCATCCCCCCCATCCCTGTGTATACATATAGATAGAGATTAGATATTAATAGTTATTAATATTAGATAGACATCAGATATTAATAGTTACTATTGATAGATAGTTGGCTGTTTGCGTTTGGAGCAAAGGTGCTCGATGAAGCGGGTCTTCGCTCCTGAAGATGGCTGCCAGTAAGCCGAATGGAATTGCCCTTGGACTTCCAGGACATTGTGCATTGTGGGTTGGAGGTTGAGTGGGGGTGATTGGCAGAAGGAACTCTCTCCCTGAGCATTACTAGTGTGAGTGTCATTCCCCCCCGCCCCCGCTTGTGTGAGCTGTCTTACAGCGGCCTTCTCGTGCCAGAGATTCCCCCCGCCACGTCACTTCTGCTTGTGCGGCTTCGAGACACGAGCCGGGTCTCCGGGACTTAGTCTGGAACTTAGTCAAGCCATCCAAAGCTACTATTGATTCTGCAGGGCCTTGGTGGGATGGGATATACAGCCAAGATGAGGAGGTAGAACTCGGCTGTTGGCCGGGAGGAGCTCTGATACAGCCAGGATAATGGTAATTCATGAAGAGGCCATTCAACTAGTTGCTAGGCCCCTGTGGAATGGGGTTACCCCAAGTTGGACTACTAAAGAGATAGTAGTCCGCAATCTCTCATTCCTAACAGGAACCAAGCTGCATGAGCACAAGATTGATAAGATCATGCCCCTTAATGACATGGTGGGTACAAGGAATCTTAGGGTTTATTTTAAAGATCGAGCTTGGATACTTAGGCTTTTTTGGCTACGACGTGGGGCATTTCAATAAATCGAGTTTTTTCCTATAAGAATAGTGGAGCTATTCCCCGTATACTGGAGAATCGGGGGTATGGTGAACTTGCCAACAGTACAACAGGCTCTGCCCCCCACCCCCCCCAGACTTGGTGCTTCCAGCAGCATCTCAGATGACAACACTGGATAGTATGGGTGATAGACCTCACGTCCCAGAGGCTTTGATTGTAGCTGAGCCAATGGAATATCTGACCCCACAGGGTGCGGGGGAGGGTGGGGTAGTAACTTCCCAGGGACAAATTTTGGTTGAAAGCTGGTCAAAGTTTGCTTTAGTTCGCCCGACCCCAAGTCCAATGACGTGCAGGTTGAGGCTATTTTGGACAATTTAAAGTCTAGGGAATGCAATCTGTTTATTGACAGATTGTTCTATCTGCAAGATAAGTTATTATGGAGAGAGCATGCAGGCAGCGGAGGAGGATAGTCGGTGTGGCTGCAATGCCTCAGTTGAGGTGAATCCACCGGCCTTAGTGGCCCCGAAGTCTGAGGCATTGCCGTGGAAAGGAGTGGGACTGGCCAAGAGGATATAAATCTAGCTCCCTGCCTGGTAGAGAAAGGATTAGAAGCTATTGGGCCCACTTTGGCTAAGGGCTATTCTGACTATTTGGTCCAGGAAGAAATGACGGATCCTAATCAGGACCAGCCTGGCTGTGCTGTTAATACCCAAAGGGTTTCCCCCAGGGGGAACCTCCACTTCCCCCCCAGGCGTGAAAGAGGGTTGGGATGGACCAGGGCCAGAGTCTGCCCCACAGCTTTATGTATATCCATTACTTTCTTCATCACCCTACCCAACCTTTAGTCATGCCCTCCAAACCGGGGGTGTGGGGTGTGTGAAAATGGTCTAGCTGCAGACTGACTGAGAATGTCCGTTCTTCAGGGCTACAGGGGATCAAACCCTGACCTAAAGCTTCTTTCATGGAATATTTCCGGATGGGGTTGGCTGTTGAATCATGAGGTCCGGTCGTTGGTGGGCAATTTTGATATCATTTGTATGCAAGAATCTTGGCTGATGGATAGTTGTCTCCTTTTACTATCTGATTTTCAGATGTGGTGCTATCCAGCCACCAGAGAGGCCAAGTTTGGCCATGCGTCAGGTGGCTTATTGACCTGGTTAAATTCCTCACTACCAGTTCAAGGGTCCCTGATGCCTAGGACGCCTGCCAATGTTCTTGCAGTATTTTTTTCTGCTGAAACTAGGCATGAGATTATAATCTTGAATATGCATCTTCCTCCCCATTGTTCTCAGGTAGGGACCTTCTGGTTGCAAGTAGAAGAGTTCATGAATATGCTCAAAGATGATTATCCTGGGTGCCTGATAATCCTGATGGGGGGTTTCATCTCTAGGATGGTATGGACCCTGTTAGACAAGCGGCCATCCTGGGTATTAAGGTTACTGATGAGTTTTTTGATTCTCCCCGTATCTCCAGAGATAGGGAATTGAATCCCTATGGAGTCCAGTTTCTCCATTTTCTCTATACCGGTATCTGGAAGATTCTTAACGGAAGGACCATTTCTGATGCATTGGGGCAGTATACTTTCGTTTCTCAGACTGACAAAAGTATAATTGATTATTTTTGCGTTCATGAGGCCTTCCTAGACTGTTGTGTAGATTTTTCTGTATTGGTTGAGGGGTTCAGTGATCATCTCCCTATTGTATTAATTTTTGCCCCCCCTGTCAGAGGTAATCCAGTCAAGGACTCTCAATTCACTTCTGTGGGGCATGTAGCCCTTGATCTGGCTCCACGGCTTCATTGGTCCGACAAGGTGGATGAGAAATGCTTGGGGCTCTATAATCAGGCTAGTTTTATGCAATTGAAACATTGCTTGCTGGATCCCCAGTAGGTGACCCCAGAACGGGTCTATGAGCTCTTTGCAGCCCTGTTGGAGCAGTTTGGGGAACACCTGACTGGTAATAATTTTATATCTGCATCGGCTGTTGTTTCCTATACCCAGCCCAGATGGTTTGACAAGGAGCGCCTAAGGCATAGGGCTAGCCTTGGGCACAGCGCTAGAGTCTTCACGGCAGATCCTAGTGTGGCAGCGGCCTCTCAGTACACCAAAGCTAAAAGCAGATATAAAAAATTACTTAAAGGGAAGAAGGAGGCTTTCCAGTCAAAGGCATGGGAGGCTCTGATTAGTGCAGCTTGGGACAGTGACCAGGCCGGTTTTTGGGCCTTGGTCAAGGAAGTAAGTAGATCTCCTTTCATACAGGGTCTTCAGGATTGGGGAGCTTGGCAACTCCACTTTAAGGGGATTTTTACTAGTATGCCGGATACCACTGTCCTTAATTAGGAACTATTGGCAGCCCTTCCCCTTTGGCCTCCAGTGGATCCGGAGGCCATGAAATCTATATTGGTTATGTCCAAATCTAGATAGCTCCTGGGATTGATGGCATCCCGGCAGATCTGTTTAAGCATAACATGGGATGATGGGCACCTATTCTTGACAAGCTATTCACCATTGTAAACAACTGTGGGGTGATTCCAGCAGGGTGGAACATCAGCATAGTAGTGCCCATCCACAAAAAAGGAGACAGGAATCAGCCCCAAAACTATTGCCCCATTAGCCTACTCTGTGTGACTGCCAAGATCTATGCGCATTTTCTACTGTCCAAATTAGAAGACTGGGCTGGGGAGACTGATTTTTTCCCTGAGGAGCAAGCTGGATTCCGACTTGGCCACTCGACAGTGGACCACCTGGTTGAGAAGTATGTTAAAATTAGAAATGGAAGATTAATTATGACCTTTTTGGATATATGATCTGCCTTTGATTTGGTCAACAGGAATATTCTGTGGGACAGACTATATCGCACAAAAATGTACCAGAGATTAATTTATCTGGTCCATACCTTGTATTCGAAGACTTCTCTTAGAGTCAGGGTAGGGGGTAGTGTCCATATCCTGACCTCAATCCCTGTGACCAATGGAGTTAAACAGGGTTGCGTCCTGGCCCCTTTTCTTTTTAATTTTTTCATCAACAGGATCATGGCCCTGCTTAAAGCGGATTTTTTCCTTCCAGCTAGGGCTGGAGGCAGATTTGTTTCCATCTTACTATTCGCAGATGACATGGTGCGCCTATCCCCCTCGGCCTTGGGGATGAACAGGATGCTTTCTGAGGTGAGCCGATTCTGTAAGGATTCCCAGTTGTCTATAAACTATGACAAGTCCAAGGTGGTGGTACTGGGCTGTCGTTCTACTAGCCACAATTGGTTACTTGATGGAGTAAGGTTGGAGCAGGTGCAATCGTACAGGTACCTGGACTTACTTTTTAATAAATTTGCATCTTGGCAAACCCACGTCGAAGCAGCAAGGCTCAAACTGAAGCAGGCGGTTATGGACCTCTTGAGGTTCTGGAGGCGTTTTGGAGGGAGGTCCATACCTCCAGCCTTGAAGCTGTTTGATTTAAAGTATAAAGCTGGTACTTTGTTCGGGGCTGAGGTGTGGACCCCTTTTGCACCTGGTGCTTTGGAATCTCTCCAGAATTTTCTGTTGAGAGCACTTCTGGGGGTTCCGCAAAGCACTCCAGCCTGTTTATTACGTTTGGAGACAGGGTCATTCCCGCTGCGAATTGAATTGCTCTTTCGACCTTTATGTTACTGGCTCAAGATCAAGGCCATGACAGAGGATCATTTGCCTCACCTATGCCGTGAGGAGGCGTGTTCTTGGTCTATTCCAGGGCTTTGGTTGGGCAGGGTCTTGAAATGCCTAAGTAGCCTGGGGTTATCGCCTGAGATGCTGGATGGGATACCAACCACCGAGAGGAGAAGGATAATTCGAAAGCAGCTGATAGATCAAGCCATCCAGCTAGATCTGGGGGCTGTTCAGGCATTAAAGAGTGCCCCGATTATTTAAGCTGGTTTCCAAGTGCGAGTCGTACTTGGAGCTTATTGTGAATCCCAAGCTGCATAGGACTTTGACCCTACTATGTTTTGATCTTCTCCCTACTAAAGTCATTTTTGGTAGGCGGAATGGTGCCCCTTTCAGGGATAGGATCTGCTCCTGCAATTTGGGGCATGTAGAGGACTTACCCCATGCGCTATTTGTTTGCCCTCTTACTGCGCATTGGAGAGCACTGTATTTGGCCCGTTGGATTTCTAATCGACCATGTCTATCCCTGGTGCAATTGTAGCAATTTTGCCTGAGATCTAATTCCTCGGATACGCTGTACAGCCTTGCTGGCTGGGCTTACCAGTACAGCAAACGTTGAATTTTCTGGGGAAGTCCCTTTGTCCTCTGGATGGTGTCTTCTATACCCCAGGCCACCCATTAACTTTCCTTGGGTTTCCACGACTGAGGGAGTATCAACTTTTGCATTTTTTGTCCCTACCTTTGGGGCTTAGAGCTTCATTTGTAACTATTGGCTAGTCTATGGTTTTATTGTTTTTATTTAAATCCTTAACTGTCATGTGTCTTTGCACTTACTATGTTCAAATGTATTGTGTATTATTTTTCCTTGTTATGGCTGTTTGCTAAACAAGATTAAACTTAAACAAACAAACATAGATAGATAGATAGATAGATAGATAGATGTAGGAGTTAGTTTAGTTATAGAGATAGAGATAGTGTGTTTAATATTTTATAGTGTGTTTGTAGGACTAGGCCTTTGTAGATATAATATACCATTTAGTGCCATAGATTTTAAAATAGTTAATAGCAGTTACTAGAGTTATTGTAGATATATATAATATTAGATTAAACATTTGAATAAATAAATAAGATATATATATATAAAAATTTCAAATTACATTCTTTGAGTTGGGTTGGAAGACATGGAGAAGGGCCGGACTGCTGCCAGTTGGGAGGGTAATGGGGCATGTGGCAGAGGCGGTAGGGGCCGTGCCAATGGTGTGGCATCAGGCAGCAGCCCGAGCCCATCACCATGCCCCAAACTCCACAGGCCTGATTTTGGGCGACAGTCTTCCGAGGCTCCCAGCAGTGGCACTAGGGAGGCATTTTGGCAGCAGCTCCTGCCAGTGTCCTCCACTGCCATGCAGGGCACTGGAAGGCCTGCAGTACAGGAGACTGCGGCTGTCTCTGATGCAGCTGCAGGAGCAGGTGCAGCAGGTGCTTCAGGGTCGGATGTTCCTCAAGGGCCACCAATGTCCCCCATTATTGAGGCAATCCCCAGCAGTCCAGGCAGGGCTGGTGGATCCCACTCCGGCTGATCCCCAGGCAATGACAGCAGGGAGAGGAGCAGCAGCAGCAGCTATAGGGGGCAAAGGGAGAGTGGGAGCAGCATGGTGGGCAGTCCATCAGTCTCAGGGTCCCAGTACTTCCCTTCGCGGGACATCACTGTGATTGGGGACAGTGAGACAGACACTAGTCCCACAGAGGAGATGTCTGGAGCTGAGGCGATGGCTATCCCTCCAAGAGCTATGTTGCCACCATGTTCTGCCCCTCCCAGCAGTGCTGGCAGTGGTGCGTCACCTGGTGCGGGCCAGAAGGCAGGAGGGGGCAAAAAATTCTCAATCTGGGTGCATTTTAAGTTGGTGCGGGTGGATGATCCCAGGGAGGTGCAGTGCACTTTGTACCAGAAGGTGGTGAAGCATGGACAGGTGCTCACCAGCCTTGGCACAACTGCCATGGTGAGGCACCTGAAGGGATGCCACAGTGCTGTGCTGCTAAGCAGGCAGGCAGGGGCAATGGACGCCAGTGGGTTCCTGACTGCAATGGCCAGTCATCCGCCTCCATCAGTGGGTAAGCGTCCTGCTCAAACAGCTGCGTCTAGCAGCAGGAGCAGTATTGCTACTGGGGGGAGCAGCAGGAATAGCAGCCTTGCCAGAAGCGTCAGCCCACAATGGAGGAACTGGGATGGGGGCAGCTGACAAGGCCATCGGTAGCTGGAGGGTAGCGTGGCTTTCAAGAGAAAGCCATGCGCCTGTTGGTTGAGATGATTTCTGTTGATGGCCAGCCCTTCTCCATTATCAGGGACAATGGGTTAAAGTGGCTATTGGGGTTCCTGGCTGCACAGTTTAAGCTGTCGTCCCGCACCACCCTGAGTTGTACAGTGGTGCCAGCCCTGTATGGGGCTTTAAAGGAGCGGGTGAAGGAGCAGCTGGCAGGGGCTGGGGTGCCACTGTCCACTTCACCACTGACCTGTGGTCCAGCCAGAATGCCCAGCATACGTACCTGGTGGTGACGGTGCACTGGTGGCAGGACCCAGAGTCAGCATTTGACAGTGGCATGAGGGGTCTTGAATTAGGGTATAGGTGGACCCTGCTTCAGGCAGAACTCATGGACTGCCCCCACACTGCCAGGAACATAGAGCCAGCTCTGAACGCTGTGGTGGAGGAGTGGGTCATGCCAGGTGCACCGTTCACCCTGGGGTGTGTGGTGACTGATAATGTGGCCAATATACTCAAGGCAGTCCGCGATGAGGACTTCACGAGCATCCCTTGTGCTGCACACAACCTCCACCTGGTGGTCAAGGATGCTCTGGCCTTAGGGGTAAGGGGATTGGGGAAGGCACACTTAGATCCCCGATCCAGCGGGGGAGGGAGCTGGCTGGGTTCTTTAATCACAGAGTGAAGGGCAGTGAACTCCTCAGGGCCAAGCAGGCAGCGCAAGGCCACCCAGTGCACCAGCTGGTACAGGATGTCTCCACCAGGTGGATTTCCACCTTCCTAAGACTTGAGCGGCTTGTGGAGCAGAAAGTCGCCTTGCATCAGGTGCAATTGGACACAGACAGCGTGGCTCCTCCAGGCTTCAATGGGGCAGAATGGGAGATCCTCTTACAGATGGTCTTCATTCTGTGACCATTCCTGGAAGTGACAGAGACCATCAGCTCCNTTCCTGATCCTCAAGTGGCTTCTTGAGGAGAAAGCCATCTTGCATCAAGTTCAACTGGTGACGGACAGCGGGACACCTCCAGGGTACGATGGGGCAGAATGGGAGATCCTGACTCACATGGTCTTTGTGCTCAGAGTTTTCCTGGCTGTGATGGAGCCCATCAATTCCTCCACAGTCACCATCAGCCAGGTGACCCCTCTGATCCAGAGTCTCCTCAGGAGGCTGGAGGAAATTCTCGAGGGGCGGGATTGTAGGCCTCAGGGCAGGAAGCTGGCCGATGAGGCAGTTGCCCTGGTGCGGCAGCTGAAGGCACGTTTCGACGAGCTCCTGGGGCAGGCGGAATATGTTCTGGCAACCATGCTGGACTCCAGGGTTAAGGCCAGCATGGCATGTCAGACACCGCTCTATGGTCACTGGAAGGGTGAGCTGGTGGAGAGGGTACGGCAGGCAGAGCGGGCTCTGGAGAGTGCGCGGCGGCAGCAGCAGCATGCCCCTGGGGATGGTAGGAGTAGGAGCAGCCACCCCTTTCAGACGGTGGGGTCTATCCCTGCCCCCAGCCCTAGCGGTAGCAGCACCAGCAGCAGGCTGAGCATCAGCAGCACCCCTATTGCCAGCAGCAGCAGGTCCTATGTGCAGACCACTCTGGGGAGTATGGGCTCTTGCACAGCAGGACAAGCAGCGTGGCTGAGGGCAGTGGTGGAGGTGGTGCCCAGGCAGAGTTACCTGAGGGAGTATGACAATGCCTCAGCAGCAGTGGAGCCCTACCTGGAGGAGGAGCCGTGCATGGAACCTAACAGCGATCCCTTGGTCTACTGGGTTGGCAAGACCAACTTGTGACTGGCCCTCTCCAAAGTGGCCACGGGTCTCTTGTCCTGCCCACCAACCAGTGTCCCCAGCGAGTGGGTGTTCTCTATGGCAAGGGACATTTGCTCTCCACACCGTCTGAGACTGGGGGCCAAGTTGGTGGAGCAGTTGCTGTTCCTTAAGGTGAAGTTTCCCCTGCTTGGATTCCCTGAGCTGCCCCTGGAAATGAATTGATGCTGCAGTGGCACACGCCATCCCATGCCAGGGGCAGTCTTGGGATGGGACTCCTCCTCAATCTGGGCTGTTGCTGCTGCTGAAGTGCTGTCCCTCCCTCCCAATGACTGGTGCCCGACCTGCCTCTCTCTCTCTCTGGCACCAACCCACAGAAACATGTCCTGATGCTGATGCTGCCAAGCTCCCACCTTCCAGACTGCCTGCTGCTCCGATGCTCCTCCTCCTTCCCCACAGCCCGCTGTCAGAAAGCCTCTCTTTCTCTCTATCTCTCTCTGGCACCAACCCACAGAAACATGCCCTGACACTGTTACAGCTGTTGCCACCACTGCTGCCAAGATCCCACCTGCCTGACTGCCTGCTGTTCTGATACTCCTCCTCTGCCACTGCCCGCTGCCAGAGAGCCTCTTTCTCTCTCTCTCTCTCTCTCTCTCTCTCTCTCTCTCTCTCTGTCACCTCCACACAGAAACATGCCCGGCCCCTGACTTCTCCCCATTTGGTGCTGTCCACAAACAGTTATAAGCTACCACTACAGCCCCAGGACCCACCATCAGGGTTCTAGGACCTACGTTATGGGCATGGGGGGAATGTCCATTCACTGCATGCAGAAGCTGCCACTTTAGACCCAGGACCCACCATCAGGGTTCTGGGGCCATCATTCCGCTCACAGGGAGATGTCATTCCACCGCATCAAGAAGCAGCCAGCCACTCCAATCCCAGGACCATCATTGGGGTTCTGGGGCCTATGTTACAGACAGGGAGGGCTGTCCATCCACTTTATCCAGAAGCTGCCACTCCTGTCCCAGGACCCACTGTCAGGGTTTTGGAGCCATCATTCCGCTCACAGGGAGCTGTCATTCCACCTTTTCTTTATGAGGGAGCAACTTACTGCTCATGCCCAAGCAACTGCCCACCACCATGGCATGCCTGTCCTGATGGCCTTGAGCTCCTCTCTAGGCTAAGAAGCACTCTCCCTTTCAGAGTGACAGTTCCATTCAACCCTTTTTAGGGATATAAGACAAGTCCATGTGGGGATGGAACACAGGGTGATGTGGTGAGAATGATGAGAGCCAGTGCGAAGAACCTTTTTTTACGAGGTAGCAGCTTGCTGCTCGTGGAGAGATAGAGAAAAAATTTCCCCACTGCTAGAAGGAGAGACAGAAACAATCCCACCCATGCTGTCACCTGAAGTATATGGCCAGAGAGAGAGAGCGAAAGAGAGAGAGAGAGAGAGAGAGAGAGAGAGAGAGAGGCTCCCTGTTAGAATGAGAGAGATGGGGGTGGAGGGGGAGAGGTGTATCCAGCTCAAGCTGCCACCTGCCAGAACCAGCGAGAGATCTCATCTGTGCTCATTCTCAATACCCACATCCATCAGCAAACCTACCAGGATGAGATGGAAACAGCACATAATGTAATTATGTGCCTGCCTGTGTGCCTTCCTGTACCTGCTACCACCTATCGCGTGATTTAATTGTACCCAATCAAGCACTAATTCTAGGGATATCATTCAACTCCCATGGGCTGTCATTCCACTACACCTGAAGCAGTGGATAGATGGGCCTATCTATATGCGGGCTGCATGTTGTACAGGACTGGGTTAAATAAACATATGGTCTAGGATATATTGGTCAGGGTCAGGGTCCCCTTCTTCCATAAAACTAAGCCACCTGCTGCTCATGGAGAGGGAGAAAGTCTCCCAGTCCCCACTGCTAGGAGAGAGACAGACACACTCCCACTCATGCCATCACCTGTAGTACATGTCCAGAGAGAGAGGGAGAGATAGGCTTCTTGCTGCTTGAACAAGGGAGGGAGGAAGAGGTGAATCTTGCTTAAGCTGCCACCTGGCAGAACCAGCGGGAGATCTGATCTGTGCTCATGCTCAATGCCCACGTCCAGCAGCAAACCTACTAGAATGAGATGGATATAACACACAACACAATTATGTGCCCCTGCCTGTGTGCCTCCCTGTACCACATGTACCACCTATTGCAATGATTGAATGAAGTGTGCCCAACCAAGCACTAATTCTAGAGATATCATTCAACTCCCATGGGCTGTCATTCCACTGTACTTGAAGCAGTCATACCAGTCTCAGGAACCACCATCAAGATTATGGGACCATAATTCCAGTCACGGGGGGCTGTCATTCCATTCCACTGCATCCAGAAGCAGTCACTCCAGTCCCAAGAACCATCATCTCGGTGCTGCTGCTGTTCATACCTGACTGGCCAGTGGCCACCAGCACCTGTCCACCAGCCTGCCCCCCCCCACCAGCCTACTCCTCTGCAGCTACCGGTGATGCCTGCTGCGGCAGATGAAATAGCCCCTCTGCCCACCAGCACCTACTGCCCACTCCCAAAAAGCCTCTCTCTCTTTCTCTCTGGCACCCCCTCACAGAAAATATGATATCCCTGACTGGCTGCTCTACCTGGGGTGCTGTCTGCAAGTCTTCCCCCCCAGGGCGATCTTTCTATGAGTCGAACACACCTCTCCACTCGAGGGCTTTAAAGGGACCAACTGACAAATCTAACCAAGTATTATATATCACAACACGGCTTCCCAAGGCTTCCCCCCATGAGGCGATCTCTCTGTGAGAGCGGGCAGTGCACCTGCCAATGCCCGCTTATGCTTCTGCCCGACTGCCACAGTCTCTCTCTTTCTCTGGCACACCCACACAGACACAAGCCCTGCCCTGCTGCTGCTGCTGCTGAAAAAGCACCCCCTTCCCCCCATCTCTCTGGAAGACCCAGAAATAAGACACGTGCAAATCCTGCCCTTCTTGGGGTGCTAGGGTTGGCAAGTTGAGACCCTGGCTGGCAATGTCTGGGTGGGTGCTGCGGCTCATGCCTGACTGCTGGAAGAGCCCCCCTCCCTCTCTGACAGACCCAGAAATAAGACACGTGAAAATATTTACTGCCACCTGCTGATGCTCACTGTGTGTGCCTGATTGCCCACCCCCCACCCACTCACACAACAGTGAGCTCGCACTAAAGGATATTCTTCTTCTTGTCCTCAAAGTTATATGGAACAATAAACAAAAATAAATTGTACAAACCTGGCAGCAGTGGCCCGCCCTCTTCCTCCTCTGGCGAGGAACCAACCTCCACCACCTCACCAGATGGTCCAGGCTGGACCTCCACTTCTTCCTCCTCCACCTTGACCTTCCTCAGCTTCATTTTCCTTTTCCCCCCACCAACACCACTACTTCCTTCACCTTCCATCTCAACCAAACCACGCAGACACACAGCCACAACACACACACACACACAAGCTCACAACCAATTTTTCACACTTCACTTCACACAAGCTAGACAGACACCACGCCACTGCACATGAGAGCACACACGATCGAAATACCATTTACGGTTTTTGGTCTCGCGAGATCATGAGACCAAACGATATCGATAATGATAACGAAAATAAAATCTTTGTTTGAAATTGGTATCAGTATCGATAACGACAATAACGAAAATGACATTGTTGTTATAATGATAACAATAAAACAACACATTTTGATAACAACAACGAAAATGAAAAATGACATGGGGCTCTGGTGCACATCCCTAGACTCTGGCTAGATGATCTTGGCCCCTCAATGTGACTGTCTCACGCATGCTGCACAGTCTTTGCTAGCCTATCTGAGTGCCCTGCCAAGGTCCCAGCCTGCCTTCCCTACTGCTTCTCATGCCATGCTGCTTGTCTGCCCACCCAGGTTGCAAAGCTTAAAGCCTACCTCAGTCTGCCTGCCTTCTGCACATGCCACACTGCCTGTCTGCCCACCTTGTGGGCAAAGCTCAAAGCCTGCCTCAGTCTGCCTGCCTTCTGCTCATGCCACGTTGCCTGTCTGCCCACTCTGTGGGCAAAGCTCGAACCCTGCCCCAGCCTTTCTGCCTTTCATACCAACGTGACTGTCTGCCTGCCCTGGCAACTATGGGTGATGTGCCCCACTGGCCTGGTAATCCTGCTACTGCTGTCTACTGGTCCATGGGTACTCTGCCCTGGTAAATCCAAATGTGCCCATGCAATCCTGCTGTTGCTATCTGCTGCTGTATGGGAGCTCTTCCCTGGAAAATCCTACAATCCATGCTCCATGGGTGCTGCGCACAGGCAAATCCTGCTGCTGCCGTCTCTGCTGTGCCATGGATATTGTGCCCTGTAAATCCAATGTATGCTGCTGCAAATACTGCCTCTTCTGTGCCAACGGTTCTGTGCCCTGGGAAGTCCAATGTCTGCTGCTGCTTCTGGGTCTCTGATGGCTGGCCATGCCGCCACGGGCACCCCCAGGGGCCAAGCACTGAGCCTGCCTGCCCTGGCAACCCGAGGTGCCAAGCACCAAGCCTTCCCGGTCTCTCCTGCTGCTGCTGCTGGCTGCTGCTGCTGCTTCTGGGTCTCTGGCAGCCTGCCATGCCATCACGGGCACCCCTGGAGGTCCCTGGAGCGCCCCAAGCCTCGTGGTGGGTCCAAACTCTGCCGAACGTTTGGCAGGACTGAACTCCGCCAAACCGAATGACCGAACCTGAACTCGGTTTTTGAACTGAACGATTGAACCCGAACTTGGTTTTTGAGCTGAACGACCGAACGGCCGAACATCCGAACCCCATTCTGTTCGCACATCCCTACTAATTATGGTAATGCATGCAGCTGCAGCGAAGGCTTGGGAGCTCGGGGCAGGCTGCTCATTTGCTAGTAATCACACTGTGGGAGTTCTGGCAGCAGCAATAGTGGTGGCTGTGATATCAGCAGCAGTAGGGTCCAGGGCACTCAGAGGGGCACCGCCAAGCCCTCGATGGTAGAACTATCCCAATAGAGGGATGGAAGACCCAGAAGGTAATTGTGGAACCAAAACCTATTAACAATACCTGCACTTTTAGGGAAAATATGGTCCCATTTGTAACTGGATAATCCCATTGTCTTTCATTGGGTACGGACCAGGCTTCGTTAGCTCCGAAGCACATAACTACTTCTTATAAGCATGCCTTTTGCAACTATTGAATCTGGGTTAAAGCAACATATCAACCACAGTACTAAGGGGAAACATTCAAAAGCAAAAACTATTTGATACTTTTTTGTATTTTTATATAAATGGGCAATAATTAGTCTTTCATGTCAGCAGTAATACAATCTGGCTTCTTTTTATGTATGTGCCAAGTATCTGTCATGCTCAGTAAAATCAACTTCATTTCTTTTAGAACTAGCTACCAACTGGCTCTATGCTTTTTAAATCTGTGTAGATGCTTTTTTAGAAAACAAAATTGTCAGATGTAATGATAATTTTTATAAGCCTCAAAAATTTAACAAGTCTCCATACTGCAGTTGCCAAGTGGCCACCTTTCTGTTAGTGTAAGAATTAGTCTTAACTCTTAGTTTATCACACTACTCTTATCTTTTTAGATTTCACCTTCTTTACTATAGTAAATATTTCACCAGGCATAGAAACAGCATTACTCTGCCAGACCTTGCTGTATCTTAATGGCCACAATCATTTACAGCACAATCCTGTATGAGCATAGCACCTGTGCCAACACTTAGCATGGGTGGGAGTCCCATTCATGTAATTGAAACACCTGTCTACGTTAACTGCAAGAGCAGGTGCTATCCCCATACAGGACTGCATCACTGCACTCTTACTGCCAATGACTTCTGCCTAGGTCTTTTAGCAACAGGTTCTTCTTGACACACCTGATGAATCTGTTGCAGGCAACTTGGTTGTTATTACAGACATATATGAAGCTACACATTTTTGCTAACTGTAATAAATAAATAAATAATTTAGCTCCTTGCCTTTGTCTTTCTTTTTAGGAGCTCTGGAGGAGAAAGAAAATTTCATTTGATGTTAAATTAATTCTCAGGTACAGGTGGCTCCTGGCTTAGAAGGAACTTGGTTTCTCTCTCCCACATACGTATACTGCAGTAGCCCTTCATGAATCAGGAAATGGAGCATGTACTTGGTACTGTCCTGATATAAACTAAAGAAACTGAGAATTGTCAGTGCTTTCAAACTGGACTCATGCAAACCTGCCAAGTCTGATTCATATGGAAGGAGATTCCTTCATCTTGAGGCAGTTTTTAAAGGCTTTCTCACTCCTGGGATGAGAGATTGTGCTGCGTGAGACATTTA
Organism: Sphenodon punctatus; assembly: GCA_003113815.1. Taxonomy (NCBI): domain Eukaryota; kingdom Metazoa; phylum Chordata; class Lepidosauria; order Sphenodontia; family Sphenodontidae; genus Sphenodon; species Sphenodon punctatus. Next base: position 401,672 of record QEPC01003884.1, on the reverse strand, counting down.
ATACTTCGCCCATAATTTACTGAAACCTCACTCATTCAAATTGAAGGTAGCTTGACAAGCCTGATTTTTCAGGAGCAACAGCGCTTCAACAAGGACACTGTCAGCTCTGTCAGCTTTAAAAGTTTGCAATGTGTACATACTAGGCAACATTGTCAGTTAATGGTTTAACTGATCAGAGATGGAGACCAAGTAGTTCAAATTTCTTTTTTTTAGAGTATGCAGGCTTTTAAACAGGGCTGCACCAGGTACTAAAACTAGTAACCGCAGGTAATGCCTGCATTTTGGGGCAACTCAATGAGCATCTGACAGGCTACCCGAGGAGGACCAGTTGGGTGCCCAATGCCTGAAAATGTGAGCATTACCCAGAGAAACTGACAAGCCCCAGCTTGGAGTGCTGCAGGGCCCAGCTCCATAGTGCTCCAGCCAGGGCATGTCAGTTTCAAAAGTGGACCAGGGCTTCCCACACACAGTTCTCTGACAGATGCTGTGTCTGAGATGGGAAGCCACTTTTGAAATTGACACGTTCTGGCTGAGAGCGATCCCAGCTGGAGCCTGTCACATTTAAAAGCCAGCTGGTGCATTCGAGCATTCGGGCATTGATGGTGCCCCAAATGGGGTCAGGTTGATTTGGGCACTCTTGATTCATGTAATAATAATATAGCACAAGGAATGTATCTGGCACTGTATAATCTAGCTTCCCACTGGCAGCTTACACAAGGTGGGCTGTGGGCTCCAGTTCCACTCATGAAGTCCCAACTCTGTCCGTTGGCTGCAATCATTCGTCGCTCTCCTTTACCCAGGGAAGGAATGGGAAATGGCCACAGTCCACCATATGGCAACTTGCTGATCATATTCACTCCATAGGTAATGCACATTCTTCCATGCCATATGGCTTCTCAGGGACCAAGGTTTGCCACTGATGACCTCTTAAACAGGGGTCTTCAGGACAGACTGAAGCAAAGTTTGTCAACAGGATCTCTTAAACTCTGAGTATCTGTATTGGACTTCTGCCAGTTGCAACAAAACAAGAAGGACCAACAATGGTCACATTCCCACAACTATACCTCCTGTAACTGAGCAGAAGGGGATGCTGTTGAGAAGACAAAAACCCAGACTACCCAGGCCCAGTCAGGTGATAAGGAAAAAATTTCCCAGTCTCCAAAGTTGCAATTAGTTGTTGCAAACAACAGTAATCTAGGGGCAGTAACCCAGCTATTCCCGCATCTAACTTAAGTCAAATTGTGTTCCTGCCACAATCCCCAGGTTAAAAGTAGTAGCAGCCCCAGGGGTATAGATGTAAACCATCCTGTAATGGATTGGTCCTGAATATTTCCTAAGGCAGGCCCAGAGTAAGTTGCTGCAGGACATGACCCTTTGAAGAAGAGCCATTACGATCAACACCTGCAGCTAATTATCCAACTGGATAATGGCTAATTGCTCTTGACTGGAGCAGGGGAGGAAGCCGCTAGCCAGTTGGGAGAAGTTTGCCTCAGCATGCCAAGTGGCTGGAAGCTTATCTCGAGGGCCTGTATTACCAGGGCTTTCCCCAAAGGTAGCTGACCAGAAGGCTAAAGGCCTGAAAGCATGGAGACTGGTGGGAGCCTAGTCAGGGAAGGGGTCTAGAGGTGGCAGGTCAGTGGGTGAAAGGTTAGAAGCTTACAGAGGGTCTTACCTCAGGAATTAGGACATTGAGTGTACGTAATGTCTAAGGAACTGCGCAATGCATATAATGATGATGAACCCACTTTTGGATCCCAAACACATGCAACTGAGCATTGTGAGCATGACAATAAAGGACTTATTTATGTATTTATTTATTTGAATTTATATGCCGTACCCTTCCCAAGGCTCAGGGCAGTTCACAAACAATAAAAAGTTAGATTTTAAACCCCCAACCCTCACCAAACCAAACCAACACCACCTCCCAGTTCCCTACACCCAAACCCACCTCACAAGCCTACCCCAAAACTACTCTTTAAAATCCATCCCTAGCCCCTATCCTCACCCACCAAATGCTTTTTCAAACAGGTAAGTCTTACACGGCCTCTGTAAGATGCTCAGGCTCAACCAAATCTCCAGGGGAAGGGAGTTCCATAACATTGGGGCAGCAATCAAGAATGTCTTGCTCTGAATCTTCATCATACGAACAAGACTGACAGACGATATGCACAGGAAGACACTCCTGGCCAATCACAGGGGCCACAATGGGGTATGGAAGGACAGGAGGTCTTTCCATGCTTTCATCACCTTGAGGCTAGATTACTGCAACGCGCTCTACATGGGGCTGCCCTTGATGACTGTTTGGAAGCTGCAGCTGGTGCAGAACGAGGTGATTCAGTTCCTCTCAGGGACGAGGTGCCAAGAGCACATTACACTGGTGCTACTAAGTCTGCACTGGTGCCCTATAGCTTTCCAAGCACAATTCGAGGTGCTGGTTTTGACCATTAAAGCTCTAAAAACCTGGTCCCCACATATCAGAAAGACCGCCTGGCCTTCCATGCCCCATTGCAACCTCTGCAATCATCCAGAAGTGCCTTCCTGTAGGTACCATCTGTTAGACTTGTCCACTCAACAAGAGCTTGAAGGGAGACATTCTTGGTTGCTGCCCCACTGCTGTGGAACTCCCTCCCCCTGGAGGTTTGGTTGAGCCCAAACCTGAGTGTCTTTTGGAAGCTGTGTAAAACTTTTCTATTTGGTAGGGGTGGGACTTCACCCCAAAAACCGGATACCGGTTTTACCGGATACCGGTTCCCCAAAACCCGGTTTACTGGATTAGAACCGGTATACCGGTACCACTATTTTTCCATTGATTTCAATGGGGAACTGTCCCCATTGAAATCAATGGAAAACAAACAAACAAACAAACACTTTCCCTCCCCCATCCAGGCTGCACGGATGGAAGGGGGGACACCACCCACCCACCCTGCCAAGCCTGGATTTTTTTAACAATCTTTTTTAGCTGAAGTCCCTGTTAGTGCAGGCTCCAGGTGACCGCTGTGGCGGTGGCGGTGACCCGAAGCCCACACCAGCAGGTACTAAGGTGATCCCTGGGATGGGGGGTGGTTTAACACCACCCCACCCCAGGGATCACCCTACCCCTCCACCCAGAGATCGCCTACCTTTTGCGCTCTGGGTGGTGGTGGCGGCGACGGCAGCATGGTGGTCTGGTGGCTTCAGCGCTGGCTGTCTTCAGCGCTTTACTAGGCCTTCTGGGGAATCCTGGAAGTTCCCCGGAAGGCCTAGTAAAGCGCTGAAGACAGCCAGCGCTGAAGCCACCGGACCGCCGCCCGGAGCTCAAAAGGTAGGCGATCTCTGGGTGGGGGGTAGGGTGATCCCTGGGGTGGGGTGGTGTTAAACCACCCCCTGCCCCAGGGATCACCCTAGTACCTGCTGGTGTGGCTTCAGGTTGCCGCTGCCACCGCCACCGGCCCGCACTAACAGGGACTTTGCTAATTTTTTTTTAAAAAAATCCAGGTTAAACCACCCCCCACCCCAGGGATCAAATCAAATCAAATCAAATCACCCTAGTACCTGCTGGTGCGGGCTCCAAGTCACCGCTGCCAGCACGGCGGCAGCCCAGAGCCTGCACTAGCAGGAACTTCGGCTAAAAAAAGTTTCTTTAAAAATCCAGGCTGGGCAGGGTGGGTGGGTGGTGTCCCCCCTTCCACCTGCACAGCCTGGATGGGGGAGGGAAAGTTTTTTTCTTTCTTTCTTTCTTTTACATTGTGGCCATTCATTTCAATGGCCGCAATGTAAACAAATCCAGCATGGGGAACCGGTACCGGTACCCCTAATTACCAGATTAATCCAATACTGCCGGTACAGCAAAATACCGGCAGTATCGGATATCAGGGGAACCGAACTTCCCACCCCTACTATTTGGAAAAATATTTGGCAGGCGGGGATAGGGGAATAGGGTGGATTTTGATGGATGCATTTTAGGATGGGGTGGTGAGGGGGGTTGGGTGTGGGTAGGTTTGGGTTAGGAGTGTTTGGGAGGGTTGAATGTGGGGCATGGGAAGGTGGTATTGGGTGGATTTGGGGGGCGTTGGGTGGATTGGAGGTTTTGGGGGTTGTGTTTGTATTTTAATGTTTCTATCTTTTATATGCTGCCCAGAGCCTTTTGAGGGAAGGGCAGGATAAATAAATAAAATAAATAAAATTAAATAAAAACATGATTATAGACCAAGGCCACAAACACAGTCTCCAGGTGAAAGCTTGACTGAAACGGGTCCAGGAATCTGACAGCATCGAGATGATCCTGGAGCTGTCAGGCAGTCACTTGTTCAATAACCTTCTCTAAAAAGGGAAGGTTGGAGACAGGCTGATAGCTGTCTCTGTCTTCAAGTTAGAGTGGGCTGTCCTGGTACAACTGTAATAGAAATGGGATATTTTTTCATATCAAGGAAGGTTCAAAATGTTCCAGAAAGGATTGTTTTGTTCACACAAACCCTATCTCATGCTGCTCTTTACCTGCCCCTCACCCTGTCCTAAAGACATCATGGGGGCAATGACCCCTCAAAACTGAACACTGTTTACCCTGGTGGGCTCAGGTAACCTCTCGGGGGCAGCACTGACATGACTCCCTGCATTCAGTCCCAATTAAAAAATTTTCTGGGTTCAATATTTTCCAGGCCCTGAACAGGCCACTGCACCATCAATCCATGTCCAAGGGCAGCTCAGGGAATCCCAGCAGCGGAAGGTTGACCTTGATGAAAAGCAACTGCTCCACCTACTTGGCCCCCAGTCTCAGGCGGTGCAATGAGCAATTGTCCTCCGCCATGCAGAACACCCACTCACTGTGTCATGTATTTTCTATATTTTTGGCCATCTGTGGTCCAATATATTGATTTTGTTTATCAATGTATTGACTTTGTGTTCCAATGTATTGATTTTTAGCCTCTGTGTGGTGAACTCTTAAGTGAACTTTTGACTATATGCTGGGAGAGAGATTTAATTGCTAGTTTGTAGCAGGACTGGGTTCTTATCATGACTGGGTCGCAGTGATTACTGCCTCCTTGACAGACATCTCTGGGGTTGAAGTTTTAGCTTTTCCTTAGCTCACAGCTGCTTCACCTAAGGAGAAGCTGCAAGGGGCTGGGGGTGCCACCGTCCCCTTCACAACCGACCTGTGGTCAAGCAGAAACTCACAGCATGCCTACCTGGCAGTGACAGCGCACTGGTGGCAGGACCCGGAGGTAGCATTTGGGAGTGGCAGGAGGGGTCCCGAAGCAGGGTATAGGTGGGCCCTGCTTCAGGTCGAAGTCATGGATGGCGCCCACCCTTATTGCAACATTGAGGAAGTCCTGACTGCCATGGTGAGGGAGTGGGTCATTCCAGGTGTGCCCTTTACCAAGGGTTACGTGGTGAACGACAATGAGGCCAAAATATTGAGGGCAGTCCATGAGGGGGGCTTCACCAGCATCCCTTGTGCCGCACACACCCTTCACCTGGTGGTCAGGGATGCTCTGGGCTTGAGGGAGAAGGGGATTGTGGCAGGCACCCTTAGATCCCTGATTGAGTGGGGGAGGATGCTGGTCAGTTCCTTTAACCATAGCGTGAAGGGCAGTGATCTACTCCAGGCAAAGCAGGCAGAGCAAGGCTGCCCAGTGCACCAGCTGGTGCAGAATGTGCCCACCCGGTGGAATTCCACGTTCCTGATGCTCGAGCAGCTTCTCGAGCCTTTCATCAGGTTTAACTGGTGATGGACAGCGGGGCACCTCCAGGGTACAATGGGGTGGAATGGGAGATCCTGGCTCACACTGTCTTTGTTCTCAGACCATTCCTGGCCATGATGGAGTCCATCAGTTCTTCTATAGCCACCATCAACCAGGTGACCCCTCTGGTCCAGAGTCTCCTCAGGAGGCTGGATGAGATTCTCCAGGGGCAGGATTATGGCCCTCAGGGCAAGAAGCTGGTGGATGAGGTGGTTGCCGTGGTGTGGCAACTGAAGGCAGGGATGAAGGTGTTGTTTGATGAGCTCCTGCAGTGGGAGGAATATGTGTTGGCAACCATGCTGGATCCTAGGGTCAAGGGCAGCATGGCATGCCAGACACCGCTCTATGGCCACTGGAATGGTGAACTGATTCAGAGGGCCTGGAAGGCTGAGAGGGCTCTGGGGAGTGTGCGGCAGCAGCAGGAGGACACCCCTGGGGATGGTGGGAGCAGTCACCCCTTTCAGTTGGCGGGGTCTATCCCTGCTGCCAGTCCTAGCAGAAGCATCACCAGCATCAAGCTGAGCATCACAGCACCTCTTTTGCTTCTGGATGATGTGGATGACATGGATGGACAGCCCTCCCTTCCTGTAACAACCCCAGAACCCTGATGGTGGGTCCTGGGGCTGGAGTGGCTGATTCTTGATGCCGTGGAATGAACGACAGCTCCCCGTGAGCGGAATGATGGCCCCAGAAACCTGATGGTGCGTCCTGGGACAGGATTGGAAGCTTCTGGCTGACATGGATGGACAGCCCTCCCTGCCTGAAATGTAGACCCCAGAACCCTGATGGTGGGTCCTGGGGCTGGAGTGGCTGCTTCTTGAAACGATGGAATGACAGCTCTCCATGAATGGAATGATGGCCCCAGAACTGTGACAGTGAATCCTAGGACAGGAGTGGCAGCTTCTGGATGATGTGGATGGACAGCCCTCTCTGCCTGTAATGTAGGCCCCAGAACCCTGATGGTGGGTCCTGGGGCTGGAGTGGTTGCTTCTTGATGTGGTGGAATTACAGTTTCCCATGAGCGGAATGATGGCCCCAGAACCCTGATCTTGGGTCCTGGGACTAGAGTGGCACCTTCTGGATGATGTGGATGGACAGACACCCATGACTGGAATGTAGGCCCCAGAACCCTGATGGTAGGTCCTGGGGCTGGAATGGCTGCTTCTTGATGCAGTGCAATGACAACTCCCATGAGTGGAATGATGACCTCAGAACCCTGATGGTGGGTCCTGGGACTATAGTGGCAGCTTCTGGATGAAGTGGAATGACAGCCCTCCCTACCTGTAACGTGGGCCCAAGAACCCTTATGGTGGGTCCTGGGGCTGGAGTGGCTGGCTGCTTCTTGATGCGATGGAATGACTGCTCCCTGTCAGCAGAATAATGCCCCTAGAACCCTTATGGTGGGTCCTGGGACTAGAGTGGCAGCTTCTGGATGACGTGGATGAACAGCCCCCTGTGCCTGGAACATAGGCCCCAGAACCCTGATGGTGGGTCCTTGGGATGGAGTGGCTGCTTTTTGATGCTGTGGAATGACAGTTGCCTGTGAGTGGAATGATGACCCCAGAACCCTGATGGTAGTTCCTGGTGCTGGAGTGGCTACTTCTTGATGCTGGTTATAACACCTGAATCTAATCTAATCTAATCTAATCTAATCTAATCTAATCTAAATAAATGAAACTATGAAGGTAAATGTGTGGAAATGAGTGAAACAGGAGGAGGATGGCAATGGATTGGGAGGAACACAAACTGCTGGGGGAGGGAGAGTTCTGAAAACGCCTGTTGACAGGATCAGTGGCTAGCTCAGAATGAATTGGAAGAGGCAATTACTTTTGTTACTTGTTACTTGCATCGCTGGAGCAGTGACAGAGGCACAGCTAGGGCTTGGTGGCTGGCACCCCTACTTGGCCAGAGATTTCAGGCATGCGTCCTACTCACCGGATCTCAACAAGCTCTTCTGCAACTTGGTCAAGCCCTGCCCAGTGGTGAATTATGTGGGCATCCAGTAGCAGACATTGGATTGCCCTGGCACAGTACCTGTGGCACAGCAGAGGTAACACTGTCAGCAGCAGCAGCAGCAGCAGCAGCAGCAGCAGCAGCAGCAGCCCTTGGATTTTCTGGGTACAGTATCTGTGGCACAGCAGAGGCAGTATTGGCAGCAGCAGCAGACTTTGGATTGTCCAGTAGCAGAACCTGTGGCACAGCAGAAGCGGCATTGACAGCAGACATTGGATTGCCCAGTAGCAGTACCCGTGGCACAGCAGAGGCAGTATTGGCAGCAGGATCAGACATTGGATTGCCTGGTACTGGTAGCAGTACCCATGGCACAGCAGAGGCAGTATTGGCAGCAGCAGCAGATATTGGATTGCCTGGTAGCAAAACATGTGGCACAGCAGAGGCGGCATTGGCAGCAGCAGCAGCAGCAGCAGACATTGGATTTCCCAGTAGCAGAGCCCATGGCACAGACAGCAGAGACAGCATTGGCAGCAGCAGGAGACATTGGATTACCCAGAAGCAGAACCTGTGGCACAGAAGAGGTGGCATTGGCAGCAGACATTGGATTGCCCAGTAGCAGTACCCATGGCACAGCAGAGGCAGTATTGACAGCAGCAGCAGACATTGGATTGCCTGGCCACAGTACCTGTGCCACAGAAGAGGCAGCATTGGCAGCAGCAGCAGCAGACATTGGATTGCCTGGTAGCAGTACCCATGACACAGCAGATACAGTATTGACAGCAGCAGCAGACATTGGATTGCCCGGCCACAGTACCTGTGCCACAGAAGAGGCGGCATTGGCAGCAGCAGCAGCAGCAGACACTGGATTGCCCGGTAGCAGAGCCCATGGAACAGACAGCAGAGACAGCATTGGCAGCAGCCGGAGACATTGGATTGCCTGGAAGCAGAACTCGTGGCACAGAAGAGGTGGCATTGGCAGCAGCAGAAGACATTGGATTGCCCGGTAGCAGAAACCATGGCATAGCAAAGGCAGAATTGGCAGCAACAGCAGCAGCAGACATTTGGTTGCCTCGGCACAGTACCTGTGGCACAGCAAAGGCGGCATTGGCAGAAGCAGCAGACATTGGATTGCCCAGGCACAGTACCCATGGCACAGCATAGGTAGCATTGGCAGCAGCAGCAGACATTGGTTTGCCCAGCCACAGTACCCGTGGCACAGCAGAGGCAGCATTGGCAGCAGCAGCAGACATTGGACTGTCCGGTAGAAGAACCCATGGCACATCATAGGTTGCATTGGCAGCAGCAGCAGATATTGGATTGCCCAGCAGCAGAACCCGTGGCACAGCAAAGGCAGCATTGGCAGCAGCAGCAGACATTGGATTGCCCGGTAGCAGAACCCATGGCACAGCAGAGGCAGCATTGGCAGCAGCAACAGACATTCGATTGCCTGGTAGAAGAACATATGGCATGGACAGCAGAGGTGGCATTGGCAGCAGCAGCAGTCATTGGATTGCCCAGTAGCAGAATGCGTGGCACTGCAGAGGCGGCATTGGCAGCTGAGGCAGACATTGGATTGTCCAGTAGCAGAACCCATGGCACAGCAGAGGCGGCATTGGCAGTAGCAGCAGACATTGGATTGTCCGGTAGCAGAACCCGTGCCACAGCACAGGTGTCATTGGCAGAAGCAGCAGACATTGAATTGCCCAGTAGCGGAACCTGTGGCACAGACAGGAGAGACAGCATTGGCAGCAGCAGGAGACATTTGATTGCCTGGTAGGAGAACCCATGGAACAGCAGAGGTGGCACTGGCAGCAGCAGCAGACATTGGATTGCCCTCTGTCATGGGTATAGGGGGTGTTGGTAAGGAGAGAGGGAGAGGTATGAAAGAGGGGAAACTCCTGGTAGGGCGCCTCCCCATGGAGACACACGTGGGGCATAAAGAATTCCAGCAGGGTCGTGTTTGGGCTTTCCCTCCCATCTGTAGGGCAACCCGACTCATCATTGGGAAGGAGAGGACACCAATGCCAAGGAGGAGGAGGTGTTGGTAAAGAGAACAAGGTGCATCATTCGCTCAAGCTCTCCGGGGTCCAGAACACCGTGCTCTGGGCAATAGGGATGTGCGAATGCGGTTCGGAAGTTCAAAATTTAGATTGAACTCAAATAGTTCGGGCAACCAAACTGAACTTTCGAACCGAACTCAAATTTGACTGAACTGTTTGGTCGAATCCAAACCAGTTCAGAAGGCAAAACCCCCCAATTTTGAACATACAGACTTGTTTTGGAAGTTCAGAATTAAACCGAACTCGAATAGTTCGGTCGACTGAACCAAACTTTCGAACCTAACTCAATTTTCGAACTGAACCAAATTTCTGAACTTGGTTCTGTTCGCACACCCCTACTGGGAAAATGAAGGGGAGAGCATGGGGAAGGAGTAACCAGGGGTGGGGGTATGGGCAGAAGGGAAGGTAAAGGGGTGGGGGGAAGGAGGGGTCTTGCGTACTAGGAGGTGGGTAGTAAGGCGAAAGGGAGTGGGCAAGATAGGAGGGTGAAGGAGGGGGCACTTGGTCTCTACACACACGTGAGTGGAAACAACAAAGGGAAAAAGAAAATGAAGGAAGGTCACAAGGCTCACACACACTTGCACACACAACTCTCAGCAAGAACACTAGCAACAAGGATCCAACAATGCTCTCTCAAGGAAGGGGCCAGCCTCTCATATGATTACCGGCGGGGTTTGTCAGTCCTGCTGGTTCCTTTATAGTTCCCTACACATCGTTACAGGTTCCAGCTGGGCGGGACCCCTCCGCCTACATTCCTTGATGCTCTGCTAGGCATGCACTGTGCCTCAGTGGGCGTGGTTCCCGGCCCTCGAGGTGATCAGATGTTCTGGATCTGCCTTCCTGTCCCCCCCCAACATGTGGGGTTAATGTTCCTTTGCATCCTCCCTGGTTGCCTAGCAACACGGGACCCGACGCATCGTGCCCACATTCCCCTACATGGCGTGACAGACACCCCCCCCTGTCCAGGGCCCCTCCCACCCCCACCAGTGTTTGAAGACCCGGTTTAGAGGGTTGACGGCGGTGGAACCCAAGGACGAGGCAGGGGGCGTGGAAATTCATAGCAGGTTCCCAGGACTGTTTGGCAGGTCCACAGTGTTTCCAATCGATTAAGTAATACAGTCTGGATCCTATGAGGTAGGAATCTAAGACAGCTCGGACTTCATACTCCGGCATACCGTGAATGAGCAGTGGTGGGGGTGGGACAGCGTTCTGCAGGGAATGGGCCAGGGTTCGGGCCCTTTTCAGAAGAGAGATGTGGAAGGAGGGATGAATACGAAGGTGAGGGGGAGAGCTATGGTATAAGTGACAGCGTTCAGGTGTCGGGTAATTGGGAAGGACCCATGTAAGCATCATCTAACTTGGCTGAAGGCTGTAAGGACAGATAGTTCTTCTTATGGACCCATACTAAATCTCCTACCTGTAGAGGGGGTCTGGGGAGACGTTGTTTGTCTGCAGAAGCTTTGTATCGTTTATGGGCTCATTGTAAACTTTGTTGGGCAACCCGCTGAGCTGCTTTAATAGTGGCCACTAAAGCTCCTCCTGCTGGCATCGCGGCCAGGGTTACATCTGGAAAACAAAGGGGAGGGTGAAAACCATTAGACACATAAAATGGGGAATTTCCAAGGGATGCATTGGGCCCATTGTTGTAAGTGAACTAGGCAAGGGGTAAATGTTGTCTCCAATCATCTTGGAGGTAGGCACAAAAACACCGGAGGTAGTGTTCTATATGCTGGTTGACCCTCTCCACCTGTCCGTTTGCCTGGGGATGGTAAGCTGTCGTAGGACGTAATCGCACCTTCAGTAGGGTAAAGAAAGAGTTCCAGAAATGTGATATAAATTGGGGTCCTCGATCTGATATCATCTCCTGGGGTAGCCTGTGGAGACGTACTACTTCTTGGAGGAGATGTTCTGCGGTGACCTTTGCTGAAGGTAAACCTGTGCAGGGGATAAAGTGTCCCATTTTTGTGCAGTAATCCACTACTACTAGGATGGTATCATACCTTCCGGACTTCGGTAGGCCAATGATAAAGTCCATGGCGACCTTCTGCCAGTGGACCTGTGGAGGTTTCGTTAGTTGTAGTAAGCCCACCAGTAAATTTCGGGGGGTCTTGGTGCAGGCACAAGTGGAACAATCTCGAACATAACATTCCACATCCTTCCGCACCCCTGGCCACCAAAGGCCCGCAGGACTAGGGCCAAGGTCCTCTGGTAGCCGGGGTGCCCCGCCAGTGGTGACTCGTGGTGGGACCACAGGACCTGGGGGTCTGTATTTAGGGGCTTTCATCACCCTTCCCTTCTGGTAATACAATCCTTGTTGTGATTGATACTCAGGATGGTGTCCCTCCTTCTTGCTCACAGTCTGTAGGTCCCGAAGGAAGGGGAATGTAGCAGTGCACGTCATGGGGGAAAGGAGGGGTTCTGGGATCTCCAGGGTTCGGTCTCCCTTAAGATGGCATTGAGACAAGGTGTTGGCCATCATGTTCTGGGACCCTGGCCGGTACTGGATCTTAAAATAAAAACGAGAAAAGAAGAGCACCCATCTGGTATGTTGGACGCTATTGATCCATGCTGTCTGTAAGAACGTCAAATTCTTATGGTCCGTTAGGACAAGAACTGGATGTGGTTCACCTTCTAAAAAATGTCTCCAGGCACCAAAAGCTGCTTTAATAGCAAGGAGTTCTTTGTCCAAAATGGTATAGTTACGTTCCGCAGGCATAAGTTGCCATGAGTAAAAGACGCAGGGGAGCTGGAATCCTTTCTTTCCTTGGGCTTGGGTTAAAACAGCCCCAACTGCAGTATCTGAGGCATCTGCTTCTACAATTAACGGTTCGGTGACATTGGGTATTGCAAGAGGGGCGCAGACATGAAAGCACATTTTAAACAGTCAAAGGCCCATTGTTGGGGTTCCCTCCATTCGTACTTAGCCCTATTCTTCAGCAATATAGTGAGAGGGGCCGTCTGGTCAGCATACTTGGGAATATATTGGCAATAATAGTACTGCCTAGGAATCATTGTAACGCTTTCACCAACACGGGTGGTGGCCACTGCTGAATAGCTTCGATTTTACTAGGGTCCGCTCTGATGCCATCTTACGTAACTATAAACCCTAGGAAGGGAATGGATACGGCATGAAACACGCACTTCCCTCTCTTGCAGTAAAGTTTATATTTTTGCAGCCTTCTGAGTACTATTCGCACGTGTTGGACATGGTCTGTTAGCAATGGGGAGAAAATGAGACTGTCGTCTGGATATGCGACAACAAAAATGTCTACAATAAAGTGCTGAAAGGTAGCAGGGGCATTCAAAAATCAATAGGGCATAACAAGGTATTCGAAATGGCCGAATCAGGTTCGGAAGGCTGTCTTCCACTCGTCTCCTTTCCTTATTTGAACCAGATTATAGGCCCCCCTTAAATCTAGTTTAGTGAACACCTGGACCCCCTGTAATTTTCAAAGTAGTTCTGGGATCAAGGGCAATGGGTACCGGTTCTTTACAGTGATAGCATTCAAACCCCAATAGTCTATACATGGACGGAGGTCCCCCTCCTTCTTAGGGATGAAAAAGAGGGGGACCCCCGTGGGGGAAGCGGAGTGGCAGATAAAACCCTTGGCAAATTCTCCTGGATGTATTCTCGTAAAGTTTCTGTCTCTCCTGGGGACAGATTGTAAATTCTCCCATGGGGGCGGTTCTGTCCTGGGCATCAGTTTTTGGGGACAGTCATAAGACCTATGTGGGGGGAGGTCTGAGGCGTCTTGTTTACTGAAAACAGATGCTAGATCTTGGTACTGAAGGGGGATGTCCAGCTTATGGCTAGGAGTTTGTAGGGCATTAATCTTTGTGATTAAAGGGGGAACCATCATACAGTGCTGTTAGCAGTGGGTCGAGGGGAACTGTATTTGTTGGGTGGGTCAGTCAATCTTGGGATTGTGGGCGTGCAGCCATGGGAAACCAAGGACAAGGGGAAACAATGAAGAGGCTATGATATCAAAGTGTAGGGTTTCCCGATGGGTTCCGATGGTACACATCAATGGGGTAGTGCACTCTTGTAGAGGGCCAGAAACGAGGGGTGAACCATTGATGATTTGCACCATCTCGATGGAGCTCCAGGTTTGTCAGGGGACCTAATGAGTCAGGGCAAACGTGGTGTTCATAAAATTCCCAGAGGCCCCGGAATCTATAAGGGTTTGGGTTATTAGCGAATGACTTGGAGATAAGCGCAGTGTTACAAACACATGCAGCTGTTGGCCAGGTCCATGCCTTCCCTGGGCCAGTGGAAGGGGAATGCAACTTCTTACTGAGAGGCCCCTTATTCCTCTCTGTCTGTGGCGTTTCCTGGAAGAAGTGAACGTGCTGGTTTAGAGGGACATTCCCTTGAAAAATGTGAATTTGCCCCACAATAGAAACAGACCTGCAATTGCCAGCATCTCTCCCATTCTATGGGGCTCAGGGGGCCTCGCACTGCCCCGATTTGCATCGGTTCGGGGGGGCTACTTAAAGAAGTGGAGGAGGGGTGTACAGGGTTCCAGGGTCCTTTATATCCCAGTCCTCTTCCCTGTTCTCACTGTTTCTCCCTTCACCTCTCTGTAAATCTCTCATCAATGTGGAGGGATAGGGTAACTATTCCCTCCAAGGTCATGGGGGTAGTTGCAGCCCCTGCTAACTGGTCCTTGATTTCTTCATTTAACCCTTGGCGGAACATAAATGCACGTAAAGCAGAATCCCCCCACCCTAGATCAAACGCCAATTTTCTAAACTGGGTAATGTAATCCAATAGTGGAGCCCTTCCTTGCTTTAGAAGGAGGATGGCTTGCTCCACTTCCCATATATGGTGGGGATAGTTGAATAGAAATCAAAATTGTTTCAGGAACCACTTGTAATCTTGTAATAGAGCATCGTTAGATGCTAACAAGGGAGTGGCCCAGTCCAAGGCTATTCCCCCCCCAGGAGACCAATAATAAAGGTGACTTTAGCTTGGTCAGTCCTATAGGTTAACGGTTGGGTTTGGAACGTTAAATTACATAAAGGCAAGAAACCTTGGAAGGTTTTCCTATCATCATAGAATTAATCCGGTCTAGGTGCTTTAGGTTCCCAAGGTACTGGAGCTACCGAAGGGGGGAGGGATGGCGGCAGAGAAGCGGAATGGGCATTGAGGATCTCCTCGTCTTTCATAGGGGGTGCCTCAGTGTCCCCCAGAGCCTCTTGCAGTCCAAGATTTTGCTTACGTAGCTCCTGATACTCCTGCTTCAACTCTTGGACCTCCAAAGTGAGTGCCTGTACTGCTCGCATTAGGTCCTGTATTTGCACGGCCGAGTCTATCCTGGAGGAGAGGAAGGTAGTGCCAGTAATTCTGTCAAAGGTATAGGGGCTGTCAGTAAGGAGAGAGGGATGAAAGAGGGGAAACTCCTGGTAGGGTACCTCTCCATGGAGATACACGTGGGGCGTAAAGAATTCCCTCAGGGTCGTGTTTGGGCTTTCCCTCTTCTCTGGAGGGCAACCCAACACATCACTGGGAATGAGAGGAAACCAATTCCCAGGAGGAGGGTTGGGGAGGACAAGGGAACAAGGTGCACCGCTCACTCAAGCTCTCTGGGGTGCAGAACACTGTGAACTTGGCAAGTGAAGGGGAGAGCATGGGGAAGGGGTAACCAGGGGTGAGGGTACAGGCGGAAGGGAAGGTAAAGGGGTGGGGGAAAGGAGGGGTACTGTGTACTAGGAGGTGGGTAGTAAGGCGAAAGGGAGCAGGTAAGATAGGAGTGTGAAGGAGGGGACACTTGGTCTGCACACACATGTGGGTGGAAACAACAAAGGGCGAAGGAGAGGAAGGAAAGTCACAAGGTTCACACATGCTCGCACACACAACTCTCAGCAAGAACACTAGCAACAAGGATCCAAGAATGCTTTCTGAAGGAAGGGGCGAGTCTCATACGATTACTGGTGGGGTTTGTCAGTTCTGCCAATTCCTTTATAGTTCCCTATGTGCCAAAACAGGTTCCAGTGGGGCAGGGGCCCTCCCCCTATGTTCCTTGACTCTCTGCTAGGCATGCGCTGCACCTCAGCGGGGCATGGTTCCCAGCCCTCGAGGGGATCAGCTGTGCTGGATCCGCCTCCCTGTTCCCCCAGCCTGTGGGGTTAGCGTTCCTTTGCATCCTCCCTGGTTGCCTAGCAACCCGGGACCTGACACATCGCGCCCGTGTTCCCCTATGCAGTGTGACATCCAGTAGCAGAACCCATGGCAAAACAGAGATGACATTGGCAGCAGCAGCAGACATTGGATTGCCCAGTAGCAGAACCCGTGGCACAGACAGCAGAGGCAGCATTGGCAGCAGCAGCAGACATTGGATTTCCGGGGCACAGAACCCGTGGCACAGACAGCAGAGGCAGAATTGGCATCAGCAGCAGCAGACATTGGATTGTCCGGTAGCAGAACCTGTGGCACAGACAGCAGAGGTAGCACTGGCAGGAGCAGTAGACATTG
>QEPC01003884.1:371538-384755 GCA_003113815.1 Sphenodon punctatus | reverse complement strand
GAGAGAGAGAGAGAGAGAGAGAGAGAGAGAGAGAGAGAGAGAGAGAGAGAGAGAGAGTCATATTGGTGGGCCAAGATCGTCTAGCCAGAGGCTGGCTGGCAGGTTTACAGTTTATTTCCCAATGCCACCCTGCATCATGTGGTCGGTCAAATATGCCGGCCGAGGCCATCTAGTATGAAAGAGAGAGAGAGAGAAGGGGGGGAGAGGCAGGGCGGGTGCTGGGCATTGGGAGGGAGGACAGCATCTCAGCAGCACAGCAGCAGTAGCCCAGATTGAGGAGGAGGAGCCCCATCCCAAGACTGCCCCTGGCATGGAATGGTGTGTGCCACTGCACCATCAATCCTTGTCCAGGGGCAGCTTGGGGAATCTCAGCAGTGGACGGTTCACCTTGATGAACAACAACTGCTCCACCAACTTGGCCCCCAGTCTCAGGCGGTGCGGGGAGCAAATGTCCCCTGCAATAGAGAACACCTGCTTGCTGGGGACACTCCTGGGTGGACAGGACAGTATACTCTTGGCCACTTTTGACAGGGCCGGCCACATGTTGGCCTTGCCAGCCCAGTAGGCCATGGAATCGCTGCTGGGATTGATGCATGGCTCTTCCTCCAGGTAGGTTTCCATGGCTGCTGAGGCACCATTGTACTCCCTCTGGTAGCTTTGCCTGGGCATCACCTCCACCACTGCCTTCAGTCACGCTGCTTTCCCTGTTGTGCACAGCGCCATGCTCCCCAGAGTGACCTGCACATAGGGCGAGCTGCTTCTGCTGACAATAGGGATGCTGGTGGTGGTGCTGGTGTTGCTACCGCTAAGGCTGGGGGCAGGGATAGACCCCACCAGCTGAAAGGGGTGGCTACTCCCACTCCCACCATCCCCAGGGGCATTCTGCTGCTGCTGCCGTGCACTCTCCAGAGCCCTCTCAGCCTGCTGGACCCTCTCCACCAGCTCACCCTTCCAGTGGCCATAGAGCGGTGTCTGGTGTGCCATGCTTCCCGTGACCCTGGGATCCAGCATGGTTGCCAACACATATTCATCCCGCTGCAGGAACTCATCAAACCACGCTTTCAGACCTGTCTTCAGCAGCCGCACCAGGGCAACCGCCTCATCTGCCAGCTTCTTGCCCTGAGAGTCACAAACCCGCCCCTGTAGAATTTTTTCTAGTCTCCTCAGGAGACTCTGGACCAGAGGGGTCACCTGACTCATGGTAGTCGTGGAGGAGCTGATGGTCTCCATCACAGCCAGGAAATGTGAGTCAGGCTCTCCCATTCCACTCCATTGTACCCTGTAGGTGCCCCGCTGTCCATCACCAGTTGAATTTGATGCAGGGTGGCTTTCTGCTCGAGAAGCTGCTCAAGCATCAGGAACGTAGAATTCCACCTGATGGACACATCCTGCACCAGCCGGTGCACTGGGGACCCTTGCTCTTCCTGCTTCGCCCGGAGTAGGTCGCTGACATTCACGCTCCAGTTAAGGAAACCAGCCAGCTTCCTCCCCTGCTCGATCAGGGAGCTAAGGGTGCCTGACCCAATCCCCTTCTCCCCCAAGCCCAGAGCATCCCTGACCACCATATGAAGGGTGTGTGTGGCACAAGGGATGCTGGTGAAGGCCCCATCACAGACTGCCCTCAATATGTTGGCTGCGTTGTCGGTCACCATGCACCCCTGGGTGAAGGGCGCACCTGACGTGACCCACTTCCTCACCATGGCAGTCAGGGCTGCCTCGATGTTTCGAGCAGTGTGGGGGCCATCCATGACTTTCGCCTGAAGCAGGGTCCACCTATACCCTGCTTCAGGACCCCTTCTGCCACTCCCAAATGCTGCCTCCAGGTTCTGCCACCAGTGTGCCGTCACTGCCAGGTAGGTGTACTATGCATTTCGACTTGATCACAGGTCGGTGGTGAAGTGGATGGTGGCACCCCCAGCCCCTGCCAGCTGCTCCCTCACCTGCTCCTTTAAAGCCCGGTACAAGGCTGGCACCACCTGCCAACTCAGGGTGGTGTGCGAGGGCAGCTTAAACTGGGGGGCCAGGAAGCCACTCAGGTGTCTAAACCCCATGTCCCTGAACACCGAGAAGGGCTGCCCATCAAGCACAATCATTTCCCCCAACATGCGCGTGGCTTTCACTTGAAAACCACGTCACTCCACATCCTGCAGTTGCCGATGTACTTGGCAGCTGCCCCCACCCCAGCTCCTCCATGGTGCACCGACGCTGTTGCTGTTGCTGTTCCACCCCCCACCCCCCCAGCAGCAAGACCAAAGGTCTTGCTGCTAGAGGTAGCTGTTCGAGGACACTTGCCCGCTGATGGAGGCGGACAACTGGCCGCTGCAGTCGGGAACCGCTGGCGTCCACTGCCCCTGCCTGCCCGCTTAGCAGCACAGCGCTGTGGCATCCCTTGAGGTGCCTCACTATGGCAGTTGTGCCAAGGTTAGTGAGCACCTGCCCATGCTTCACCACCTTCTGGCACAAACTGCACTGCATCTCCCTGGGATCATCCACCTGTACCAACTTAAAATGCATCCATATGGAGGATTTCTTCCCCCCTCCTGCCTTCTGGCCCGCACCGGGAGATGCACCACTGACAGTGCTGATGGGAGGGGCAGAACATGGTGACAACACAGCTCTTGGAGGGACAGCCATCACCTCAGCACCAGACATCTCCTCCACAGGACTAGTGTCTGCCTCACTGTCCCCAATCTGAGATATGTCCCACGAAGGGGAGTATTGGGACCCTGAGGCTGAGTGACTACCCATGCTGCTGCCACACACCCTGTGCCCCCTATAGCTTCTGCTCTACTGCTTCTGCTACTGCTGCTTCTCTCCCTGCTGCCATTGGCCTGGGATCAGGCCCTGCCTCTAGCAGCCAGGGTGGAATCTACCAGCCCTGGACTGCGGGGATCACATCAATAATGGGGGACATTGGTGGTCCATGATGAACATCCGACCCTGTAGCACCTGAACCTTCTCCCGCAGCAGAGACAGGCTCAGCCTCATGGACTGCAGGCCTCCCGGTGCCCTGCATGGCAGTGGAGGATGCTGGCAGGAGACGATACTGAACCACACCCCTAATGCCACTGCTTGGAGCCTCTGAAGCCTGTCTCCCAAAATCAGGCCTGTGCTGTTTGGAGGATGGACTCAGGCTGCTGCTGATGTCTGCTGCCACTCCGCTGGCACGGCACCCACCACCTCTTCCACATGCCCCATTGCCCGCCTTTCGGGCAGCAGACAGGCCTCTCCTGCTTCCCTTCTCCATTTTTCCCACCTAAATAATGCACAGGAAGATTTTATAATTTTTTTAATGTATTGTTCAAATTTGGAATCTAATATTATATATATCTACACTAACTCTAACTGCTATTAACTATTCTAAAACCTATGGAACTAAATGGAATATTATCTAATAACTACAAAGGCCTAGTCCTACAAACACACTATAAAATATTAAAACTGAATCACTACACACTTTCTCTATCTTTTTTTTTAATTTATCTTTTTCTTTTATCTATCTATCTATCTATCTATCTATCTATCTATCTATCTACACAGGGATGGGGAGGGACACAGACAACTCACAACAAACAACACAGGGAGGGGTACAAAACTGAAATGAAACCTAAATCAATCTAATCCTAGTCTAAATAAATCCAAAAACAGGGGAAGGGAATCCAGGATGGAATATATACAGGGAGGAGGGAAGGAGTCAATGCAGGGGAGGGAGAAACAACACAGGGAGGGGTAAAAAATAAAAATAACACCTAAATCTAATCTAATCTAATCTAATATAATCTAAATAAATGAAACCATGGAGGTAAATGTGTGGAAGTGGGTGAAACAGGAAGAGGATGGCAATGTGCAGCCTAGCCCGTGCCAGGGGCGTAACTAGCTTGGGATGGGCCCAGGGACAAGAAATGTCCATGGGTCCCTCCCTCTTTTTTCCTGCTGGTGGTAAAGCTGCCAGCTAGCCTAGGGGTCCCTCCTAGCTTGGCCGGCCTACGGATGCTGGGCTGTTGGTGCTTGGGACTTACTTGCTCTCTGCAGAGTCTGTGGCATGCTGCTGGTGGCCTGCTGCTAGGCCCATCCATCTTCTGGGCTGGCGGTGAGCTGGTCCCATGGTGCACTCTGTCCCTCACAGCTCACTGCCTGCACACTGGTGCCAAGCGTGGCCAGCAGCAGCAGTACCATTGCTGCCCCAGTCCACCCGACCAGCCCTGGAGGCCGGGGGCTGGTCGGGCAGGCCAGGGCAGACTGGGCTGGCTTGATGCGGGGAGTTCTGGAGCAGGAAGGTGCCCGGCCATGGTTCCACTCAGTGGAGACGCCACTGGGCACCTTCCCACTCGGGCTGGACCCCCCTTCAGTCAACCCTGCCTGGACCAGTGGTGAGGACTCCTTCTTCATGATGCAGCACCAGGGGGGGCGAGCCGAGCTGCAAGGCTTGTGAGTGTGACCTGGACTGACACAGAGTGTTGCATGAGGCCCTTCCCTGCCCGCGGTTGCAACATTGTGTCAGACACAATGGCATGGAAGGGGAAGGGGCTCACGCAGCACCCAAAAGGGCCCCCAGCCAGCTCAGGTGGCAATTTTAAAAATAGGGGGGTGGAGATCTTGGATATTGGTCCCCCAGCCAGTACCGGCCCCAGGACAAATGTCCCTGTTTGTCCAATGGTAGCTATGCCCCTACCCATGGCCGATCACAGACTGCCAATCCAGTGGTCTGAGGAAAAGAGGGATGGTGATTGGCAGGCTGGTTGCTAGTCCAAGCCTCTCCACCCCTCCTCAGATGACCTCCCCCCCTCACTGGGCCTGCTAGCCAGGTTTTTCCCCACCTGAATGCCGCCCAAACTCATCCGAATGTGCCTGAACTGTTCAGGGGTTTCTGCATTTGGTTCGGATGATCGGTTTGGCCATCCGAACTGGCTGAGTTTGGAGTGAACTATGAACATCTGAACTGCGTTTGCACATCCCTAGCAGAGCCCTTTGGTGGGAACCAGGCAGCAAGGAGGGGAATGATACTGTCATTATTGTTGGGGATCTGCCAGCCAGGCTTGGGCTTTAAAGATTTGGTCTCTACTGGAGATATCCTGGATTTGGTGGGAAGGTTTGGTTGAGGAGAGGGGGGATGGTGCTGTTTTAGTGAGGGAAGGTTATGAGGGAGGGTCTGTCCCTGGTGAGAGTGGGGGAAGGAGGGGCTGGGCTAGGGTAGGTGGGAGAAGTCCCTTCATTGAGAGAAAGGGACTGCCTTCAGGGTGGGAAGGAGATGAGATACCCTTCTGTGAGAGGGGGGCGGTCTGTTTTTTGGGGGTGGGTTGGGGTCTCCCTCTCCAATCTGGCAGGACAGTTGGCAGGAGGGGAATCTGGGGGCCGGGGAGAGGCCACAGTCATTGAGGTCTTGGCAGGCTGGGGGAATTATGGTCCCTTTGTGTGTGTGTGGGGGGGGTTTGAACTTCAAAGCAGGAGAGGTACTTGGTGCTTGTCCCCCTCATTTCCCCTCAGGCAGATGAGGTGGTCAAGGTATGGGAAGCCTCCGGCCCTGTTTTGATGCTGTTGAATGCAAGGTCAGTCGTAAATAAGTCATCTACGGTCCAGGAGTTAATCCTGGACCAGGTGGTTGACCTCATGTGCATCATGGAAACCTGGCTGGACACTGAGTCGGGGCCAGTTTTGGCTGACCTTGTTCCAACTGGGTATTCCGTGCAGCATCAACTGCAGCTGGAGGCACGAGGGGGTGGTGTAGCCATTGTTTTTATTTAATTAAATAATTTATTTAAGTAGATTTCTTAACCGCCCCCGCCTACCACAGTAGCTCAGGGCAGCGTAAAACGAAGCTAAAACACATAAATACAACAAAACATCAAAATATAAAAATATAAATAACAAAATATAAAATATATAAAACAAACTCAGGCGGAGCCACAACAACCCTACCGACTTCCCAGCCTTCACCTGTCTCCCTCACCAAAAGCCTGGCAAAACAGCCAGGTCTTACATGGTCTTCAGAAAGAGGGGAGATCTGGGGCTAGCAGACCTCCATCAGGACGGAGTTCCACAGCCGTGGAGTGGCAACCAAGAACACCCCCCTCATCGTTGTCATCCAGGATACCCAGGGAATTCTGAGACATGGAGACATGGCCTATTAGGAGGTATTCAACGCAGACTCCATCCAGTATAGAAGGCCTTATTATCTTATGTTTGATTTGGCCAGAGAGAGATTGAGGATGCTGCTAGTGTATCATGCACACACCTGCATGGCAGCATCTCTACATACTCTAGTTGAGCTGGTGTTGGAGGTGATCTTGCAATCCCCAAGGCTAGTAGTCTTAGGAAACTTCAATATTCATGCCGGCGCCAGCCTTTATGGCGCGGAGCATGAGTTCATGGCTGCCATGGCAACCATGGGCCTGTCTCAGGTGGTGAGTGGCCCAACACATGAGAGGGGGCATACTCTGGATTTGGTATTCTGCACCAGCCTTGAGATGGGGGCTCCATTGTTGGGGGATGTGTAGGTGGTGTCTTTGTCATGGACACATCATTGCCTCATGCGAGCCTGTCTCCCGGCACATATCTGACCCCAGAAGGGTACAGAACTTATTCGGTTGGTTTGCCCCTGGAGACTTATGGAACTGGACAGGTTCTGGAATGCTCTTGGGGAGTTACCCTCAGTCCTCGGCAACCGTTCTTTCGATGACCTTGTGGCTTTATGGAACACCTTGCTGACTGAGGTCATCGACAAACAGCTCCCAAACGTCTGCTTCCCAGGCATTGATGCCCAATCTGTCTCTGGCCCAGGCATCAGTATGCTGATGACACCCAACTCTACCTCTTGTTTTCATCTGACCCAGAGCCGGCCAATCGGTCATCTCAGTGCTTACTCAGTGTTTGGCAGCTGTGGGGGACTGGATGAGGGCGAAATATCTGAAGCTGAATCCTTACACGATAGAGGTGATGGTGGGTGAGACTGGGTGTGGGGAGTGGGGGTGGGAGAGGTCCCCATCATTGATGGATCCCAGGTTCATCCCTCAGGTTCAGAATCTGGGGGTGGTCCTCGATTCACAGCTCTGCCTGGATGCTCAGATGGCGGCTGTGACAAAGAGCACTTTTTGCCAGTTACATCTGTGCAATGGCTTTGGCCGTATATCTCAGGCTCCGACCTTGCCACCATCATCCATGTCTTCATCACCTCGAGACTGGACTACTGAAATGCACTCTATGTGGGGCTATACTTGGTGACAGAGTGCAGCTGGTGCAGAGCATGGCAGCCCATCTCCTTATGGGGACAGGTTGTTATGAGTATATTACACCAGTGCTCGTTCATTGCCTTCTTGGCTCAATTCAAGATTGTTGGTATTGACCTTTAAAGCCTTAAATGGCTTGGGCCCAACTTATCTGCGAGTCCACCTCACCCCCTGGGACCTCGATCAGCCCCTGCGGTCATCAGAGGGCGCCCCTCTTGAAGTTCTCCGTGTCCGTTAGACTGGGACGATGGAGAGGGCATTCTCAGTGGTCAGTCCAAGGCTGTGGAACTCCCTAGTGGTAGAGGTTTGTCTGTACCCGGATCTTTCCTCCTTCCGAAGACAGCATAAGACCTGGCTGTTTTGCCAGGCATTTGGGAAAGGGAGGGTGTGGGTGTGGGTGTGGGTAGGGTAATGGGGAGGGTGTGAATTATTTTTTATGGGATACCTATTTATTGTTCTAAGAGTGTTGGTTTTATATTATATTGTGTTTTATTGTATTATGTTTTATATTATATTGTGTTTTATATTATGTTTTATTGTATTTTATATGTTTTATGAAAACTGTAAGCTGCCCCAAGCCGCCGTCAGGCAGGAGGAGGCGAGATATAAACTTTATATAAATAAATAAATTAAATAAATAAAAAATGTTGTAAACCGCCCTGAGCTGCCTTTGTTGGGAAGGGTGGGGAAAATAATAATAATAATAATAATAATAATAATAATAATAATAACTGTGATTTTTGTATAGGTTTGTGAAGCTCTCTGACCACCATTTGGTTGGTGGTGTTATAGAAATAAAATGATTTGTATTTATTTTCTTGGGTTTATGAACTTATTAGTCTGCAGACAGACAGTGATTTAGCATTTTGTGAGCAATTTCAGTTTTGAGTATAACTCAGAGAAGTGGGAGTGAGTAGGTAGAATGTGATGTGGAGGGTTGGGATTTTATATTTGTATTTTCATACAATTGTTTTCATAGTTTGTATTAGTTTAAATGTGCAGTTAATATGTTTATTATACTTTTAAAGGAGCTAGCGGTGTGATGAGGAAGGAAGGACAGAAGACTTGGGTGGGGTAAAAAGAGATGAAAAGAAAAAATACAGGCCTGAGTGGTCTTTTTATGAGGAGGGAGTCTGGGCAGGATCAGTAGAGTATATTGTTGGGAAATCAATTTATTGTATTTATTAATTGTAATTTGTCCTTTGTTTAACAGGGTAGAGTGGGATAGAAATTCAAAATGAAAATGAAATTTTTATTGTTATTATTTGTATTCTTGCAGTGTCCACATTGCCCTGGGATCAGGCAGTGTCCATATTGTGCTAGGCACTGTATAAGTGTTCTTATAAGTGTTCCACCGCATAAGTGTTCCACTACTACCAAGTGGAAGACAGTGTTCTTTATGAAGAGCTGGCAATGTAATAAAACAAGCAGGATGAAAGAGAGGTAGAGGAGACAGCTCTAACGTTGTTCATGCATAGTTATTAAACCTAAAACCGCAGTGTCAGAAAATGATAAATTACTGTTATTAGAAATGAAATATGAAGGAGATGGTGATTAATAGTCCAAATCCTGAGGTGTACATTTACACACACACACACACACACCGTTCCAATGCACTTGTGCTGTCAAAGCCCCATTGATTTTACCCTTAGACAGGTGGGCAGCGTGATCCTCTGGCTACTTAGCACCAGACCTCGCTCTATGTGGGTAAAAGCAGATGTGCGAACGGCACGGCAGCTCCACAGTCCAGCCCCAGGTGGGATACCGCAGCCAACATGGCTTGGGTTGGGAAGGGGCACTGAACAAACGTGCCCATGGCCAGAGAGCCATCCTGCCACCTGCACAGCTGGGTATGGTGGGGAGCTAACTAACCCCCCCTTCCCTCTTCCCTGCCGCGGCGACCAGCTATGGTGCTTGGCCATGGCAGCCCCTGCCCCAAGGAGGGGATGGCAGGGCTGAACACATGTGCTAGCCTGCTTTGGTGGCCCTTAGTCCAGGCTGCATCCTCTGAGGTTTTCTGGCAGCCCAGGCCAGCTGCCTACCTGCCTTAGGGCAGTCCCGTGCTAACATCTGGCAGCATGTAAATAGGTGTGCCAGTGGCTCCTGGGCCAAAGCAGGCCACCGTCATGTATGTTTTTACTCTGTGTTAATGTAAATTCCCTTCACTTCAACAGGACTGATGCTGGTGTGTCTAGTCTTACAGGAGCCTGGTCCACCAGACAAAAGGGCCCTTTACCTCACTAGAACAAGTGGTAAATTTGTTACAAAAAACAGGCAATTTCCATCTTTTTATTGCTTGCAAAGTGCCAGAAAAGCTTAAATTTAATAGAAACTAATGTGAAAGAGAGAAGAAATAAAAGCTTTTATCGTCTCAGAAATAACCCTATTTTTGTTTAATTTTCCATATTTATGGCACCATGGATGATTTGTCTATATACTGGCACTAGAAACAATGGATTACAGATAGTTATTTTATAAACAATAGGAATTATCTGGAGGAGTACACACCATGGAGTAGAAATGAGCGAAACCTTTTCTAAACAGTTCATACCCACCCACGCCCCTTTTAGGATACAAATACTCTTGGTAGTATCAGGAGCATACTACTACCAAGTATTTATTTAATCTACTAAATAAAATGTAGGCTTTTTAGGCTAAACCCTGGTGTTAAATTATCTTGAGACATATAAAATACTCTGCCCCTAAATGAAGTTACACCTCTTCAGAATCTATGTTCTTACAGATAGAGAAGAGGGTTTGGGACAGAACCTGGGGATTGGGGATTTGAAATGATTTTATGATTTCAACAAAACGCTCCAAGTATTGCTGGCTGTAATTTCTAAATTTGGAATCTGACTGTATTTATTTTTTGATGATACACTTTGTAGACTCTGTGAGGGAACCTGTACTCTCTGTAAAATGTTTTTTGTATAAAGCATAGTATATAAATTGTTGGAATGGATATATTCCAGATGACCACTGAAAAAAAAGAAAAAAAAAGAAATGATTTTATGTATGTGGACCATATCTATTTCGTGTGCTGGAACCTGCCCTCAGTCCCAGGGAATGGGCAGGACATACATTTAAATAAATTAAATTAAATAAAAGCTATAGATGTTTCTGCCTCCTGTGGGCAGGCGTTCCTGCAAGGTCAGGCCCGAAACAGGACTGGTTTCTTCACCATCAGTGCGTTCATTCTTTATAGAGTGGTCACCAGAGCTGTTTGCAGCAATGAGAGAATTCACAAAGCTCCTCTAATTCACCAGTCTTTCTTCAAGGAGGTGTCCTTGAAGCAACCCTTCTCTAGCTATAGCCCCTTAGGCAAGTCCCTTCTTGAACTCCAAGCCTTGACCGCTGGGTGAGCCCAATTCCAGGCTCACAGCCCTCACATATCTGTCTATTTGTGTATTCCATTTGAGTTATTTTGTTTATTTCAGTGCAAGTGGCTCATTTTGCTGCTGCACATGTATAATAGCACTAATAATGCTGAAATGAAGTAACCAGAAAACTGAAATAACCAAAACCAAAAACCAAAAATAAACAAACTGAACTATTTGAAATGGGTATCCGAAGAAATGCAAACAAAGAGTGGTTATCATCCACTTCATCAGTTTTGGATAAAATAGTGCAAATTGGATGGGTTTATAAATAATTTTTTCAGCTCTGGCATACTGGCAGGTAAGGAAGGGTGTGCTGTGAGAGCATTTCTGAAGCATAGATGTGCCTTAGCCCCCCAAAGTTTAGTAACCTCTGCTGTGAGACATGGGGTGTTAAAATACATGCAGCTGCTGCCGCTGTGGGTCCGCATCCAGGGGCAGGATGGCCACTCCCACAACCCTTGGCCGAGTCAGGTTGGGGACAGAAACTAACATTCCCCTGACCTGACCTGGATGGGGAAGGGGAGCAATGCATGCCTGGCTGGCTCCGACCCCATGCTATGGCCATCATGCCACCCCCTGCCATGACAGGCAGCTATGGCTGCCAATAATGCTGGGCCAGGCTTGTGCGAAAACAAACACGCCCTCCCGGTTCGCCTCACTCTGGCCCACATGGAGGCTCATGGGGACAGACCATTGACCTGATTCATTCCAGGCCCACATTTCTGTCCTGGCTGCCTGCCAACCCTGCTGGACTTTGAACCAGGTGCACATCTGCCGTGCCCAGAACAGACATGTGGGGTTTGGCACTGGCTGAGGCTGGGCAGAATGGGCAAACCAGACCAGCATTATATGTGTTAACACCCATGGTCTGTACCTGACTACATTCACAATTCAGGTTGTATGAAAGCCCGTATCTGAATTCTGAGCCAGTCCTGTCCAAAAGGGATTAGAGGTGAGAAGACCTTTTCTCTCCCCCAGCAGTTAGGGAGAAATCTTGATCAAGAAGAGCTAACGACAAGAGATGACAGTTAGCCATGAGAATTAGTAGAACAATTAGATTATAAATCAATGTTTAAAATTCCTTCTCCTCTTGAATATCATACCTCAGTCTGTCAAATAACAATTTCCCTATTTTCAATGGACTGTCATTGGTTTTTACCATTTGATTTGGGAACACTGGCCCTGGTGGTACAATCTTGCTGTCTTTCCATTTCAAAAGACTCACAAAAACCAAACAATCCATTTGTTATCTCACTCCTTCACAAAAAAAAAAGAAGAAAAAAGTGTGAAAAAATACTACACATTCATTTTCCATTTTGAAGTAATTTTCATCCCACTGTGTTCATTCCCAGATAATTGTACAAAATAATATTTGAATGAATTTGAATTTATTGTACTGGCATATAGTCATGACAACTATTCATCACATAGGAATTTACAAAATACATAAAAGCAAATACTTACACATGAATAAAACAAGATATAGCAAATCCGACGGACAAAAATAAAACAATGTCTATAGTTCATAATAGAAGCCCCTTATGGGTTCGGGGAAAACCTTCCTGCAGTTTAACCTGCCACATTCATAGTCTGTTGGCTGCTACTCCAAAGCTGGCTACAGCATTTGTCACCTCCACCCTCTTGTCAGAGAGGAAATATACCATCAATCAAAGGGGCGGGGGGGAGGGCTCAGGTCTACCATAGTTGATCTCGGGGATGTGCATATAAGGGACATTGTAAAAGATAATGCATCAGGTCCGCCACTTGATTCGAGCTACAGATACAGAAACAATCTTTAAGTGGCACACCTAAATAGCGACTGTATAGAACTTCGGTTGCCATTACCTGAAGCCTTAGAGAGGTAAAAGCTTTTCTGAGAGTTATGTTTGTAACTAATCCTAAATAAGATTAAACTAAACTGTTGGGAGGGGGCAGTATTTATAACTTGGAGATATTCTGGAAATAGAGGCCTGAGCTCTCAAGGACTGAAATTCGATGTCAACATTTTTATGTTTATTAAGCTTAGAAACTTCCTTTAAGGAATATGTCCTAAAAAACCCTGAAGAGAACCCCAGGTTTCCAAATTTTTGTTCGACACCTGGCCACCATAAATCCCTTTGCCAGTCACCTACCTTCACTTTTTCTTCTAAATACTGTCTCGGGAGGGACTGAAGTGGTAAGTGAAAGATTTTTAGCCAATACTGCAATACATAATTGCCACGTGGGCTGACTTGTCCCTTCCCCCCCCACCCGGAAGTAGCTGGGGGCTATAAAACCCCGGGACCAGCGGCTGATCCGCAGGCCTCAGCCGCAGGCTCACAGCCGAAGGGCCGCGGCCAAAGGGCGCAGCACTTTTGGGGCACTTCGGGGGTGGCAGGGGGTTATTGTATTGGTTGTGTTGTGTGGGCTTCTGTTTGTACAGGGCTAGAGTGGTAGGGTGGGGGTTGTAGTAAAGGGGGGGTAAAAAGGGGGGTGGACCCAGGGACTTCCCCTGGTGAGAGCGGGGGGAGTACTGTGAGGTTTGGTGGGGAGGGGAGTGGCTCGGTCTCCCAGTGAGAGGGGGATACCGAGGGGTGTGGGGAGGTTATGGCCTGTCCCGGCCCCTGGTGGGAGC
>QEPC01003884.1:328104-368842 GCA_003113815.1 Sphenodon punctatus | reverse complement strand
GGAGCATATTACACCGGTGCTCCGAGCTCTGCACTGGCTGCCGATAGTGTGCCGGGCCAAGTTCAAGGTCCTGGTGATGGTTTATAAAGCCCTACACGGTCTCGGCCCCTCATACCTTAGGGACCGCCTCGCCCTTCGCACCCCAGAGCGGCTCCTGCGGTCTGCCGGGGGTGCCTTCCTGGAGGTCCCCCGTGTTAAGCGGGGGGCCACGATGGAGAGGGTATTCTCGGTAGTGGGACCGCGGCTGTGGAACTCCCTTCCGGAGGAAGCTCGCCTGGCCCCATGCCTTTTAACATTTCGGTGAAACTGTAAGACCTGGCTGTTTGCCCAGGCCTTTGGGAGGGAGGGTAGGTAGGGAGGTTTTAGTCCCCTACCCATTTGTTTTGTGGTTTTTTCTTGCCCTGTTAATATTTAAAGTATTTATGATTGTTTTAAATTGATTTTATTGTATTTTATTATTGTATTTTAATGATGGAAGCTGCCCCGAGCTGCGTTGCAGGCGGGGCGGGGTAAAATTTTTATAAAATAATAAAATAAATAAATAATAATAATCATTTATCCTGGATGCCAAGGAACCCATCCCGGTCTTCAGTTTAAGTATTGCAGGAGATGTTAGTATTGGAACTCCAACAGACTTCACAATAATTTATTTTGTAATGTCTCTAAAAAGTAAGTGTCCATTTTACTAAGACCCCATATCTCAACACCAAAGCAAATCTGTAGAATCAGTTTCATCTGAAAAATCTTGAGAACTGGACCCGCAGGATTACCCCCACTGGTTCCAAGGAACCGAAGGAGCAGCACAATAGATGAGATAGCTAATTGTTTAACAGATCTCAGATGCATAGACCAGGTGCCATTATAAGTAAAAATCACCCCCAGATATTTAAATACCTGAACCTGTTCTAATTTGTTCTTATTCAGGAACCATGATTCTAGCCTAAAACCATAACCTTTGTTTTTGATAATTAATAAACATAATTCTAGTCTAAAACCATAACCTTTGTTTTTGATAATTAATAAACGGTTCCTCCTTTAGACCCTCAGCGCCAAAATCATCCATTAGTTGGATAAGACCCAGTCTGCAAGAAGATAATAAGACCGTGTTGTCTGCGTACATTAATACTGACCCTCGTTGATCTCCGATTTTAGAAGCCATATATTTATCATTATTTTGGAATTTGACCAGTAGATGGTTTACATAAAGATTAAACAGAGTAGGGCCAATAGTCAGCCCTTCCTAACCCCACAAGTGGTTAAAATTGGGGCAGTCAAAGTACCCCTGAGTTTAGTGCGGACCGTCAATGATGTATCCGTATACAGGGATGATATTAGAGATAGTAATCGTCTGTAAATTGACAACTCTCTAAGTTTATGCCACAGCCTTTGTCTATTAATAAGTCGAATTCCACAGTAAAATCTATAAACACGGCGTAAAGGTTAGCACGCTTAACTTCAGATTTCTAAATTTTGTTCTCAGTCACCCATTTAGCCAACCTCCCTAAAAGTAATTTGGCATAAATCTTAGAAATGATGCGCAATAGACTAATAGGTCTATAATTTTTGGGATTGGCATGGTCACCCTTCTTAGAAATTGGTACTACAACCCCCACTTTCCAAAGGGGGTGGAACTGTACCTGTATTATTAATAAAAGCAAAAAGATTAGCCAGCGTGACCTCCCACCAGTCTGGAAAACTTTTGAAAACCTCCCCAGGGCCATTTGGCCTGCCACACTGAACCCTCAACCGGGATCCGTCTCAGATCCCAGTCCATGATCAGACCGGCCGTCCTTTAGACGTGCCAGTCTGATCTCTTATGGGGATTGGGGAGGGGGCAGGACTGCCCAGGGAGGGGGCAGGGCTGCACGATGCGACGGCATGGAGAGGGCATTCTCGGTGGCTGGGCCGCGTCTTTGGAACTTCCTGCCGGAGGAGGCCCACCTGGCCCCAAGCCTATTAGTATTTCAGCAGAAATGTAAGACCTGGTTGTTCGCCCAGGCCTTTGGGGAGGGGGGTGGGTAGTGATTTTATTCCCCTATCCCAAATAATCTATATCCCTGGCCCTGTTTTATATGTTATTTTAAATGTTTATATTGTATTTTTTAAGTGGTCTTTGAATTGTTTTAAATTGTATTTTATTGTTGGAAACCGCCCCGAGCTGGATTCAGGAGGGGCGGGGTATAAATAAAATAAATAAAAATAAATAAATAAATATGTCCCCCTTGTGAGAAGGGGTATAGGCATAGGGGTTCAGGAATGTTTTGAGGGTCTGGGAGTGCCACAACCCCCTGTGAGAGGGGTATAGGCAGGATTGGGGGAGGGGAGGAGGGTTGTGCCATAATCCCCTTGTGAAAGAAAGGGGTGAGGGAATGAGGGAACTGGAATATGGACCAGGGTAAGGAAGGAATGCTTTGACCACCTTGTGAGAGAGGGAGTATGAGCATGGGGGTGTAGGATGGGGGTGGGGTCCCTGCTTACTGCCAAACCAATATTAAAAGTAGGGCTATGTTCTTGTAGCATGATATAAACTTTTAGTTATTGATCATCCACTGCATATAAAGTCCTATACCGCCTAGGCCCTACGTACCTGCGGGACGGCCTCACTCCCCGGGCTCTGGATCAACCCCTGCGGTCTGCCAGGAGTGCCTTTCTCGAATTCCCCCAGGTATCTCGGGGGGCTACTATGGAGAGGGCATTCTTGGTGGCTGTACCAAGGTTGTGGAACTCCCTCACAGCAGAGGCCCTGTTGGCCCCGGACCTCTCCTCCTTTCAACGACAATGCAAGACCTGGTTGTTCCGTCAGGCTTTTGGTGGGGGAGACAGGTTAAGGGTAGGGGTTTTGAGGGCTAGGGTGGTAGGTTTTTGATATATTTCCGTATACTTTTTGACATCCTTCTTGTGGGTTATAATAATGTTTTAAGATGTATTTGTATTTATATTACTGTATTTTTATATTTTTGTTTTATCAATTATTAGCTGCTTTGGGAGGAGGGGTGGGGTATAAATAAATAAATAAATAAATAAATAAATAATATAGCGGTCCCTATAATATACACATTGGAAATTGAGATGATTGAAAAACTAGATTTATGGCTCCCATATAGCAAATCTAATGTATGAACAGCAGCAGCCCTAGCCTTTTCCAGCCAGGATGGAGGAGTCAGGCAAAAGAGTTGTCGCTAAAGAGCTGATCCACCCACAACAACCCCAGTTTCTCACAGCAGCACACTCCTAAGGTGAAAATAAATGTGTACCTGACCAAGCCAGCTGGTGAGCCCTCCCCCATCTCACCCCCAGTGGGAGAACAGAAAAAACACACAACCAGGTCGAACTGCCCCCAACACACCCTGCTCCCTGCTATAACAGGCAATAATGGCAGCCAATCATTCATCATGGCAACCTCTGATCCCTGGTGGGATCCCCATAAATAGATACGCTCTCCCACTATGGCTTGCGTTGGCCCTCCTGGGCAGCCCTTGGCCCAGGCTGTGTGCCTGGATTTATCTGAGGCACCAATCTCAGGTCAGTCACATACCCGGGCTGGGAAAGCAGTGGACCCCCATCTGGTGACGCGAAAATAAACATAATGGTGAGTCTCTGGCCCAGGTGGGCCATAGTGGGCCCTCATCATATCTATTATCACCCTAGGGTCATTTTCAGATGAGCGTGGCGTCGCCCGCGCTTGTTTCTCAAAAGAGCCGGCAGTCCGTTCCACATGTGACGCTGCCACCGAATACGCGCATGCGCAGGTTGATGCGCATCCATTTCCGGGCGCGAACTGACCGGGTCGGCGATCGAGGCTGGTCATACGCAGCCGTAAATGGAAGCACATCGCCCGCACATGCGCGTATTCAGCGGCAGCGTCACGTGTGGAACGGGCTGCCGGCTCTTTTGAAAACAAGTGCGGGCGCCGCCGCACTCGTCTAAAAACGGCCTAAGTGTGAAAACAAATGTTGTTGGAGCATAGATGTAGAATTGATAACATTGGAGATGTATATGTGGAGTGGGTGATGTAATTACCAAGTTACTGGATGCAATGTACTTATGGTCCTATCCAGCTGTGACTGACATCCTGATACAGGTATTCTTTCCTGTAAGAAATCCTCTGAACCTTTGTCTCTCAGATGATTTGGGGCTTTTTTCCTAGGTTTCTGAGATGTACCTCTGTCCTGTGGCTACCAGAGGTCTCATCCTTTAACTTTACCCTTTACTTTAATAAGTCTTTGTCTTTATTCAGATTCAGATTTATTAAGCTTAGCCGTAGGCCATCGCTAGACAAACAACAAAAACAAACAAATACATACATAGCCTGTGAGGCCAAACACATAAAGCAAATAGAATTACATAGTACATAAATTAATCTAATCAAAATTAAAAAGGAAAAGTACTATAAAGAACCCCTAGTTCAGCATTGTCTTTATCTGTGACTTCTTGGTCTCCTGTGTGACTCCCCTGTTGTCCTCAGTCTCAACAGATTGATCCTTCCAAAGTAATGGTGGCTTGACTCAGTCACCTTGCTAGCTCATCCTTCCAAAGACAGATTCCCAGAAGCAAGTGGGTGTATGAGCTGAGGATCTGTGAGTCCTCAGAAGTACCCAAAAAGCTTTCCAAAGGAATAGAAGTAGCATTCTGCAAAGGGTGGAGGGACTAGAAGCTTACGTGATGACGTTTAAGCTTGTAAGAAAACACTGCAAAGGTTTAAACTGGCTTTGAAAGAATATGAGACTTCTGGACTCTAATTAGTGAACAAGTGGTTCTCTCATTGTGCAACCAGCATATGGATGAATAAAGCCAAGTTTCCTAGCAAGCAGGGGAGGGAGAATGCTAATTGAAGTCAATGGGATTTTGCAGGTAAGAAAGGAAACTGTGGCTAAAAATGAACATGCAGGCGACTGGGCGACTCCCTGGCTCAACATGGGAAACTGCAGGTTCCCCTCCCAGGTTGGGAAAGGGCACCAAGCAAATGTGCAGGCCCACGTTGGCCTGTGTGGCCGGCCCTTGACCCGGGATGGCCACCCAGGATCAGGGCCAGGACACATCCTGCGCCAGCTGCCTAACCACCCTGAGGCAGGTGATGTAGGAACAGATGAGCAGGTGAGTACCAGGTCACAGTGGACTACTGTTATGTTTATTTGGACCCTGTATCTCCCTTTCAGGTGTAGTGATGGCACATTTTGGGTTGATACTTACCTTTGAACCTTTCCCCTCTCTATCAATATGAGTTCAAATTGGCCTGCAAGATCAAAAATTAAACAAACACACACACTCTGATTACATAATCCTTTTTTTCCATAGAAAACCATGTTAAAATGTATGGCATGATGACAAATTGAGTTCTGGGCTCATTGGTGTGTGAGCCAAAGAAGGGATTTCCAATATTCCATACACTGCACACATGAAAATTCTAGGTCAGGTTCACACTGGGGGAGAAACCCAGGCACCAACATTTTTTAAAAATGAGATCAAAAAGGCTTTCTGTGCTAGACTAGGGAAGCTAGCTGGGGCTCACTGTGAAATTGTGGTGTGGAATGTTTGGTGACTGGCTGCACACTGACTCACCCATTAGAAAAAGGGAAATATTGCTGTAATTGATTTTTGATGTTCAGTTAAAAATGACACCCCTTTCAAGGTCTGACGCTCCCTTTTGGGCCTGCCTGTTGCACATATGAAGTTGTTTCTCGTTTACTCATGGGCCTCATGTGTTGGGGCCCAGGCGGGACCCTCCTGATTTGTTACCAGCCTTCCATGGGCTGGGGCTCTCCATGTTTGAGGTTCTTTAGGCCCATATTTTACACCAGTGCTTTTCATGCAAGTGTATTCACGGACCCTATGTATTTGGTGTACCTTCTGCAGGTACACAGAGTACACACTTCTGGAATGGGCCCTGCCTGTTCTGATTTTTTTTCCCATAGATGTTTCACTTCACACTGCTTCACATGCTGTCTACATCTGGAAACCTTCAAGCACACTGATGATTATCCTGTTAGAAATAAACTGAGAAGAGACGTACAGTATATTTTGGTTTTTATATTAGTGGCTTTTTAATAATAAATAATAATTTGGGCTTCATTTTCAAATACAAAGAAAAACAAAACAACAGTTTGAACTGCCAATGAAGGCTAGAGTCAAAACATTGTTCCTTCATCATTTGCTAGAATTAAAGCTTGCAAAAATATTGACATGCAAGTTGCTTGTTTCTTCTTTTGTGATTATTTATAGCCACCCCTGCAGAAGTGCTACATTTCCACAACCCCGGCAACCACCATCTGTCACTACCCTCTGTGATTTTAAAATAATATATGAGTCATGGGAATAAGGAGATCATCTGCACTTAGACTAGATGCAGTACAAATTCTAAGCGCTACCAAACTTCATGTTTAAGGCAAACCCCAGATTTAAGAAGCAGCAATCCCCCATATTACAGTACTGAACAGCTGGTCAGCTTCATGGAGGGTTATTTTTGTCACCTCCCCGTGAAGGATCTGATGTATAGCTGAGATTTGGAAGTTGGTTCTCAGCTGCTCAGTGCAGCAATGGAATGTTGGGGGTCTGGGGAACTGGAGCTGTTCTGTGACCCAGTGGTAGCTGGTGGGTTATGAGGCTGGTGGGGCAGTGGGTGGGGATAGCAGTGGACGGGGACAGCCCAGAGGTAGGTGGAGCCAAACCAATGGTAGGCAGAGCCAACCCAAAATTGCACATTTACATGATCATGATCAATGGAATAGAACATGCATACGTGTCTTGTCTTGAAAATGCTACAAAACCCAAATGCATATGTTCTGGTATCTCTTCAAATTGTACAAATCTTTCGCCTTTTTCTAAAGAAAAACCCAAGTGGGATTATGTGAAATCCTAAATGACACACCATAAATGCTGCATAGAGGGGAAGGAAGCATGCACAGTGCAGGAGAGGGCATGCAACCCACCATGTGGTGCATTCAAAGAAAGCCACACCAAAATGCATGGGAAATGCAGGAAAACCCAACTGCATTATGTGTAATTCTAAAATGCACACCTGCCATAAATGCTGCAATTGGTCCCTGGGAGGGAAAAGATACCCCACCCCTGATTTGGCGCGTTCAGTCCTTCCTGTAAGCTGAAAGCTCCCAAACCAGACCAGTGAACAAGTGATTTGTGAAAAAATACATGGAAAACTCCTTAAGATCCCAAGTTCAAACTTCAAAGTAGAGTGGGGGGCAAAATTCAAAGTGGCTAATATGGCTATTTTCTCCTTCAAAACACTAAAACCACACAAGGCTGACTGCGTGCAAAATCAGCAAGTATTTTTTTTAAAGTGTCCTTAATCACCAAATAAATTATTTGGGAAAAAACTCTTAGATGTGACGGGGCTCAATTCGCCCCGCCATGGAAACACCTGACTGATTCCCCTCCTGGGCCAACACGTAATGGCCAACAGACATGTTGGCCGCTCCTGGCGGGGAATCTGGTGGGGGGGAGGGACAGCGCAGCACAACGTGCGGCTGCACAGCCCCTCCCCCCCACGCTCCCTAGGCCGTCCGCCCTCTTGGGAGGCGGGTGGGCGCCGTGGCCAATGCGGCTGCAGCACCATGGCCCAGAATCCCACTGCTGATTCCGGGCCATGATAGGGGGACAGACGTTATGGTCCCTTTGATCACGGGGGGGGGGGGAATCACATTCAACACGCAAACGGAGCTGGTCTGGCCAGGACCTCCGTTTGCGTGTTGAATGTGATTCCCCCCCGTGATTCACGGGGGTGAACATCTGGGGGGGAACTTCTGTTCCCCCCAACAGACATTACGAGATCACTATCACACCGTGGTTGAGCGTGATCTCGTAACGTCTGAAAACACCCTATATTTTGTCTGAGCCAAGCCCTGATAAGGTGTACCTGGTAAGAGCAAGGCATATATTTTTAAAATGCAGGGTGTGTGTATTTTTTACATTGTGTACTTTTACATTGTGTATTCTCAGTCTGTATTGTATTTTTGATTTTGTAACTTTTTGGCTTAAGCCGTTAATAATAAATTCAATTATATTTTGTCTGTGATTTTTTTCCACTACAAACCTACCAAAACATCCCAACCAATTTAAGCATTCAACGTTCAACATTCTCAAGCATTATCACACAGCAAGAGAGACAAAATTCAAAGGGGCTGTCACAAGAAAGCACAACAGCATAAGACAATATAAGGTCACATGAATAACAAACTTCTAAAGTAGGTGGTCCCACCCCGGCCTCCCAAATACCTCAAGCAAGGCTAAGCAAGGGCTGCAATTATTATGGCTGCCAAGAATTCCCTCCCTCCCTCTCTCCCTCCCTCCAGGGCCAGGCAGGCAACCATGATGACCATGACCCACCCCTCAGTCCTCACCAGAGACCAGCAACCAGTCTAACAGACACACTTCTGTCTCCAAAAAAGAATCTGAAAAAATGCCTGGCTGCACCTGTCCCCTCTTGTTTGTTGTTGTCCAACAACTCTTGTCCTCCCCCAAAACAGAAGCCAGGCTACTCACCATCACCACAGGTCTCAGAAGGACAGTCCCTCCCTGAGCAGGGCCAGGAACTGGCTGGCTGCTGGCAGCCAAGCAAGAAAATGGTGCATTGTGTCAGCAAGGCAAATATAAATCCTTATCTTATCCTTGGTGGCAATTGGCAAATAAAATCCTAATTCTCCAGTAGACTCTTCTTTTTAGAGAGAGAGATTGACTGTCGAGAGCAGGAAAGACACACTGTGGCAGCCTGCCCCGCAACAACAACACAAAATGGCGCCAGCATGCACAAGCCACAGGCAGATGAGTCATGAGGCAGAAAGAGCTGCTAGCACGTTGTTCAGGAGGTGTGAAAAGCCCACACAGCTGCTAACTCAGCCTCACCTCTGCTTAGGCTCTTAGGCTGCTTGGGTCTCCCTCCCAGTCCCTCCCCACAACAGCCCCCCAAAGCCCTGGCCTGCATAGTAACAACCATTGGTTTTTAAATTAATATTAGTTGATTGTGTTTTTCTAAGTGGGTGAGTTGGGCAGGCAGTGGTACTATGACTCCGCCTATGGCCCTATGCCCAAGCTGCTGCTAGCCTGGGTGCTTAATATCACAGCCACACAGACATCCTCTAACATTGTGAAGTTTCTGCTTCCCATAGGGACTCTTTAAATACTGCCCCCAACCAGGCTAAGAGGAGAACTGTGGCCCCCAATGCTTGCAGTATGGATGGCAGAGCCTGTTGCCCATACCGCAATATGATTTCAATTGTCCCTCCTAGGACTCCTTAAGTGAGGCTCAAAGGTGCTCTCCATCTCTCCCCCCCTCCAGCTCTGCCTCCGAGACCTGGTGTGACAGCAATAGTGATGCAGTGGTGCACACACTAGGATCTTTCCTGTCCCAAGCCTCCACAGACACTGTGCATGCACAGAAGGTCATCTGAGCTCACGAATGCACATTGCCAATGCGTCGCCCCCCCACATGAAAGTGTGGCACAAGGACACTCCACCGACACTGGCTGGGTTGCAACACAGATACGGCACAGTCTGAGGCAGAGGCAGTGACTCAGAAGAAAATCAACTGCCTAAGGAAAGTGGGGGAACTGACAGGGCAGGAGGGGCAACGCCCAGGGTGTGCACCACACCCTAAGGTGTGCACCGCGCCTGGGCCAACCTACAGGAAGGATTAACCCTACCTGTGACTGATTGATTGACTGATTGGACCCTAGCTAGTCAGAGAACCTTGAGCAGGCCCCAGTTCCATTGGCCAGGTCCTCTACTTCCTTGTCTGGAGGAACTAGGGGATGGGTCAGGTCAGAGCAGTGAAGAAACAAGTGCTGGACTGCAGAGTGCTATTGGGGAGCTAGTATGTAAAAGCAGGAGGTGAGTCTCACATCCATGAGCTCACAACATACCCAACCTCCTAGACCCCTGCAGAGTAGGGCTGATGTGGCAGCAGCTGTTACCACGCTGCGATTCCATTCCACCATTTTGGAATTGCCCGCACCACACTGCGGCTTTTCTGCTGGCATTCCACTAATTCCGCCAGCATTCTGCACATTCGGAAACTATTGGAAAAATTGCGGAATTGTCGGAAACTGTCGGAAAACCGCTGTTCCACTATTTTGTGGTGCTGGCGGAATGGCGGAAGTAGCGGAAATGTCATGTTTCTGCTATTTTGCAAAGCCTGTGGAAGTAGCAG
Organism: Sphenodon punctatus; assembly: GCA_003113815.1. Taxonomy (NCBI): domain Eukaryota; kingdom Metazoa; phylum Chordata; class Lepidosauria; order Sphenodontia; family Sphenodontidae; genus Sphenodon; species Sphenodon punctatus. The sequence goes on along the minus strand of QEPC01003884.1, from coordinate 358,683 downwards.
AATGAAATTAGCGGAACTGCAGAAGTAGTGGAATGAAACTAGCGGAACGAAAGCTTCTGCCATGCCATACCACTAATTGCGGAAACACTGTTTCCAGCGGAAATAGTGACTGCTGAGACATTCCGCTACAGCCCTACTGCAGAGTACTGGAAATAGGTTGGAGGTTGCCCTCTCCACCCCTGGGCTTGGGGCATTCATTCCACCTGGGGTAGAGAATGAGCAATTTGAATGCTTGTCTCAGTCAGCTGCTATGAATCAATTGAGATCAGTTGTGTAACCTGTAGGTTACTGTAATTTCATTCAGCATGGACTACAAGCCTAGTTGGAACACAGTGCACTCTAGCCATACCCACTTTCTTCCCTACTCCACATTTCTTCCTGCTGTACATCAAGGGGTAGCATACAACCTTTTCTCCAGATTTATGCAAAATAAGGGGAGGGGATTTTCTTGGAAGCCTTTTCTGCCATCTAATGTCTGGAAGAAGATCCATGGGAAATATTTTATTCATTGACTTTGCCTGCTTTGAACTGTATTTTCTGATGCAAACACCCACCGCTCATGCTTCATTGGATATCTTATTTGATACTGTATTCTGGGTCAACTGTTTGGTTATTTCAGAACAATTAGCTCTATTGCACATGCACAGTAGCTGAAATGGAGTAACCAAAATAACTGAACAACCAGAGACTGTATGTAAATATCTGATCTGGTTGCGGATACTGAAAATGCAAAGAGTCTCCATGAATACAATATCTAGTTTTTATATTACCTCTGATACCAACCAGTGGTTTGTTCAGAGGTAGAAAAAAACCTTCTCAGGCGGAAAGCACCAAGCTGGGCTATGAAGCTCAGGGCATGGGAAGGACGTTGCCTTTAACAAGCTGGCATTTCATGTAGACCCTAATTCCCCCCCACCCCCACCTATTAACATCTCTCTGTCTCCAACTGCATGCTAATCTCCTCTGGGCAGAAGGGCAGCCTTGTGGTTCATGCAATATGGATGTGGTTTTATACTGCCATGAAGAGCAGTGTACAAGTGGCAGATCAGGGAAAAATTGCAGCCAGCTACTATGGGAAAAGTAATTCTGGAGAAATGAATCTTAGAAAGACAGAGCTCATAATTTAGTTGGGTGATATAAACTTACACTTTCGTGACATTTAATGTTGGCATTTTTATACAGCAGAGTAATAACAACTGTGCCACCCTTCTAATGTTGGGTCTGGAGTTGTCTTTGGTCACAGAGAAAGCCTGTGACAAGCATGGAACAGAAGCCAGGTCTCCCATATCCCAGCTAACACCCTAACCCTGGTACTATTTTTTGTCTTTCAAAAATGAAATCAATCACACATATATAACATCTCCTCACATAAGCCAGTCTTCAACTCTTGACCTGACCTTTTCAAAGCTTTTGTTATTTAGTTGAATGGCTGTTTCACTAGCTAGTTCTTTGGAGAGAGAAAACCTGTTGGCAGAAAAGCTCTTGGGCAGAACGAAACCTTTACTAAGAGCGTGATCCTGCAGGTGTGTGATGCAAAGGACTAGCATCACCAATGTGACTCCAGATCATTTCAGCGGGACTAGTATTAGTGCAAAGAGTCAGCGACAGCACCAAACAGCTGCAGGATCATACTGCTCATCTGTGTAATCTTTCAGTGCAGAAATTCCTCTGCTGTTCAATACAAACCAGCAATGAAAGATAACCAGTAATAGGATAGCTCTATCTATCTAAACCATAAATACAGCAGGAGAAACATTGACATCTTTTTGAGATTAGATTTGAATCATTTACATTGAACAGTCAATAGTGTCAAATGCCCACTGTTGATTCAACATGTAACAGAATAAATGTAATCAATACACTCTATTACCACATGCCAGCTTCTAGAAAGCAATGAAGAATATTGGTACACACTTTAAAAGATAATGCAATATTTATAGAATGATTTTTATGCCTTGCATCTGGGCCAGTTATTTTAGTGTGTAGGTTGATGGTTTCTTGGTCATCATATTCCAGGCAATGAAGCTACAGTGTTTTATGCTATTATTGTCAATAAAGTGCATAAAGACTGTTAATAAAGTGCATAATTAAAAGTGTCATTTTATTTCTGCTTTAGCTACTTCAAGGGTTTTCTTTGACCTGCCACTCTGAACTGTAATCACACCATGTGACATGAATGAATGAAGAAGGCTGTGTCTGTAGGCATTGCCAGAATTATTATTATTATTATTATTATTATTATTATTATTATTATTATTATTATTATTAGCGTTAGCATTTATATAGCTCCGGCGATGTACCTGGCGCTTTACAAAAAATAAGATAGACACAGTCCCTGCCCGAGAGCTTACAATATAAAGACAGGAGGAGGGGAGACAGGGAAGGGGGAACAGAAGAATAGACAAGGGATGTGACATTCATGAGGATATGAGAACTCAGGTACACTCTCTTGGCTTGGTTACAGTACATTGAGAGTTTGCAGATAACAGGTGGGGGATAATCCTGGGTGGGGATGGTTAGCAGGAGTTCAGAAGGGCGGAGCGGGCGAGGTGGGTTTTGAGGAGGGCCTTGAAGGTGTGGAGGGTGGGAGCAAGGCGGACGAGTGCAGGGAGGGAGTTCCAGGCATGCAGGGCAGCAAGAGAAAAGGGATGAAGGCGGTTGGGGGAGCAGGGGAGGTGTGGGAGGGTGAGGGAGGGGATGGAAGAGGAGCAGAATGCTCGAACAGGGGTTCGGAGGGAGATCAGGGCAGAGAGGTAGGGGGGAGAGAGGTTGTGAAAGGCTTTATAAGTGAGGACAAGGAGCTTGTGCAGAATATGCTCAAGAAGAGGGAGCCAGTGGAGAGAGGAGAGGAGAGGCTGCACATGGTCAAAGCGACGGGCAAGGTGGATGATCCTGGCAGCAGAGTTGTGAACAGAGATGAGAGAAGAAAGGTGAGAGCGGGGAAGGCCAGCAAGGAGGAGGTTACAGTAGTTGAGGCGCGAGATGACTAGGGCGTGGATGAGTTTTGGCAGAGGAGACAGACAGAAAAGGGCGGATCTTAGAAATGTTGTGGAGGGAGAAGTGGCAGGATTTGGCAACGGAGTCAATGTAGGGTTTGAAGGTAAGGTGCAAGTCAAAAATGAAGCCCAAGCTACGGGCTTGGAGGACAGCGAGGATGGAGACCCCATCAATGGCAATTGACAGGGAAGAGGGAGAGGAAGGATTGGGAGGGAAGATAAGGAGTTCAGTTTTTGCCATATTCAGTTTGAGTTGGCGTTGAGACATCCAGGCGGAGATATCAGAGAGACAATTGGTGAGACTAGCTTGAACAGAGGGGGAGAGGGAAGGAGTGGAGAGATAAAGTTGAGTGTCATCAGCGTATAGGTGGTATTGAAAACCATAGTAGGCAATGAGTTTGCCTAGGGATTGGGTGTAGATAGAGAAGAGGAGAGGTCCAAGGACAGAGCCTTGTGGAACCCTGACTGAGAGGGGTAGGGAGGAGGAGGGGGAGGAGTTAGGAAGAGATACACTGAAGGAGCGGTCAGAAAGGTAGGAGGAGACCCAGTCGAGGACAGAGTCCCAGAATCCAAGAGAGTGAAGCAATTCAAGCAGGAGTGAGTGATCGAAGGCAGCAGAGAGATCAAGGAGGACAAGAATAGAGTAAAGGTGGTTGGATTTAGCTATAAGAAGATCGCTGGTGATCTCAACAAGAGTGGTTTTAGTGGAGTGAAGGGGGCAGAAGCCACATTGGTGGGGGTCAAGGGAGGAGTTGGCGGGGAGGAGGTTGAGGCAATGGGAGTAGACAACCCATTTAAGGAGCTTGGAAGCAAAAGGGAGGAGCAAGACAGGACGGTAATTAGAGGGTTCAGAGGGATCCAGAGTGGACTTTTTGAGGATGGGGGAGACAGTGGCGTGTTTAAAGGCAGAGGGGAAGGAGCCTGTAGAAAGGGAGAGGCTGATGATGTGCAGGAGGGGAGGGGCGACGGTAGGAGCAATGGAGGTCAGGAGGTGGGAAGGAATGGGGTCCAGGGAGCAAGTGGAGTAGTAGGGGGAGAGGACTTGGAAGTGATTTCCAGGAGGATCTTGTTGATCTTAGAGGTGAAAAAGAGAGCAAGATCCTGAACGGAGGGAGAAGAGGGAGGAGGAGGACGGGTGGGGGAGGGGCGGTGTTGAGAAGGGATCAAAGGTGGAGAAGAGATGGTGAGGGTTCTGGGAGCAGGACTCAATATGTGAGGCATAGTGCTGCTGTCTAGCAAGGGAGATAGCAGAATTGAGTGATGAGAGGCATAATTTGAAGTGGAGGAAGTCAGCGTGGTAGTGGGATTTGCGCCAGAGGCGTTCAGCAGTCTGGGTGCAGGAGCGGAGATGGCGAATTTCCAGCCAGCTCTCCCTCTCTAATAAAGAAAATCAACTCCTCTGAAACCTGCCCCCACCCCCAGATTTTGCATCTGAAATTTATGTCAGTGTTTCACATTTCGAAACATGATAGGACCAGTCATTTTAATCCTTAAATTCATCTTGGATTGCAGTCTAAGACAGGGTTGAATGAGTACCATTTTTTCCTCATAAGAATTCTCGTGAGTTTGGGCACCTGGATGAATTTTCTGGTAATTGCATGAGCCTGTGACGAGAGAGAGAGAGAGAGAGAGAAAGAGAGAGAGAGAGAGAGAGAGAGAGAGAGAGAAATTGACTTCACATGCACAACAGAGCTACCACCCTTAACCAAAATGGTGGAGACGATGTTGCTGCCTTTTTGGTTAAAGGTGGTGGTTATTTTGCAGATGCCCGGCAGCCATTTGCACATGCACAATTCACTTTTAAAAATACCTCACTAAGAATTTTGCAAGATAATGTTGGTCATTCTGAGGTTCTCGGTTCATCCCAAGATGAACTGAGATCCAGGATTTCAATGAGATTTCTCGCTTTTGTGAGATCTCGTTTCAGTCCTAACTTTATGCAGCATGGAGAAGCAGAAAACAATCGGAAAAGGAAAGTTTGTGTTTCTCCTATGAGATGTTCAAGAAAAAAATTGCAATGGGATGCCATTTGCTGTTGGGAAAGGGGCAGTTATTTCCCCACAACATTGGCTTCAGGGTTTAATTTGTGGAGGCTTTCCAGGGCTGAGTCCCAGCAATTCAATTGAAGGGGGTGGAGCCCCAGGAAACGTTTTCAGTAGGAGCATAGCGAAAGACCAGAAAAAGGCTGATATTGGCCATTTCACAGTTGGGAACAAAAGCCAAAAAAACCCAACAAAAACCCCCTGGATGGTTTATTTGGATTTGACAAGAACATAAGTGCCATACTGGGTCATACCAATGACCCATCAAGCCCAGCATCCTTCCTCTGACAATGGCCACTCTTGGTTGCTTTGGAGAAGTAGTATGACCATCAGGTCATAATAGAGTGATTGTTTCCCTGGTGTTCATTCCCAGATCCTGACAGTCAGAGTTTATGTGTTCCCTGAAACCGACTTGGCTAAAAGCTAATGCTGCAACTTGATCCTTGTTTGTTTGTTTTTCTTCCAGAAAACACCGTTGACCGATGTGCTCAACTCAATTTTTCTGAGTTCCAAATTTCCAAGGAAGGCACCATAAAATTAGGAATTCAGAAAATCTAAGCTGAGTGCACCCAAATGTGGAGAAGGGGACCAGAGGGCAGGTAAGTAGGGGCCAGAGGCCAGCTGTAGACTCCTGCTCCGCCTTCCCTGACCCCCATTGGCCGGAGAGAAAATAGGCCAGTGGGGGCCAGGCAAGGGGGAGCAGAGGCCTACCGCTGGCCAAAGGGGGTGGGGTTGGGGGGGGTGGTGGTGGTCCTAGGGGGAGTGGAGAGGCCTAGCAGGGCGGGCAAGCTAGTTATTACCTTCCAGAGGGGTCCCGCACCGATGCACGGTGTGCCTCTTCCTGGGTTAGGTTTGAAGAAAAACCCCACAACTGATCATGCTAGAAACGGTCTGATGGCCCTTTCTGAGCATGCTCGGCTCTTTTCAAAGATGGCGCTGGTAGACAGAGATATAGATTAGATAGTATTAATAAATTATACATATACACCATGAGAAAAGGAAGAAGGGCGAACTCTGGCTGTTGGACAGACAAGGCAGGGACAAGTGGCCCCTCAGGCACTGGAAGAAGGTATGGATGTGGAGGGGTTGGCACTGTTGCCACTGCCAGCCCTCCCTCCTCCTGATTAAATGCTCAGTGTTTTCCTTCCTTTCTGCATCAGTAGCAGCACTTCTCAGGGCTTGATGGCAGGTGGTGATGGAGAAGGCAGGGACCCCCAACCTTCCACCAGCAGTGGCACTGGAAGGGGGGCAAATGAAGGGTGCAGCACAACACTCAGTGGTACTGGCAGCACCAATGTGTGGGGGGCAGATGTGGGCAGAGGTGGGCAGAGGTGATGTTGGTGTTGATGTGGGTGATGCTGGGTTGGTCCCTCCCCCCCCTCCCATGGAACCACCCTCCAGGGGGAAACTGCAGTTGGGCAGAATTTGGGGGAGGAGTTGTTCGGGCTCATCCCCACCATTAGCAGGACCCCAAGAAGTCCATTATTCATCCCCTCTTTGGCTCATAGCAGCAGGGCATCCTCTTCTATTCCTGAGAACCACCAGTCTGGCAGGAGCAGCAGCAGTAACAGCAGTAGCAGTATGAGTAGCACAGCAGCAGCATGAGGTCAGGCTTCCACTATAGCCAGTTGATGGAGGTCTCGGTACTGAGGGGAGAAGTGAGGAGGAGGACAACCCTGCTGTTCCTCCTGCAGCCCCTACATGCCCTCCTCCTGTGGCCCCCCTCAGAGACAAAGGCAGCAGTCCCCAGCAGCTGCAGAAAGGTGGGAGCACTACACAGGTCAACTATGGGGGCTCACTTTAGGCAGGCGGTGGGTCATGCAGGAGAGGTGGAGTGCAAGCATTATGGGAAGTGCATCAGCCATGGAGAGTAACAGTGGTGTTTCACCAATGTTGGGATGAACTCCCACATGAAAACCCACAACCGAGCTCTGCTGCTACAAGAGTAGGCAGTCACAGTGGGCAGCAGTGGGTTCCCTGCTCCACTGGGCAGAATTTCCTCCTCCACTCAAGGCAAGGGGAAGGAGAGGGAACTGGCAGAGCAGGCCCTGTATCAACCCCCCATGGGCAGCAGCAGGCCACCATGGTGAAGCTTGGGTGGTGGCAGGTGCCAGTGCGCTGGGGACGACATATGCAATACTGTCAGACTGCACCGCAGGTGGCTATTGGGGCGCGGTCACCACCAACACCCCCGTCAGGCTCCTGATGGCTGCAGAGAGCCGAGGGAAGTTGTAACAGGAGCAGGGCAGACAAACCCTGCCCCGCGATCACCTGACAGAGCAAGGGGATGAGCCCAGGAACACTGAGGCCAGGCCCATCAGGCTGGAGCCTTTGGACACACCGTGGCGCTCAGCCCGCCTGCATGCGCAGTTTGGTGGGACACCCAAGGCATAAGAGGGAGACAGACATGGTGTACCATTGCCAGTGATCTGCTTTTGCTGTATGAACTAGCCTAGCGAGTGTGTATTGAAAATCCTGGAGACCTGAGATTGATTGTGTGTGTGATGGGTGAATGATAGAGTGAGAATCTTTGGATATATTGTTGGTGGTGTGTGTGACTGTGGGGAATAACTGGAGTAGTCTTCCTTCCTTCCCTTCTAATGGCAGGTCCCCCTCCTGTAGCAACTTCCCTAATTGAGTGGTGTCCTTTTACTTCCTGTTCTCTTCCCTGGAGCCTCTCCCCCCCCCCCCCCCAACACCCCCCGCAAAAAAACCCCGCCGTTAGGGGATTGGTAGCCGGCCAGTTTATTATAAAAAGCTAACGCAGCCTTCACATCACGGTCTTCTCCCTGGTGTGTTAGTGTGGGTGCTTGTGGAACAGTGAGAGAGAACTTGGAGCTCATTACTGTTGATCACCCTTCCCTGTGATGATCTGGTCTCCTTCCGTATGGACGTTATTGGGTCACACAAGATCCTGGGGGATTACTATTCCCCCTGTGGGGTGCTGAGCTCAGTGAGTGAGGGTCTGAAAGTATTGTATCCCTTCCTCCCCTTCTCCACACCTCTCAGCTCCCTAACAAATGCACCAATGCAGATCATGTGGCAGGTGTGCGAAATGATTGCACAGGATTCATGCACCACATTCAGCAGGTGTGTGGTGCCCTCTCTGTACCAGACAGTCAGAGAGTTGGTGAGGGAGCAGCTGGCCAGGGCAGGTGGGTCTGTTGTACATTCTACTATCAGCATCTGGACTAGCAGAAATGCACAGCATGCCTATCTGACCCTGACTGTGCGCTGGTGGCAGGTGTGGGTGGCAGGAGGAGGAGCAATCAGTAGCAGAGGTGAGGGGGCTGAGTAAAGATGGCCCCTGATTGATGGCCAGGTCATGGATCAGAGCCACACTGCAGCGAACATTCTTGAAGCCTTGAACGCCATGGTGGAGGGGTGGCTAATGGGAGGAGAACCATTCACCAGGGGCTTCATGCTGACAGACAATGGGGCAAATATGCAGAAGGCAGTGCAGGACCGTGGGATTTGGGGCATCTCCTGTGCTGCCCACGTATTTCACCTGGTGTTGAGGGAGGCCCTGATCCTGTGGGAGAAGGAATCTGGCAGACCCCTTTCCTCACTGATTGAAAAGGGCAAGGAAAATCATGGGCTACTTCAACAAGAGTGTGAAGGGCAGTCATCTCTTGAGGAAGAAGCAGGAGAAACTGGAGACTCAGGAGCATTACCTCTTGCAGGATGTGACCACAAGGTGGAATTTCACCTATCTCATGCTGTAGCGTCTAGTGGAGCAGTGGGGTGTCCTGCATGAGGTAGCCCTTCTGGATGAGATCTGGGTGTCTGTCGTCAACGTTAGAGCGGAAAGACTGGATCATGATGGCCCAGGTCATGCACATCCTTAAGCCCTTTAATGATGTGATGGAGACCCTGAGCCAGGTCATCCCTCTTGTCTGGATTCTGGGCAGAAAACTGGCAGACTTCCTGAGGGACCAGGACCAGGGACTGGAAGCTCAGTGCCTCGTACAAGAGGTGGTGGCCCTGGTACAAGGGTTTCAGGAGGGGATGAGAAATCATAGAATCACAGAGTTGGAAGATACTTCAGAGTTCATGTAGTCCAACCCCCTGCTCAATGCGGGAAATCCGCAGCTACAGCATCCCCAATAGATGGCTGTCCAGCCTCTGTTTGAAAACCTCTAGTGAAGGAGAAACCCCACCTCCCTAGATAGTTTGTTCTACTGTCAAACAGCTCTTACTTTTGGGAAGTTTTTCCTAATGTTTAACTGAAATTTGCTTTCTTGTAATTTGAGCCCATCATTTCTAATCTTGCCTCCAGGGGTAAGGGAGAACAAGTCTTTGCCATTCTCTCTATTACAGTCCTTCATGTAGTGGAAGACTGCTATCATGTCTCCCCCCTTAGGTTTCTCTTCTCAAAGCTAGACATCCCCAGCTTCTTCAACCTTTCTTCATAGGACTTGGTTTCCAGATCCCTGATCATCTTCAGAATCATCGCCTTCCTTTGAGCCAATTTGTCAATGTTCTTCTTAAAGTGCAGTGTCCAGAACTGGACACAGTACTCCAGATGAGGTCTGGCCAGCGCAGAATAGAGTGGAACTATTACTTCTCATGATTTAGACATGCTTTGGCCTACTGATTGGAAAGAAGGAATACATTCTCGCCACCATGCTGAACCCCAGGTGAAGGGAAGCGTGGCAGCTCACTCCATGGACTTCACCTCGAGGAAGCATACGCTGGTGGAGAGAGGACCATACAGCAGGAGCAGGGCCCTGAGGAGGGGGGAAGTGCCAGGGGGGATGAGATGCAGACCACCACCACCAGTAGCAGCACAAGCAGCAGGGCCAACAGTAGGTCTTTGGCCACCAACCAGTGGAGCAAACCAAGGCAGGCTCTATGGGCACAGGCCGTTGGGGAGGAGTTTGACAACAGCAGCCGCCACATCCTCAAAGATCTTGACACTGTGGAGAGGGCGGTCACCAAGTATCTGGAGGAGCCTGTTGTGGATTCTGGGAGTTACCCCTTGCAGTGTGGGGTGCAGTAGGGTCAGGTATGGCAGGGCTGGCCAATGTGGCCCAGGAACTGCTCTCCCACCCACCAACCAGCACGCCCAGTGAACAGGTGTTTTCCCAGGTGTGCAGCATTGTCAATCCCCACTGTTTGAGGCTGGGTGCTGGGTTGGTGGAGCAGTTGCTGTTCCTAAAGGTCAGTCTGCTGCTGCTGGGATTCCCCTCACTGCCATTATAACATCTAGGGTAGTGCCAACTGCCAGTGCCCACCAACCATTTTATCTACCTCTTATGCGGTTGAAGCCTTAAACCTTGTGATAGCTAGGGTTCTGGAAAGCTGAATGAGGAAGACACACAGTGGCAGTGACTGGCCATGCCATCTGCAAGAACCAGAGAGAGACACGCACCCTTATGCTAGAATGAGAGAGTGGTGCATACCCTGTCCATGCTGCTACTCACCCACCAGAACCAGAGACATGCACCCTGCCAGGGCTGACTCCAGGTTTTTGTGGGCCCTTGGGCAACAGAGTATGAGGCCCCCCCCTTTTTCCCATGCCTCTCCCCCACTGTAGACCACAGTACCCTCAAACAGCCCCCCTCCCTGTTCCTGAGAGAGAGAGAGAGAGAGGTGCACACTTTGCCTATGCCAGAACCAGAGATATGCAGACTGCTGCTAGAATGAGAGAGAAAGAGAGGCGCACACCCTGCCCATGCCAGAACCAGAGACACACACCTTGCTGCTAGAATGAGATAGAGCCACACATCCTGCCCTCACCAGAACCAGAGAGAGACATGCACCCTGCTACTAGAACAAGAGAGAGAGGTGCACACTTTGCCTAAGCTGCCACCCAGCTGCCAGAACCAGAGAGAGACACACACCTGATGCTAGAATGAGAGAGAGGTGCACACTCTGCCTAAGTTGCCACCCAGCTGCCAGAACCAGAGAGAAACACAGACACCTGCTGATTGAATGAGAGAGAGGCGTGCACACTGACCACACCAGAACCAGAGAGAGCCATGCACCCTTCTGCTAGAATGAGGGAGAGAAGTGCACTTTCTGCCCATGCTGCCACCCACCCTCCCCAACCAGAGATAGACATGCACCCTGATGCTATAATGAGAAAGAGAGAGAGAGGGGGGGGGGAGGGCACACACCGTGTTCACAACATAACCTGAGAGAGACACACCCTGCTGCTAGAATGAGAGAGAGAGAGGCGCACACCCTGCCCAAGCTGCCACCTGCCTGCCAGAAGCAGAAACACACACACTGCTGTTATAATGAGAGGTGCAAATCCTACTCAAGCCAGAATCAGAGAGAGAGAGAGATGCGCCCTGCTGCTAGAATAAGAGAGAGAGGAGCACACCCTGCCCACACTGCCACCCACCTGTCAGAATCAGAGAGAGAGACGCACCCTGCCTGCTAGAATGAGGGAGAGAGGTGCACACCCTGTCCACACCAGAACCAGAAAGAGATATGCACCCTGCTGCTAGAATGAGGGGTGGTGGTGGTACACTTTGCCCAAGCTGCCACTCACCCACCAGAACCAGAGAGCCCCCATCAGCTGCCACCCCACACACCAGAACAAGAGAGAGAGAGAAAGGTCATTGGTGTCCACACCTGCTGCCACTGATCATGATGAGTGAATGAAGCCACTCTCTCTATCTTATGTCTTGCCCCCGTAAGGCAACCTCTGTGAGCTGAAGATGCCCTGCCAGTCTGAGGGGTTCCAATGTTACCCCTCCTGGGGCAGTATCTGTGAGCTGAAGCCACCCTGCCAGTCTGTGTGTTCCAATGCTGCCCCACTGGGGTGCTCTGTTTAAGTTGATACAATTCTAGACTTTGGTGTGCCAATGCCAACGCCAGTGCCAATGTCTACTCTGTTCCTCTACCACCACCTGCCACCAGAATCTGCTCCTGCCAGTGGGTGTGTCTCTCTCTCACACACACAAGTCCTCCCCCCTGGGATGCTCTCTGCAAGTTGATACCCTGCCAGACTTTGGGGTTCCAATGCCAATACCCCTACCTGATGTCTCTCTTCCTGTGCTGTCTCCTGCTTGCCTGGCACTGTCTGCTGCTGCTGCTCCTGCCAGTGTATGCCTCTCTCTTGCACATACAAGGCCTGCCCCTCCTCCCCCCCCCCCCAGGGTGCTCTGTGAAACTCGATTCCCTGCCAGACATTGGGGGACCCAATGTCAATACCAGTGCCTGTTGTCTCTGCCCCTCCATTGTCTACCACCATTGCCTGCTCCTGCCAGTGCATCTCTCTCTCAAAAAATCCTGCTCCCTGGGGCAATCATTGCAAATTTATGCCCTGACACACTTTGAGGTGCCAAGGACAGTACCAAATGCCCAGAACTGCTTGCCACCAGTGCTTGCCCTCCTGCCTGCCTGCTGCTGCTGCTCCCCTGCCCCTCTCCCCCATATCCTGCTTCATGGGATGTTCTGCCAGGCCTTTGGGGAGGAAGACAGGTGGTGGGGAGAGGGAGGAATTTGATTTTGATTTTTGCTCTTTTTACTATTTTATGGTTTTAATAATTTCCTAGCTGGTATTTTGTATTGTTGGTTTTATTGAATAATTGTTGTACGCCACCTCGAGATGCTATTGTGAAGGATTCGTCATGTCTCACTAGTCTGTTGGAGTTCTTTGAGGGTGTAAATAAGCATGTGGACAAGGGAGAGCCGGTAGATATAGAGTGTACCTAGATTTATAGAAAGCATTTGATAAAGTCCCACATAAAAGACTCTTGAGAAAATTAAAAAGTCATGGGATAGGAGGTAGTGTCTTACTATGGAGCAGTAACTGGTTAAAGGATAGGAAGCAAAGAGTGGGACTGAATGGTCAGTTTTCACAATGGAGAGATGCAAAAAGTGGTGTGCCCCAGGGATCTGTATTGAGACCGGTGCTGTTTAATGTATTCATTAATGATCTGGAAAAGGGCGTTAAGAGTGAGATTTGCAGATGACACCACGCTGACTTCCACGCGTGACACCACGCTGACTTCTGACAAATCTGCAAATGACACCAAGTTATTCAAGGTAGTTAAAACACGAGCAGACTGTGAAGAACTGCAACAGGATATTATGAGACTGGGTGCCTAGGCATCTAAATGGCAGATAAGATTTAATGTGGACAAGTGAAAAGTGATCCACATAGGGAAAAATAACCCAAACTATGTGCACGCAATGCTGGGTAGTAAGCTAGGAGTTACAACTCAGGAAAAGGATCTGGGAGTGATTGTGGACAATACACTGAAATCCTCCGCCTAATGTGCAGCAGCAGTCAAAAAAGCAAGCGGAATGTTAGGAGTTATTCGCAAAGGGATAGAGAATAAAACTAAGGATGTCATAATGCCTCTATACAAATCGATGGAGCGATCACACCTGGAGTATTATGAGCAGTTCTGGTCGCCCCATCTCAAAAAAGACATAGCTGAACTAGAAAAGGTACAGAGAAGGGCAACAAGAATGATAAAGGTTATGGAATGGCTTCCGTACAAAGAGAGCCTTGACAAGCTGGGTCTCTTCAACTTAGAGAAGAGAAGACTGAGAGGGGACATGATAGAGGTTTATAAATTCTTGAGTCGTGTGTGGAACAAGTAGATAGGTAATCGTTATTTACCCTCTCAAATAGTACTAGAACTAGGGGACACTCCATGAAACTAGCTGCCGGCAGATTTAAAACAAATAAAAGGAAGCACTTTTTCACTCAACGCATAATTAACTTATGGAATTTGTTGCCAGAGGACATTGTCAAGGCCAGTAGTATAGCTGGGTTTGAAAAAGAACTGGATATGTTCTTAGAGAGTAGGTCCATTAATGACTATTAACCAAGTAGCTTATGGGATGAAGTTTTTACTGTCGGGAACTGGGAGTGAACAACATTGTGACTGTTGGTTCTTCTCCCATGTGATCGAGATTGGCCACTGTCAGAGGACAGGATGCTGGGCTTGATGGACCATTGGTCTGACTCAGTATGGCACTACTTATGTTCCTATGTCTCCTTTGTCAGTCCCTGTTCCTTCTCAGTGCCAACTTGCCCACTGCCTGCCTACCCCTGATGCTCCATCTTTTGCCTGTCTGTTGTGTGCCGGTCTCTCCCTGATATTCTGCTTCCAAGAAGTCAAAGCCTTCCTGGGGCACACACAACCATCTGTCTCCTCCTTCCTCTGTGAGTCACAGTGCCTGCTACTTCAGTGTCCCCACCCCCACAGGGCCCACTGCCTGCCAGTTTCCGCTCTTGCTCTGACTGCTGCCCTCATGCTACATACCAGTCTCTCAGTGATATTTCTGCTGCTCTGTCTCTCAGCAACTTTGGGGAAGAGGGAAAGTGCTTTGGAGGAAAATACAAGCGCTTCCTAAGCTTTAGGAAGCCCTAAAGCGATTACCTGTGGAATACAATGCAAAAACAAAAATGAAATTACAATGAAAATAATGATTTTTTTCTAAAATGAAAATGAAAAATGAAAAAGAAAAAAGAAAAAAAAATGACATGGAGCCCTTGTGTACAACCCTTGCTCCCAGCCACCCAGCTCTGTGATGGCTTACAGCGGGGCTCCCAACGTACGTCTTTCTACAGCAGTAGCAGCCTGAGGGAAGGCTTTCTCCCTACTAAGGCAAGACTGCCCTCCAACCTGGAGACCTTGCTCCCTTGCTTTGTGTGTGTGTGTGTGTGTGTGTGTGTGATAATTGGGACCCACCTGGGATGGTGTTCCCAGGTGCTCTCCAAGTCCCGCCTGTGGGGTGCCCTTTCTAGACTTTTTTCTGATATGACACCCCTGACTGACAAAATAGGATGATTACAGAAGCTTTCAGAGACTGAAACTAATGGCAGTTGATATTAGCTTCATTGGCTAAATGCTACATACCATTAGGTGAAGACTGACTTCAGCAATTGAAGAAGTAGATTTTTTGCCCAGGTCAGTAAAACATCCTCAGTGGAAGCAAGTTAAGTAGCCTTTAACAATGGGGTAATAATATTGTTAGCAGTATTTTTTATCTATGCCTTGCTCAGTTGTTAAACAATTTCTGCCTCTCAATTTATAAAACTTGATCACAGTCACGTAAGTGGTGCTCATAGCTAGCTATCGTATACAAAAAAACTTCCTCTCATTAGCAGGAATTATTGTAAAAAATGAGCTGTGCAATTTATCCCTGCAGTGAATGCATTCTGGGTAGCAAGACTGCTATGCCAAGGCTAAAGTCCTATCCTCAAGTCTGAGACCAGCATTTACACATAAGGAGCTCACATTTGTTCCAGTTAGAGCTGACTAGAACTGAACGTTTTGGTGCTGATGAAAATTCCTATTTTCAACATTCATCCTCTCTCTCTAATATAACTAAATGTTTTGAAATTTTCCATTGGGAATTCCTATGGCCATTAGTACATGGTGTAGTTCAATGGAGAAATTAATTCAAACTAACAAAACTGGCAAGTTTTATGGTATAATCTGGGCCAGAAATATTCTGAGAATACGTTTTTCTGACAGTTTACAGGCTGTGCTTGTGATTCGAGGTAGACTTGTGCCGGCAGAGTTCCACTTACCCAGATTTCATTTCTGCTTAATATCTTCAGGGTTCTTTCTCAATTCAATCTATTAACAGCCACTCATGTGTGCTCTATGACATCATCATTCAGTTAATTATTTTAACAAAGATAGCTCTTCCCAAAAAAATATTTAAAAAATAGATTTGAGTTTCTGTGGTTAGTGCTCCATAAAAGGGGTGGACTTCTGGGAAACAATACAGTGGCAAGGGGGGACAGTTATGGTATCTGTCACAATGCCCATATAACAAACATACAGACAATGTCACAAGATACCAAATGGTTTATATATATCATGTCATAAATGCAAATCTGAAAAATGTTCATCATATGGGAATTATAACATACTCCAGAGAATATATGTATAAAGACAATGATCAATCCAATATAGATGGTAATTCATATGTGGTGTCCAACATATTTCCATTTGTAAAAGGAATATGTGTCGGCCAATCTTGGCAACAAGCAGTTAAAGTGAAAATTGCCAAATTAAATTATACAATGGACTAAAGCATGCCAAATCATACTTGAAAAGCAATTATCCATTAATTCTATAAATCTCTAGATATCTCTGTCTGCTCATGTGAGATAAAAAAAGCCAAATTCATATTTTTTAAAAAAATTGTTACATTGTTGTTAAAATTTTATGTTAAAATTTTGTTAATTCTTTTGGTTAAATTTTGATTTTTTTAATGAATTTGGCTTTTATTATCTCTCATGAGTGGATGGAGCTATGTAGAGATTTATAGAATTAATGGATAATTGCTTTCCAAGTGTGATTTGGTATGCTTTATACCACTGTATAATTTAATTTGGCAATTTTCACTTTAACCGCTTGTTGCCAAGATTGGCAAACACATATGCTTTTTGTTTGTTTCTTAATATTTAATTTTTGTTTTTCAGTTGTTCCTGAAGAAGATTTAAAAATTGAAACATGTTGGACACCACATATGAATCTATATTGGGGTGTTTTCTAACGTGACAGCGCTATGCACCGCCATGCTTTGATCCTGCCTGAGGTGAGAGCCCTCACCCAGGGCAGAAGCCAATAGGGATGTGCAAACGTGGTTTGGGCGTTCGGTGTTCAACCCGAACTCTGCCAGTTCGGACACCCAAATCAAATGGCCGAACCGAATGCCAGAAGCCCCGAACAGTTTGGCTGCATTTGGATGATTTTGGGCAGGAAAAATAGAGCTGCCAGGCCCAGGGAGGGAGGGGGGCAGCTGAGGAGCAGACTTCCTGGCGCCAGGGGCGGAGAGGCTTGGACTAGCAACCAGCCTGCCCAATCACCATCCCTCTTTTNGACTAGCAGCCAACCTGCCCAATCACCATCCTCAGACCACTGGCTTAGCAGTCTGCAATTGGCCACAGGCTAGGCTGCACGGAGCCAATGGGTCTTGTGGTAAGGTGGGCGCAGCAAGTTACAAAAGTCATTGCCCTCCCCCCTTCCAACACCTTCTGAGCTAGCCACTGATCCTGTCAGCAGGTGTTTTCAGAAGTCTCCCTCTCCCACCAGTTTGTGTGTCCTCCCAATCCATTGCCATCCTCCTCCTATTTCACCCATCCCACACATTTACCTCCATAGTTTCATTTATTTAGATTATATTAGATAGATTTAGGTGTTATTTTTATTTTTTACCCCTCCCCATGTTCTTTCTCCCTACCCTCCATTGAATCCTTCCCTCCTTCCACTATATATTCCATCCCTGATTCCCTTCCCCTGTTTTTAGATTTATTTAGCGTAGGATTAGATTGATTTAGGTTTCATTTCAGTTTTGTACTCCTCCCTGTGTTGTTTGTTGTGAGCTGTTTGTGTCCAACCCATCCCTGTGTATAGATAGATAGATAGATAGATAGATAGATAGATGTAGGAGTTAGCTTAGTTATAGAGATAGAGATAGTGTGTAGTGATTCAATTTTAATATTTTATAGTGTGTTTGTAGGACTAGGCTTTTGTAGATATAATATTCCATTTAGTTCCATAGATTTTAGAATAGTTAACAGCAGATATATATATATATATATATATATATATATATATATAATATTAGATTACAAATGTTAATAAATAAATAAATATATATATAACATTTCCAAATGCATTCTTTGGGTTGGAAGATATTGAGAAGGGAAGCAGGAGAGACCGGTCTGCTGCCCGTAAGGTGGGCAGTGGGGCACATGGCAGAGGTGGTAGGGGTGGTCTGTCAAAAAAGAGGTAAAGAAGCAAAGCCCCCACCCAAAGGGTCAACTCCCTAATAAACAAATAGGGGAAAAGGAGGCAAGAGCTGCTAATGATGGAGCAGCCACCACAATTAATTCAGAAGAAAAGTCTTTATATATAAAAACATATATGTATAAATCTGGTTTGGGACAACTCCAAATATAAACATGTACAGCTGCCCACCTGGGCAGTGCAATGAAACAAATACAAATATCGCAACTGTGTTCACAATAATAAATGGAATACAATATAGCCTTCAATTGGGCACTTTAAATGTGGCAGCTGTGGGGCGTGTAAATATAGCCTGCCTTTGAAGGAATTTACACACCCCACAACAGGATAAAAATTCCCTATCAAATACTTCTCTGCATGCTACACCAAATGTGTCATCTATGTCATCATATGCCCCTGTGACCTACTTTATGTAGGGTACACCACCAGGAAAATTAAGATTAGGATATCAGAACATGCAGGCAATATCAGGCGGAGGGTCCTCAAGGAACTCCTAGTACAGCATTTTATACAAATGCAACACAGCACATCAGAATTATGATTGACATGTCTAGAGACAATCCAGGACAATAGGAGAGATTATACGAAAGCATTACAAAAAAGAGAAGCATTTTGGATTTTCAAATTGGGCACACTAATTCCAACTGGTTTGAATGACACAAATTCTTGGACAGCCTTCCTGTGATAGGAAGATATTCACTGCTGGTTTCGGGAATACATCATTGGCCATGATGTCTTTTGGTTTTTTGGCATAATGAGTACAAATTTGGAGCCTAGATCACTATAGGAGCTTCATCATGTTGTATAACATTGTTTGGTTTTTTCATATATTGAATTGTATAAAATTGAAGATGTTACTTAATGACACCTCCAGATGCGTACAACCATGTGGTGGCAGCTCATATGGGAGATGGCATCCATTGGGACCTGGATCAGATAAGGCTATAGGGTTGAATGTGAATGTACAGATTTGTCAGATCATCATAATACAGTAACATATAACAGGTAGGACTAAACCTGTGCCATGAAGTGCAGGTGCTTCGGGGTCGGATGTTCCTCCAGGGCCACCAATGGCCCCGACCCCCACTGTTGAGGTGATCCCCAACAGTCCAGGACTGGTGGATACCACCCCGGCTGCTAAAGGCAGGGCCTGATCCCCAGGCAATGGCAGCAGGGAGAGGAGCAGCAGTAGCAGCAGCAGCAGCAGCAGCAGCTATAGGGGACACAGGAAGAGTGGCAGCAGCATGGTGGGCAGTCGATCAGCCTCAGGGTCCCAGTACTCCCCTTTACAGGACATCACTCTGATTGGGGAGAGCAAGGCAGACACTAGTCCCGGGGAGGAGACGTCTGCCTTCTGTTCATGCCATGCTGCCTTTCTTCCCGCCCGCCCAGGTGGCCAAGATCAAACCCTGCCTCAGTCTTCCTTCTGCTAATGCCACACTGCCTGTCTGCCCACCCGCCTGCACCCAGGTGGCCAAGATCAAAGCCTGCCTCAGTTTGCCTTTCCATGCTCATGCCAAAGTGCCTGTCTGCCCGCCATGTAGGAAACTTTGAATCCCTGCCCCAGCCTGCCTGCCTCTCATGCCAAGGTGCCTGTCTGCCTGCCCTGGAAACCCTGGGTGATATGCCCCACTGGCCTGGTCATCCCACTGCTGCTGTCTGCTAGTCTATGGGTGCTCTGCCCTGGCAAATACAAATGTGCCTGCTGCCAGTGCTGCCTCTAATGTCTGTACCATGGGTTCTGTGCTCCAGTAATCCAATGTCCACTTCTGCTGCCTTTGCTGTGCCATGGGTACTGTGACCCAGCAATCCAATGTCTGCTGCTGCAGCCAATGCTGCCTTTGCTGTCTTTGCCATGGGTTCTGTGCCATGGCAATATAATGTCTGCTGGTGGTGCCAATGCTGCCTCTGCTGTCTGTGCCCTGGGTTCTCTGCCCCGGCTATCCAATGTCCACTTCAGCTTCCTCTGCTGGCCATGGGTTCTGTGCCCCAGCAATCCAATGTCCGCTGCTGCTGCCAATTCCTCCTCTGATGTCTGTGCCATGAGTTCTGCTATCAGGCAATCCAATGTTTGCTGCTGCTGCCAATGCTGCCTCTGCTGTCTGTGCCATGGATTCTGTGCCCCGGCAATCCAATGTCTGCTTCTGCTGCCTCTGCTGAGCCACGGATAGTGGGCCACAGCAATCTACCATCAGGGTTCTGGGGCCTACGTTCCAGGCAAGGAGGGCTGTCATTTCACTTCATTGTCTATAAATCCCCCCCCCCCAAGGCCAGCCAGCCTGCAACACCTGGCCAAGCAGGGGTGCCAGCCACAGCCACCAAGACCTGGCCGGGTCTCTGCCAGTGCTCAACTGATGCCAGCCAGCCTGTAATGCCATGCCAAGCTGGGGTGCCAGCCACAGTTACCGTGCTCTGGCAATCCAATGTCTGCTGCTGCTGCTTGTACTGCACGTCAACCATTTTGCTCCTCCTTCTTGTAGATGGGCATAGCTCGGATGAGTATGCCGGTGGGTGGGGGCTGGGTGTCCATGAGATTCACCACCGAGCAAGGCTTGCCCAATATGCAATAGAGCTTCTTGAGCTCAATCGAGAATGATGCCAGCCTGAAATGCTTGGCCAAGCAGGCTGCCAGTCACCAAGCCCTGACCAGACTTCTGCCACTGGTCCGCTGATGCCTGGTAGCCTGCAGCAACCAGACGAGTAGGGGTGCCAGTCAACAAGCCCAGGCCGGGCCTATGTTGCTGCTCCTCCAATGTCTGGCAGCCTGCAATACCTGGCCAAGTAGGTGTGCCAGCCACTCCAGGCCCAGGACCCACTGTTAGGGTCCTGGCACCATCATTCCACTCACGGGGACCTGTCATTCCACTTCATCGAGAAGCTGCCACTCTAGTTCGAGGACCCTCTGTCAGGGTTCTGGGGCCATCATTCCACTCACAGGGAGCTGTCATCGTACTGTATCAAGAAGCAGCCACTCCAGCCCCAGGACCCACCGTCAGGGTTCTGGGGCCTACATTACAGGCAGGGAGGGCTGTCCATCCATGTCATCCAGAAGCTGCCACTCTAGTCCCAGGACCCACCATCAGGGTTCTGGGGCCATCATTCTGCTCATGGGGAGCTGTCATCCTACCATTTCAAGAAGCTGCCACTCTAGTCCCAGGACCCACCATCAGGGTTCTGGGGCAGTCATTGCGCTCACAGGGAGCCATCATTCCACTGCATCAAGAAACAGCCAGCCACTCCAGCTGCAGGACCCACCATCAGGGTTCTGGGGCCTACATTACATGCAGGGAGGGCTTTCCATCCATGTCATTGAGAGCTGGGGTGGGGGCAGCTGCCAAGGCCATTGGCAGTTGCAGGACATGGAGGGTGGCGTGACTTTCAACTGAAAGCCATGCGCATGTAGGGAGAAAAGATTGCGCTCATTAGGCAGCCCTTCTCGGTGGCCAGGGACGTGTGGTTTTGGTGCCTGATTGGCTTCCTGGCCCCCCAGTTTAAGCTGCCCTCACACACCACCCTGAGTCAGGCTGCCACCGATGCCTGGCAGCCTGCAATGCCCGGTCATGTAAGGGTGCGAGCCATCAAGCCCTGTCCAGGCCCTGTCTCTTATACACATCTAGATGTGTATAAGAGACAGGCCAACTAGGGGTGCCAGAAACCAAGTCCTGGCCAGGCCTCTGCCTCTGCTCTGCCGATGCCAGCCAGCCTACCCCAAGCCAAGCAGGGGTGCCAGCCAACAAGCCCTGGCTGGGCCTCTGCTGCTGCTCCTCCGATGTCCGAAAAAAGGTGTATAGGAGTGGTATACAAATAAAGCCCAACCAACAAACAAGAAACCACTTACATCAGGAGTGGTTTCTTGTTTGTTTATTGTGCTGCTCCTCCAATGCCAGCCTGTAATGCCCAGCTAATTAGGGGTGCCAGTCACCAAGGCATGGCCAAGCCTCTGCCACCGCTCCACCTATGCCAGCCTGAAATGCCCTGCCCCCTATGGGTGCCAGAAACCAAGCCCCAAGCCTTCCAGCCTCTGCTGCTGCTGTCGCTGGGTCTCAGACAGCCAGCCCTGGTGCCACGGGCACCCCCAGGGGCCAAGTGCTGAGCCTGCCTGCCCTAGAAACCCAGTGTGCCAAGTGCCAATCCTTCCAAGTCTCTGCTGCTGCCGCTGGATTTCAGATGACCAGCCCTGGCACCACGGGCACCTCCAGGGGCCAAGCACTGAGCCTGCATGCCTAGACAACCCGGGGTGCCAAGCACCAAGCCTTCCGGGTCTGTGCTGCTGCTGGGTCTCAGATGGCCAGCCCTGCTGCTGTAGTGAATTAATAGACTGATTGAAGCACCAAGAGAATATTGTACACATCTGTAACTATTGAAAGAATGCTATGAGTTTCCTATATGCTTTATTTGCTTGCTATATGCGTCATAGTAACTTTCAGTTTAGGAATATTGAAAATGCATATTAGGAGGAAAACAGGCTGACAGGAGGAGAGAGAAATATGCTGACAGGGATATATTCTTGTAAGAACAGAACCAGAAAGAACTGTTCGTGCCCAGAACATGACTTTACATAAACAAAAGAGAAGGTTACAAGAATAGATAAGAACCAAGCAATGCAATGAGGGAAAATGGCCCAGTCAGACAGAGAGCCGCCTTAAAGAAAGGGGCATGGGCAACTCATGGCCAAAGATCAGGCCTCCCATCTGCAGGGAGGGGTAGGCAGGATCTAACTGGTCAGGACACCCCATAATAACAATGACTAAGCAGAAAGGACCCCAAATCTGAATAGCCAATGGGAGAACTTTCTAGGCTTGGCTCTAACAACCCCACACTCTGGATGCTCATAAGGCAGTCACTGTATAAAAGGACCAGCTCTACACAGGGAAGATGCCTTGCATGGTACCCCCTGACTGGTTACTCAGGTAGCCACCGGTCGATTGAAGCGTGACTCTTTCCAACGCTCTCAAAGGCTGTGAAAAGCCAGACTCCAGCAGCTAGGTTCCTAGATAAACTTCGATTGGGCCCCCGTCCTGCCTCTACTCTTGAGACCAGACCTGAGACCTCTGACGCGTAAGAACACATGTATATGTATTTGTGTGTGTGTGTGTTTTCTGTTAGAGTAGGTGAAGGCTATTGCTAGATGCAAGTGTATTGGTGCTATATTACTGCTATATTCTCAGTTCTTTCTACACTGATATAGTAATAAACATCTGTCTATTTGAAGGACTTTGCTATCTGTTTCATAGTGCCTTCGCCCAGATCCCGGAATTGGGAGCTGCCTGCCAGGGGTCTAAGTCCTGTCCCTGGTAGGATTGATAGAGAACAGTTTCAATTCATAACACTGCCACGGGAACCCCCAGGGACCAAGCGCTGAGCCTGCCTTCCCAGGCAAGCGCCAAGCTTTCCCTGCCTCTGCTGCTTCTGGGTCTCCGACAGCCTGCCATGCCACCACGGGCACCCCTGGAGTCCCTGGGGTGTCCCAAGCCTCTTGGCGGTGCTGAACTTTCTGAACGTTCGGGGTTTTTTTTTCCCGAACTCTGCTGGACCGAACCCACGAACCCGAAGTAATCTTTTAGTCCAAATATCCAAATTTCCAAGCATCCGAACTCCGTCCTGTTCACACATCCCTAGAAGCCAACCCAGCCACTGAACAGACATGCCGGCGGCCCGGGCTGGGGAGGGGATGGGGAGAGGGTGGGGCATGACCCCATCCCCTGTGCTGCAGAGTGCAGCCCAGGCTCCTCCCTGACAGGTGGGTGTGGCGACCTATGAGGACCGTCCACAGCGCCCATCTGAAAAGGCTCCAGCTATGGGCCAGAGTTAGGTAGAGTGGGCCATCATACGTTTCGGCCTGCTCTACCCCTCTCTGGGGATGGTTTCCCCAGACTGTGGCAGAGTTTACCCCACAGTGAGTTGGCAGGGAGCTCAGCATATAGCACAGGCTAAATCATGTCATGGTCCATGGAAAGTTTTGATCCCACCTGCAGTAACATGTGGCAGGCAGGATAAAACTTGACTCCACCACTAGTAGGCACATGTGGTAAAGCGTGACCACCCATGGTGGCATCACATCTGAAAATACCCTTGGATTGATTATTGTCTTGATATATATATTCTCTGGACTATGTTATAATTCCCATATGATTAATTTTTCAGATTTGTATTTATTTATATGTTGTGATATACATAAAAACTTTTTGATATCTTGTGACATTTTTTGTATGTGTGGAATTCTGGGAGACTACAGGATCAAGGAGCACCGTGGATTTGTTCCCATTGTTATTGTCTGATATAGGAATGGAAGAAACCAATCCTTCTGGTCTTTTGTCAGCTGACATGTATGGTGTCATGGAGCTAAGACGCAAAAGATATAACCTCTTACCTCAATATGAAGAATTGCATGTTGGGATCTATTTTCCCACAGCCAAGCCTCCATATAGATGGTGGAACAGATGTAAACATTCTTATTTATGCCAACTGAATGTCACTGTCAGGTTCCCTGCATGTTACTAATGTGTAATGCTCTAGGTCTGGCAAAATTCAGGCAGCCCTGTATATTTTCAGAAGTCAAGTCTGTCTCCCTTTTGTTCAAGGACCGTATGTGAAGAACTGTCTTTGAAATCCACGGAGGGAATCTCAATAGCTTTGTACACCAGCAGCACTTAGGCAGAAAATGACAGGCTCTGGGAAACAGCTATTAACTTTTCAGCAAGAAGCAGCTATTATTTCGACAAAAAGGAAAGCAATAGAATGAATAGTTTTCCCTATTAGTGCAAGAATTGCAACATGCATTTTTTTTTTGCTAGTCATATTATATAAGAAAACAAATGGAGTCCCATTCGTTTTAGTAACTAAGGATATGAAAACGAATGAATAAGCAAACAAAAATTGTTTGCTTTCATTCCTTTTTGTTTAAAAATAAAAATTAAAAAATATATATATTAAAAAACATGCCCATGCATAAACGGCCACCGGACCATTCTGCGCATGTGCGCCCTTTTCCAAAATGGTGTCAGCAGTGTCAGCACCCTTTTGGAAAAGAGCGGACAGTCTGCACATGTGCAGTGTCCATTTTACACATGCGCAGACTGGCTGCCCCTTTCCAAAATGGTGGTGATGCTGCTGGCACAATTTTGGAAAAGGGTGCACATGCACAAAATGGTCCAGGGGCAATTTTGCACATGCAGTGTAATTTTTAAAAAAAATTACTTTGATTTTTTAAAATACTTTAATCAAATTAAAAATAAACGCTGAAAACTAATGGGTTTTCCGTGAAACCCCCTGAAAACAAATTGTTTTCATCAAATGAAAGCTAAAACTAAAATGAATGGGGTACATTCTGTACACCTCTACTAGCAAAGTACCCAGAAATTTCACAGGAAGAAAGCTATTGAAGGAAGCCTGACATTTTACAGAGTACATGTCCCCCTTGTCCCCCTTGTCCCTAGGCTGTCTGCCTACTAGGGATGGGTGAACGCGGTTTGGAAGTTCGGAGATCGGCCCAAACATGGTCTGTTCAGACAACCGAACTGAACTTCCGAACCAAAAGCTCAAACTTCCGAACTGTTCGGAAAAGTTCGGATGAGTTTGGATGAGTTTGAGGGTGGGAAAAACGTGACTTTGGGCGGGAAAAATTTGACTGGAAGGGGGAGGCAGCTGAGGAGCAGACTTCTTGGCATCAGGGGTGGACACCATGAGTGGATTCAGGGCCAAAAATACCAATACTGAAAAAAAAATAGGTTTTGGTACCGATAGCACTTTTTTGAATGTTCGGCTGACCGAACAGCCGAACCCGAACTCGGGTTTCGAACCGAACGACCAAATGTCCGAACATCTGAACGGCGTTCTGTTCGCCCTTCCCTACTCCCTACCCCTGTGCTGGCTGAAGCCACTCCCATTAGGCCCCTGTGAACTGTGTTCATTGTGACATCAGCAGCTGAACCACTCAGACCTCATCCTCTCCTAGCTCATTTGCATATTTGTAATCTATTCGTTTGAAGGCTTTTTCAGAAGGTATCAGACATATGTAAACATTGAATATGTAAATATGAATATGTGAATATGTACGCGCTTTAGACTATTCTACAATTGTGATGATGCTAGAACTGTCTTTGCATTGTTTCTATTTTAGCTATTAAGTAATATTTTACACCATTACTTTAAGTGGTTTAACATCAAAAATAAAGATTAAAAGTGACAAAGGAACCTGACCTATAGGGATGGGTGAACAGAACCGAATTCGGAAATTCAGTTTGGTTTGGCTCGGTTCGAAAATCGAGTTTGATTCAGAAGTTCGGTTCGGTTGACCAAACTGATCGAGTTCGGTCCGAACTCCGAACTTCCGAACCGCGTTCGCCCATCCCTACTGACCTACACTGAATCTAACAATTATTTCCTTACTTCTCAGCAACAGTGTCTTCTCTCACAAGGCATCCACAGATATTCGTAGAGTCAAATCCTGATTATATTCAGAGTATATTGATTTGGTACTTGGAAAATCCATGGAGGCTCAAGTAGAAAAAGCAGGAGTCTAACAATGAGAATTGCTTCTTCAGCACTTTTTACCTTCTCTCCTGTGCTGGATATGACAGAAGAGGTGAATTAGAGGACCAACTTTGGTGAGACTCACCCCTTGACTGGCCTGAAGGACCCTGTTGTATGAAGCTGCTCCAAGAGCATGCACAGAACAGAACTGTTCTCTGATCAATTCAATTGATATATGCTAATTGGGATTAGGGCTCACCACTCTAATGAATGGATTAGGGCTCACCACTCGAATGAATAGCAGCTTGTGTGCAGGGGTCTGATCTCTTCAGCACACATAGAGGTAGAGGTACAAGTCATAAAAGATAATGACATGATATCATGTGGATAATGGAAGATTATTGCCTCTTAACAGCAGCCTCCACCCTACCCCAATTCTCAGGGGTGGTTGGAGGTCTTCACTACAGCTGGATGAAATTTTGGTTGTTTTCACATGGACCGTGATGCCTCTGCAGTCTATGAGGGATGAGTGGAGGCAATGGTGGGTGGATGGTGCATGGGCAGCCTTTCCCACAGATTCCCATCCACCTCCACCCATCTCCACGCACAGAGCGTCCGCCATTGGTGCCCATTGCTCCATGTGTGGGTGATGGGTGGAGATGGGTGGAATGCGGGAGCACACATGCACACCCACCCACCCACCACGGCAATTCTATGGACGATGCCCCCCCCCCCCCGCACATGTAGGTGAGGGGGGGCGTCCAAAATTAAACAAGCTAGTTTTGGCTCAATATGTTTTGATTTTGGCATTTTTTCATGGTTTCCAAAATCCTTTTTTCTTTTTCTTTTTCCTTTTTTTTTTGGGTGGTTGAAAATTAAGGCATTTTAACTTCCATAAGCTTTCATTGCTAGAAACGGACTAAAATCAGTAATGTTCTGAAAAATCAAGGAGGAATTTTTTTCTGAAAAAATCAAGATTTGGTTGGAAATGGAAATTTTCACAAAAACTCCTAACATTTCATCTGACACTATTCTAGAGGTAACTGTCTTCTGCAGAAACATGTCTCTTAAACTTTTCAGTTTGTCAAAGGGATAAAATGGATTTAGGCTCCAGAGTGCTGCAGCTCAAGAACACATTATGACAGTTGCATAAACGGCTATAGAAATTTGTGGTAGAAATTGTTCTTGTCAAAGAAACTGGCAATGAAGTATCACAGACTTGCAAGATCCTCAACAAGCTTTCCTTCTTTCACTCCACTCCTAAGTTTTCTCAGTTTTAAGTAACTGGAAGAAGGGGACCTAGATATGCGAAGGGCATTCTAATGGGTATAATTTTCTCTCCTTCCTCTCTCTTCAGATTATTAGCCTAGGCATTAAGAGGAAGCAATCCACCAGAGTGACTATTAGGAACAGACATGGTCACAAGACAATCATTCACATATGTGAGATGGCTTTCCCCCTCATACTTATGCAGTCTGGGAGTGCTCCTTGACTCCTTGCTCTGCCTGGATGTCCAGGAGCGCATTTCGCCAATTACATCTGGTGCAGTGGCTTCAGCCGTATGTCTCAGACCTGGCCACTATCATCCAAGTCTTCATTACTTCAAGACTTGACTATTGTAATGCGCTCTACATGGGGCTACCTTTGGTGACAGTTTGGAGACTGCAGCTAGTGCAGAATGCGGCAGCCCGTCTTCTTATGGGGACAAGCCACCGAGAGCATATTACACCGGTGCTCCGCTCTCTGCACTGACTACCTATAGCCTTCTGGGCTGGATTCAAGGTGTTGGTGCTGACCTTTAAAGCCCTACATGGTCTGGGCCCTACTTACCTGCAGGACTGTCTCAATCCCCGGGCTCTGGATCGGTCCCTGCGGTTTGCCAGGGGCGCCTTTCTTGACGTCCCTCTGGTTTCCCAGGGAGCCACAATGGGGAGTGCATTCTCGGTAGCCACGCCACAACTATGGAACTCTCTCCTGGCAAAGGTCCAGGTGGCCCCGCATCTTTCCTTCTTTAGATGATTTTGTAAGACCTGTCTGTTCCGTCAGGCTTTTGGCAAGGGGGACCCGGGGGGCGGGGGTGGGGGGAGGTGTTGAGGGTTAGGACGGGAGTTTTTTCTGTTTTTATTCTTCTGTTTCTGTTTTTTTGTTTGATTGTTTTACTCTCCCCTGTTGAGATTTTATATTTTTATTAATTTAATTGTTTTAATTGTTTTCATTTGTGTTAAAATTGTGAGTCAACTCGAGCTGTTTTTTCAGGAGGGGCAGGATATAAAATTGTAGAAATAAAATAAACAAATAAAATAAAAATAAATAGCCTTTCATATCTGAACATTTTAGTGAACATTAGAGAGGTGTAAAGATGTGAGAGGCTGTGGCGGAGTCAGGTGGTCCAACAGCTGGTTGGCACTGAGAGAGCTGACTGCTGCTCATTGCTGACAGTGTCTATATACTTTGTGCCCGCTGAAAGAAGTGGGGTGCATAAAGCATGTCTGGAATAAAGAAGGATCTGGATAGAAAAGTTGACATATGGGAAGTACACAACTGTGAATTTCCTGTTGTCCTTGGAGATATTCAGATGGGATATTTGTTTATCTAAAAGTGATTTTAAAAACTGAAGAGGCAAAAGTTTAATTGTGACATTGCCTTTTTAAGTGAAGATAGGCGTTAACATATAAGAACATAAGAAGTGCCATATTGGGTCAGACCAATGGTCCATCGAGCCCAGCACCTGTCTCCAGCTGTGGCCAATCTCAGACGCTTGGAAGAAGTACCCAACAGGTCACAATTGAGCTATCTGTTTCCTGTTGTTTACTCCCAACTCCCCACACTAAGAGGTTACATTCCCCAAAACCTACCCGCTGCGATTAGACCTATCCTATAGCAATGTGTCCAATCCTTTTAAAAACTCAGCTATACTACTGGGCTTGACCACATCTTCTGGCAACACATTCCACAACTTAAATGTGCATTGAGTAAAAAAATGCTTTCTTTTATTTGTTTTAAATCTGCTACCTGTTAGTTTCATGGGGTGTCTCCTAGTTCTAGTACTAATTGAGAAGGTAAATAACTGTTCCCTATTATTTACACACCACTCATGATTTTATAAACTTCTATCATATCCCCTCTCAGTTGTCTCTTCTCCGAGATGAAGAGCCCTAACCTACACGCTTCTCTTCATAGCGGAGCTGTTCCATACCCTTTATCATCTTTCTTGCCCTCCTATGCACCTTTTCTATTTCTACTATAACTTTTTTGAGATGTGGTGACCAGAACTGCACACAATGCTCCAGGTGTGGTTGCACCATATATTTATATATAGGCACTATAATGGGGTGTGCACCAGGACCCCATGTTGTTTTTTGTTATCATTTTCATTATAAAAAGGTTTCATTTTCATTAATAACGATGTCGTTTTTTGTTATTGTTGTTGTTATCGGTATCGGTACCGATTTCAAATTAAGATTTTATTTTTGGTATCATTATTGATTTTGTGTGCCAATGAAGAATTATTGTCAGAATTTGAACTCCTTCCCCTTCTCATTGTGATACAGAAAGAACTGCACACAATAATATATACTGTACACAATATGTAGTTTTATTTATACAGAATGTAAGCTAAACCTAACCTATGTCTAATACAAAATGTTCCTATCCTATAATCCTAATATATATAATAAACAGTCTAGCATCTAAATATCTAATCTATATATATATGCACACACAACTAATATGTATTATGGAGCCACGCTAGTGGCTCCATTAGTTAAGGCAGAGCTAAAGTTCTGTATTGAGAGTTCCACTGACTTCAATGGAGCGCCCCGGGGCAAATTCCTTTGGCTTGCAAACCTGATGTTGATGGGGTTTTCTCTGTGAGCATACACTTATAGACGCAGATGGCCACATAGGAGAGATATTGACTATGCTAAGTATGTGCTTTGGTCCAATATTTCATGTTAAATGAGGCGTCAAGATGTCCCTGGCTTTTAAAAAGTGCTTGCTGCTGTGTGAGAGATAAGCACTCTAGGAGGGAATCAGCCAGGGCTCCCCTGAAGGAAAAAAGCCTCCGGGGGATCCCTGGCTGCTTCCCATCAGAGTACTTATTTTAAAAGTGCTTGCTGCTGTGTGACAGATATGCGCTCTGGGGGGGAAGTGACCAGGGATGTAGCCTCCCTGTAGGCTGAGGGAGCAGGAGGAAAGAGGAGCTGGATGAGGTGGTGGGGCTGGGAGGTCTGTAAGGGGAGGGGGCTGAGGGGAGAGAGCAGGAGGGGGCTCTGGGGACTGGGTGAACAGGAGGGGGTTCTTGGGGGAGGGGGCTGGGGGAGCAGG
>QEPC01003884.1:297529-317691 GCA_003113815.1 Sphenodon punctatus | reverse complement strand
CCTACAACCCCCACCCTACCGCCCTAGCCCTGTACAAAAAGAAGCCCACACAAAAACAAACAGTAGCCCCCTGCCACCCCCTGCCACCCCGAAGTGCCCCAAAGTGCCTCTGCTGTCTGTGCCAAGAGTTCTGCTACTGGGCAATCCAATGTCTGCTGCTGCTGCTGTCAATTTTGCCTCTGCTGTCTGTGTCACAGGTTCTGTGCCCCAGCAATCCAATGTCTGCTGCTGCTGCCAATGCTGCCTTTGCTGTCTGTGCCATGGGTTCTGCTACTGGGCAATCCAATATCTGCTGCTGCTGCCAATGCTGCCTCTGCTGTCTGTGCCACAGGTTCTGTGCCCTGGGAATCCAATGTCCATTTCTGCCGCCTCTGCCGTGCCATGGGTACTGTGTCACGGAATTCCAATGTCTGATACTGGGTGGCCATGTGATTCACCACTGGGCAAGGCTTGACCAATTTTCAGAAGAGCTTGTTGAGATCAGGATAGTAGAATGCAAGCCTGCAATGCCTGGATGAGTAGGGGTGCCAGCCACCAAGCCCTAACTGGACCTCTGCTGCTGCTCCACTGATGCCTGGCAGTCTGCAACGCCCGGCCAAGTAGGGGTGCTAGCCACCGAGCCTTGGTTGGGCCTCTGCTGCTGCTCTGCTGATGCCTGGCAGCCTGAAATGCCCAGACAATTAGGCATGTTAGCCATCGAGCCTTGGCCGGGCCTCTGCCGCTGCTCCATTGATGCCTGGCAGCCTGCAACGCTCGACCAAGTAGGGGTGCTAGCCACTGAGCCTTCGCCAGGCCTCTTCCACTGCTCTGCTGATGCCTGACAGCCTGAAACTCCCATCCAAGTAGGAGTGCCAACCACCGAGCCCTGGCTGGGCCTCTGCTGCTGCTCCACCGATGCCTGGCAGCCTGCAACACATGGCCGTGATGGTGACTAGAACTGGAGAATCCAGCATAGAGTGATCAGAACTGGTGGCCTGCCAGTGTGTCTGTTTAAGATATTAAACAGTCCAACCCCCTTCACTTCAGATGGGGCAACATCCACAACAAAGGACACATACCCATCCAAGTCCAATTGCCCTGAATGCCACGTTTCTTGGAGCAAAATAACGTCAAAGGGTCTAATGAAACAACCAAAATCATTATCCATTAATTTGGTTTTCCAACCCAAAATGTTCAGAGAAACTAAGGAGATAAAAGACTTCTTTAGGTGGCCTGCCCATCATTCCTCCACTTCATCTGCATTTTCAAACCCCAATTGGTTTGAGGGGAGATCAAATTCCTCCATCCCTAATATTGAGGGAGAGGGAGAAGGTGTAGGCAAAGGATCCATCTTAAGTGGACATAATCCTGAAGGATCAGAACCAGTATTACCCAGCACTGTGCATGACCATTTCCCATGTGCCAAAGCACCCAGGGAAGTGACCTCATGCTGAATATTTGGTGACACAACTTCTTTTACCTGCTCTGTTACTAAGACCACTTCCCCTTGAGGATGGTACCCTTCTAAATAGTCATTTCAGGCTTCCAGACATCGATGGAGCCACGGCAGAGGCCTGACCCGGGATTGCTGGTGGCTGGAACCCATACAGGGCTGGGCATTACTGTGTGGCATCCTACTCACCAGATCTCAACCAACTCTTCTGCAAATTGGTCAAGTAGCCTTGCCCGGTGGTGATTCATGTGGCCAGCCAGTCACTGCCTGCCATGATGGTGACTAGAAATGTAGAACCCAGCATAGAGTGAGCAGAACTGGAGGCGTGCCAGCCTGCAATGCCTGGCTAAGTAGGGGTGCCAGCCACCAAGTCCCAAAGACTTCCCGCCCTCTGCTGCTGTTGCAGTTGAGTCTTAGATGGCCAGACCTGGTGCCACGAGCGCCCCCAGAGGTCAAGTGCCAGGCCTGCCTGCCCAGGCAACCCAGGGTTCCAAGCCTTCCCGGTCTCTGCTGCTGCGTCTGGGTCTCAGACGGCCAACCCTGGTGCCACGGGCACCCCCAGGGGTCAAGCTGAGCCTGCCTGCCTGGGCAATCCGAAATGTCAAGTGCCAAGCCTTCCTGGTCTCTGCTGCTGCTGCCTCTGGGTCTCAGATGGCCAGCCCAGGCACCACGGGCACCCCGAGGGGCCAAGCGCTGACCCTGCCTGCCCAGGCAACCTGGGGTGCCAAGTGCCAAGTCTTCCCAGTCTCTTCTGTTACTGCTGCTGCTGAGTCTCTGATGGCCTGCCATGCTGCCACGGGCACCCCTGAGAGTCCCTGGAGTACCCCAAGCCTCCCAGCGGGATCGAACTTTCAGAATGTTCTGGGGGGGTCCGAACTCCGCCGGACCGAATCCACGAACCCGAATTAACTTTTTAGTCTGAACGGCCGACTGCCCGAACAGCCGAAATCCATCCTGTTCGTACATCCCTAACAACAGCCCATTCTGGACTGAAACCAAAATTCCCATCCCTATTTTTAATCTCTCTCCATTGAAAACTGACCATTCGTCCTACTCTTTGTTTCCTATCCTTTAACCCAGGGGTGCTCAAAATGTTGATCGCGATTGACTAGTCGATCGCCCAACGTTCCGAGGTCGATCCCAGGACATCTGTGTCCCGGAATCAGGCGGATTCGGCTGCTGGCTTCTGTCATGGTGTGCATGACTGAAGCATTTGCACACCAGCCACCATATTTGTTCTCTGTGCATGCCCCAGAGAGCAAATATGGTGGTGGCCAGTGTGTGCATGTCCCAGGTGCGCACAGGGAAGCCAAC
Source organism: Sphenodon punctatus (assembly GCA_003113815.1). Taxonomy (NCBI): domain Eukaryota; kingdom Metazoa; phylum Chordata; class Lepidosauria; order Sphenodontia; family Sphenodontidae; genus Sphenodon; species Sphenodon punctatus. The sequence goes on along the minus strand of QEPC01003884.1, from coordinate 314,945 downwards.
ATCAACTCTCTGAGCCCATGCCACAACTTGCTCGTTTGCCCACTCGCTGCCCCCACCCAGCCCGCTGTCACAGCCCACCACCTACCCCCACTGACCTGCAGCAGCCTGAATGAGTAGGGGGGAAGAGGCGGAAGAAATACCACCCCACCTGCCTACTCACCTTCTGGCAGTTCCCCCCTCTCCCCCGTGTGTGTGTGTGTGTGTGTGTGCGTGTGTGTGTGTGTGAGAGAGNCGTGCGTGAGAGTGTGTGTGTGTGTGTGTGTGTGTGTGAGAGAGAGAGAGAGAGAGAGAGGGTTGCTCCCTCTTACCCCACCCCACCCCTTCCCTCCCATGTGGCTGTCTCCCCCTGGCTGGGATGTAACTATACAAATAGCCACACACCCTGGCTAGGATGTAACTATACAAATGAGGGGGTGGGGCATGCAAATTAGGGTCAGACCACACCCCTATGCTGCTGGTAGATCTCTGAATGTTGTCATTGTTCTTTGGTAGATCTCCAGCCAGACAAGTGTGAGCACACCTGCTTTATCCATTTACCAAGCCACAACAGGACACTGCCTCCTATCCCATGCTTATTAATTTCTTTAAACCTTATCAAACACGTTCTGAAAATCCAGATACACCATATCAACCTGTTCACCCCTATTCACATGCTTATTTACACCCTCAAAAATTGCAATAGATTAGTGAGGCATGACTTCCCTTTGCTAAATCCATGTTGACTCTTCCCCATTAAGCCATGTTTATCAATATGACCAGTAATTCTGTTCTTAATAATTATTTCTACCATTTTGTCCAGCATACATGGCAGGCTCACCAGTCTTTATTTTCTAGGATCACCTCTGGAGCTCTTTTTAAATATCGGTGTTACATTTGCCACCCTCCAGTCCTCAGGCAGTGTGACAGTTTTTAGTGATCAGTTACAAATTATTAATAGTAGGTCTGCAATTTCATATTTGAGTTCCTTCAGAACTCTGGGGTGAATACCACCTGGTCCCAGGGATTTGTTACTATTTAATTTGTCAATTTGATCTGGAACCTCTTCCAGACTCTCATTGATTTGTGACAGTTCTTCTGATTCACCACCTAAAGAACAGTCTTGGCGTGGGTATCTCCCCAACATCCTCTGCAGTGAAGACCAAAGCAAAGAATTCATTCAGCTTCTCTGCAATGACCTTGTCCTCCCTGAGCGCCCCTTTTACCTCCTGGTTATCTAATGGCCCAAATGACTCTCAGCAGGCTTCCTGTTTGTGATATACTTCAAAAAGTTTTTTATTATTAGTTCTTGCCTCTTTAGCAAGTCTCTTTTCAAATTATCTCTTGGCCTGCCTTATTGACATTTTACATCTAATATGCCAGTGTTTATACTCTTTCCTATTTTCCTCATTAGGACTAGATTTCCATTTTTAAAAGGATACCTTTTGGGGGGCTCTAATAACCTCCTTCATGTCACCATTTAACCACAGTGGCAGATGTTTGGTCCCCTGCTACCTTTTTTAAATTGTGGAATACATTTAATTTGAGTTTCCAAGATGATATTTTTAAATAGTCTCAATGTGTCTTGAAGACATTTAATCCTCACAAGTGCTTCTTTTAGTTTCCTTCTAACTAGCTTCCTCATTTTACAATAGTCTACCTTTTTTAAGTAAAATGTTACTGCAGTAGTTTTGTTTATTCTTCCCTTCCAATAATGATGTCAAATGTGATTACATTATGATCACTTTTGCCAAGTGGCTCCACCACTGTTATCCTTTGCTCCAGATCCTGCAGTCCACTTAGATCTAAAGATCTAAATGGACTGCAGCTCCACTAAGTGGAATAGATCTAAAGTAGCTCCTCCTTTCATTGATTCCAGAACCAGCTGCTCCAAGAAGCAGTCAGTTATGGCTTCTAGAAACTAGGAGTGGGGATTACGGGTTTGGATTAATCTGTAAGTGCCCAGAATGGGCTATTATGGGTTAATCCATAAGACCCTGTAATTAGCCCTGCTAATTATGGGATCTGGAATTCTAAATCCCAAGTTACCACCCCCCCACCCACCCCCATTCCCTGGGGCCCTTGAGTGGTATTTAACGAAATGGAACTTCCACAAGTGAGCCACTCCCCCTAGAAAATTTACCTCCATATCATGCCCCAAGGAGACATTACCCCAGTCAATATTAGGGTAATTGTGAAAACACCCATTCATGATGATGGTGATGATGATGATGATGTTTCCAACATTAGTAGCCTGTCTCATCTATGTTGGTATTTCATAGCACCACCTCACCACCAGCTTGATTGACAATGGGTGAAAACAGACATGTCGCTAACCACCCTTTAACCACCCTTGGTGGTTATTTATGCATGTTGCAGGGCTGTATTGGTGCCCTATGCAGCCCTGAAACATGCATAAATGACCACCAACGGTGGTTAAAGGTTGGTTAGCGTCATGTCTGTTTTCACCCTCTGTCATTTCGATATATTTTGTACCCTGGTATTACAGTGTTGCATTGGTTATCCTCATTCCACCAGGTCTCTGAGATGCCTGTTATGTCTAGATCTTCATTTAGTGCCATATACTCTAATTCTCCCATCTTTCCTCTTAGATTTTTTAGCATTTGCATATAGACACTTGAATGCATTATTTTTATTCTTATTCTTAATCTGCTCATTATAAGTAACTGTTTCAGGTATTTTGGAATTATTTATATTTGTCTGTTCTGCACTGATTTCCACCTGGGCTGCCTCGACTTCTTCAATATTCTCTATATTAGGATACTCTAATTTCCCTGAATTAACAGCATCCTTTGGAGATGCCTCAGTCTTAACCATGTGCACCTCAGTGTCTGTTGGCTTTCACCCGGATTCTAGTTTTAAAACTGCTCTATCTCCTTTTTAATTTTTAGTAGAAGTGAGCATTTTATGTGCACCTGGTGCAAAGAGGTCCTAGCTCTCAGAGAACACATGCGGTCTCTGGAGGCTAGACTGGCGGAACTGGAGGAGTTGAGGCAGACAGAATGGACATGGACATAGTAGAGCCATCCCACCTCCACTCTGGCAGTCTCTGTGCTGCTTTGGAGGAGCATGACCTTGAGGAAGAACATCAAACTGGAATGGTGGGAAGTGATACCATAGCTGAGACCTACCTTCCAGGCAATGTTTTTTCCTCTCACACCAAGAATACATCTCCAGGGGGATGTTCCCAGGAGGGTAGGTTTACGATGGTTGTGGTAGCTGGGTTGCTGGTGGCCATGAGGATCACATGGTAAATTGCCTGCCTGGTGAGAAGGTAGCGGACCTGCCTGGTGAGAAGGTAGCGGACCTCACACATCACCAAGACATAATTTTAAAGACTGCTGGGGTGGAGCAGACTGTCAGTACATTTGGGTACCAATGATGTAGGAAGATGTAGGAGGGAGGTTCTGGAGCCCAAATTTAGGCTTCTAGGTAGGAGACTGAAGTCCAGAACCTCCAGCATAGCATTCTTAGAAATGCTACCAGTTCAGACACAGGAGTGAGCTCTCGAGTCTCAATCCATGGGTGATACAATGTTGCTCAGTGGGTGGGTGTGGGTGGAGATGGGTGTTGGCCAGGAGCAAACACTCACCAACACCCACCGAAAGTGGCATTTACACAGACGCCTCCACCCATCTCCACCCAGGAAAATGCTCCCCACCCACTGGCCAACACCCATCTCCACCCAGAGGAACTGGGTGGAGGCATCATGTGTGCACAGGGACCATGGTGACTGGCTGCAGTGGTGCCCTGAAACATGTATAATAAAATGTAACACCCATTTTACGGGTGTTAGAGTGTCTGTGTAAAAAGGGCCTTACATTCAATTTGAATTAAACCTGGGAATGTTATGTTCCTCCACAGGATTAATACTCTTGACAATTTCCAGAAAGATTGGTTAAAGGGTCCTGATGTTATATGACATTAACTTGAAAATACATTTCCAGCTGTAACATTTGTATCTTCCATCCTGTTTACAAGACATTTGGCAGGAATGTATCCTATATCTTCCCTGTCATCTATCAAAAACTACAGGACAATTTGATAAAGGGACACAATTTTACAAGCAATTGAGGTTGTCCCCTTAAAGACCATTATTCAGATAAATAGCAGCACATGCAGTGTCAATCAGAGGCAGGCACCTGGCATGGCAGGGAGAGGGATGCTGTAGGAGGGAGGATGTGGAGCAACCCAAAAGACTGACAGACACATTCACTGGCCAATTACTGCATGCTTCCAACTTTACAGGACCAATTAGTAGAGGCTTTGAGTCAGGCATAGGGGGCGACCCTCAAACGGGCATAGAAGAGACATAGAAGGGCACCAGGTGCACATTTACAACATCTGGCAAACAGGAAGATAATCATATATGTTTCACTCTGTGCAAAAGACTGGATAGCCCGCATCCCACTGCTGGACTGCTGTCTGCATCTCCTTTTTTTAAAGGGAAGAATGCTTTAACTGAGTGTATGCTTCCAAAGCCACTGAACTCTGGGACATTTAGGTTAGGGACTTAGTAGTGGTTTAATGCTACTTCATTCTTTAGGGCTTACTAGCTACCACAGCACTTTTCACAGGTTATACAGCTGCAGAGGGTCTCTAGTTTAATCCACATAGCTAAGAGAATAAGTCAATAAATAGAGGGAGCCTTATCTAAATTCACACCAACCAATTCACCCCTCAAGGCTACCTCCCACAGGGAACCCCCCTATTGTCTGGCCCTTATTACTGACAGCTAAGGAAGTCTAGTGCTCTATTACCCACTGAGGTCAGCGAGAGCCTGTTCAGTCTCACTACTATTATACAAATATTGACACGGTAATTTCCTTTTATTTGTTATTCTGGAAGATCAATTAATTATAACAATGTCATGAGGAAAGGCAGCAGCCTCATGCCTGTTCTACATTGACCTAGTATATATACACAGAATTGATGGCAACCTACAGGGAGAGCAAATGTGTCATCAAAAGGAAACAGATTCCTTAGACGTTAATCCTGAGCGTAATTTTATGCAGGGCAAACCTGAGCTATTTTATAGTGCCAGCCAAAATGAATTTTGATGGTCCCTGCCCTGCAGAGAAACATTAGTTGGCAATACAAAGACCTCTGTTCCCCCGTTCCCTAAAACGCTTGCCAGCCCATTACATGGTCTGTCTCCCTTTCCACTTAAATAAATACTATCAGTTGCCCAATATTAAATGTATCTCGTACATGCCATGAAATGCCCAACATATGCAGACACATGAGCACAAATACATTCATGCACATGGGCTGACTGCAGAGAACTCAGGGCAAGCACACAAAAATTAGGACCATCCCCAATAGCCATTGGAATTAGAGACAAGCGACCTGGTTTTAGCCCAGTGGATCCAAATGGTCCCACTGGGATTGGAAAAGGTCAAGTGCATTGTCAGGCCAAGCCCTTTATGGAAACTGTTATGGTGCTCCATTGGGGCAGAGACATGTTGGGGATATACCTTAGCTCTGCCCCTTTTCTGATGTAGTGCTTCCCATTAAAGAGCACTGTGATTTCACAGGATTCTGGGGGGTGAGGGAGAAGGACACCCATGGACACATTGGATCCATGCTCAGAAGAATCTTTCTGAAAATAGGCTTGGCCTGGGCTTAAGTTGAATTTTTTGTCTCTAATTGGAGACTCCAATCACTTGGAGCTTCCCAGTGCTGCTGGGTCCCATGTGGCCAGCACAGGCTCATTAGGGCCACCCTAAGCTGGCCTTCTGAGGGGGAAGCAGCAAGAGGTCTGTGCAAACTCTTGGAACTTCTCAGGTTGTTGCTGGTGGGGAGTAATGTCCCTCAGAGCCACCCCAAAAGACTGGTGTAAGTGTATAGGCTGAAAAGAAATGAAAGGGGTTCAGCTGCTTTTCTGCACCCTGGTGAAGCAGGTTCCTTTCAATTTCCGGGATCAAGTGGAAATACTACTGTGTTTGAGAGGGTGGGGAATTACTCCTCTTTCTATTTCTAGTAATGACTCTTTTGTAGGAATGGGTGAACAGATCGCGGTTCGGGTTCAGCCGTTCGGTTCGGCTGCGTTCGGCTCGTCCGTTCGGTTTGGCAGTTTGGTTCGGCTGCGTTCGGTTCGTCAGTTCAGTTTGTCAGTTCAGTTAGTTCGCCAAGTTTGGATTCGGCTGTTCAGTTTGGTCGTCCGAACAGGCCGTTCGGTTAGGCCGTTTGGCTGTTCCGTTCGGCCGTTCGGCCATTCGGGAAATGTTGTTATGGGTGTTTTTTTGTTTTTTATATGGTTTTTTGGTTTTTTATTGGGTTTTATATGGTTTTCTTTTGTTTTTTATTTGGTTTTTTTGTTTTTATATGGGGTTTTTAATTTATTTTTTTATCTAATATTATATCTATCTATCTACACTAAATCTAACTGCTATTAACTATTCTAAATGCTATGAACTAAATGGATTATCTAATAAGTACACAGATCTACTCCTACAAACATTAAAACTAAATCACTAATGCTATCTCTATCACTAAGCTAACTCCTACATCTATCTATCTATCTATCTATCTATCTATCTGGATATCCATATATCTGGATATATAAATGAATATATATATGGATATATATACATCCCATATATATGGGATGTGGGGGGAATCACAAACAGAAGAGGAGTCTGTAGTGAAATACATACATACTCAGTGAGTCTGTACAGTGCATAACACAAGGTTTCAGTTTATGGTTTAAGTTTCATTTCAGTACAAAACTGAAATGAAACTTAAAGCAATCTAAAAATCCTACTCAACGCCTGCTGTTCAGGAACAGTGACTAGCTCAGAAGGTGTTGGGAAGGGGGGAGGCAGATAATTAGTTTCATTTCTTGCAAGCCTCTCCACTCCTGGTGCCTGGAAGTCTGCTCCTCAGTGACTGACACTTCTCTGTCATGTTTGACCTTCCAGTGAACCTTTCTTTGCCACCCAAAATCACCCGAACGCAATTCGAACTGACCGAACTGTTTGGCCATTTTGTCATTTGGTGTTCGGTTTGTTCGGTATGTTCGCGTTCAGGTTCGTGTTCGAGTTCGGTCATCCAAACAGGCCGAGTTCAGGCCGAACTCTGAACTGCCGAACCGCGTTTGCCCATCCCTACTCTTTTGTTCAATCAAATAGACCTTTTTATTCAATGATAGCAACACAATTTAACATACCAATTATAAATGAAGCATTTGCACCTTTAACATATGATCCCTCACCTACTCTGACTACTTCAGATACATGCAAAGCATATATTCTTATGTGATCAGAGGTCCACGGTCTGGTTCCAGAAGGAGGGCAGGAAGAGGGTCCCAAAGCCTTGAGAGAGAGAGCCTAGCCGTGGAGCAAGTTGCAGGACTTCCGAGGGAGAAGTCCTAAAGAGGGCCAAATCACCGATCTCGTCGACGCCCTGATAAGGGCTAGTGATCGAGTACCGTGACAGGCAACGTCTCTGTCTAAAGCTAGTCTTTTTATCCAGTGACTGCCTTATGATTATCCAGAGTGTGGGGTTGTCAATGCTAAGCCTATGGAGCACTCTCATTGGTTGCTCAGATCTGGGGAACCTTCTGCTTAGTCATTGGCTTAGGGGTTTGCCCTGACCGATAGTGTCCTACCCTCCTCCTTCCGGAGGGAGGGCCTGACTCCCTGGCCCTGAGCACCCCACAACCCCCTCTTGGAGGTGTCTTATTGCCTGACCAAGTCATCTTGTTTTTCTCTGGTACTGTTTGGTTGTGTTATCAATTGCTGACCTTTCCTTGTTCTCAGTGTCCCTGTGAGTTATAAACTATTCAGTTTTGCTTGGGAAGACAAGGTCTCTGCTTTCTCTCAGGCACCTAATAGACAGGAATATTGCCTCCTTTACACCAGTTCACATACTATCCTGTAATTTAGGACTCTTTGACCATTTGACCGTTTACTCCTAGCACATTTTGTTCCTTATCTAAATCAATAAATCAATGCATCTGCTAACTAATGTCTTAATTAACTTATAACATTCTACATATTCTTATAATAAAAACCAAACTAATGTCTTACCTAACTTAACATTCTACATAATCTTTAATGAACACAATGGCTCACACAAAAGTTTCATTCAGTTACAGTATCATAAATGTAATTCCAGCATGCTTTGGTTACATTTCAGCAAAGAATGAGTTACACTAACATTCAATGTCTGTCCTGGCATACTTGTGTAAAAAGAAGCACTTTTGTTTTGGTTACATTGTAGCAAGGAAATTGTTTGGCCTATGCCAATTCATAACAAGGCCAGCCAGTTCTTCATGGACTGTGCCCTTGCTGTGGCTTGTGTGGTCTAATGACCCAAAGCGCTATGTCACCTGGAGTTTTGTACTCCTGGTAGGGTTTCCCAAGGCATCCAAGTCTGAGGTGAGGTCCCAATCAAAGTGTGATCCACAATTCCCCAATGGCAGAGCAGACGGAGTAGGACCATGGATCCTCAATGGTTGAGAATGTGAATGAAGGCTGCAGCTGTGCTTCAACCTTCTCCTTTCCACGTTCCATGTGGTTTCTGTTTGTGCAAAGCTCCCCCATGTTAAAAGATATACACGTGCAGGTTTCTATGACAAATTTTTTAAATACTGTGGTGATATACTTGTGGTGACAGCAGCAGTGTATCCAGAAGTGCCTAGTCATGAATCTGATTGCAGGCAATGGTAGTTTGATGGTCGTTTGATACCCAGACTGAGATGGGGCTATAACTCGGCAGCTGCTACCATGACTGAGTGGTCCTTTTTAAGGATTCCCTCTGCTCACCCTGAGTGTGGAGGGGGCTAGAAAAGGTGCCCCAAACCTAGGCTGTCTCACCTATTTGTGCCTGGATAACCACATCCAGCAGGTTTACTCTTTATGTGGTCTTGAACAATATTGACAAAAGCAACTGATTTTTGCAACATGGAATGTTCATACATTGATGGATAGCCAGGATTGCTATCATCCTGAAAGAAAAACTGCTATTGTTGCTGAGGAACATGTACAATATAATTGTGGAATTGGGTCCAAAGTTAAGGGAACACATTCATGTATACATATAAGCTATCTTTCCATAAGAAACAGGGCTAAAAACCCATCAAATTTTAGGTGGATTGGTAGGAGAGTGCAAAAATGAAAACCAAATTAAAACCACTGATCAATCTATCTTGAATTTACATTAATTATATACCAATCCTACTGTGAGTTTTTTTTAAAAAAGATGCTATAAAACTCCATCAGTGTGAAAAATAATAAAAAGTGCTGCTGAAAAAAATCAATCCATTTCCCACAAAAGCTAGCTATCCTGATTCATTTCACGCACAAATTCATTAAAAAAAAAATCTAATTTAAGTGTTATCATTAAGTGCTTCATCTTCCACAAGAACTCCTTGTCTCTCTCCTCCTCCCCTTATGCCATTTGAAATATCTCTTATTTAGAATATAAGCATCCCTAGAAGCAGGGTGGGAAGTGACAAACCTATTGGAATGCAGTCAGTAAACTTAATATTGTCCTTAATAGACAAGGAAGATTTGGATTTCAAGAGTGTATGGTTTTCTTCCTGAAAGGAACATGAGCAGACATGGTCATGAGAAACCATATTTCTAAGTCTAATTAACTGGTAAATATATATCAGAGCAACAGGAATACTGGTGGGAGAAACCAAAGTTCAGCTTGTAACTCACAGGACAGCATGGCACGTCCTGAACTCCAGCAAATGCCTTTCTGCCCCTTTAAGAGCATGAAGTGGCTGCGCACCCCCATACATGAGGGGAGAATCAGAGGCACGTCGTTGCAGTGGGTGGAAGCTGAGTGGAGCTGAGCCGCTTCGGCCTTCCCACTGCACCAGGATCGGGGGGATCTTGTGAGAAGTGGGATTCCCCCCAGTTTTAATAGCGTGTCATGATCCTATGCACCGCGCCGTGGAAAAGATGTGTGCTGTGCACAGAAAAAACACACATGCGTGTGGTTTTCACATGTCTATCCCATGTGGACACAGAACACAAAGAGTGGGAAGATCCATGGGAGATCCACACAGAAAAGAGGTGTGTGCAGAACCCAACGGAGGCGATGGGGGGAGGGGTCTCAACCAGGGGGTCAGTAAGGAAAAATGACCCCAGCTGTTGAAGCCCCATATGTGAGGAGCAGAGGGGTACTGAGCAACAAAGGGGCACAGCATGATGAAACCAACAGGAGATGTCAGAGGGGATGCCAGCTATGGACCCAGTGGACACAAGGTAGGCAGAGGTCCAAATGTTCACAGACAAGCTAGCAGCCCATTGAGGCCAAGGAAAGCCATTAATGGCCAACAAAGGGCACAAGGGTTGATCAGACAGAGGTGCATGGACAGGAACATGTTAATGCAACCCATGGCCAGCGTGGGGTGGAGGTGGGGGGGAGGCAGGGCAGAAACCACAAAGGATAGGAATAGACAGAAGAGGGGGGCAGACACCCAGCGATGCAGGGAAAAACCTAGAGCCACAGCAGAGAGGAGCACTGACAGGTGCCTCACAAGAGTCTGCAGGGACAGGGGCAGCACAGGGTGCATGCATAAAGAAAGAAGCCACCCAATGGGGATATGCAAGCCCCAGTACTCCACAAAGTGGTGGGAGGAGCCATCAAGGCAAGCACAATTGGCAGGGGCCCAGCTAGTTTGGAACAGGCAGAGGTGCAACAAATGGTGATAGGTCCTGTCCCAATCTCCCTGGCTGGCATGGTAGCCCTCCCCACCCCCGCTCACAGCCCTCCCCCTGGATTGAGCCCCCTATTGCATAACAATCAACTGTCCCGATCAGACCCCCAAGAGCATGTTCCTGAGCCATGGCCACACCCACATCCCCAAACAGAAATACTGATCACAGGGGAAGTGACCTGTGTTGGCTAGCCCTCTGCAGGGCACTGGCTATGTCCTGCCAGGTACCTTGTGAGGGAGCAGAGGAGCTGCCAAAAAGGATGGGGAGGTAGCTGCTCCCCCTTCACCTCATGCATAGGGCCCGAACCTCTGCATGGCCCCAGTGGCTGGCAGTTCCACTTTGTAGCATGATTTCAGATTGGGAGGACGCTAGGAGGAGCATGTGTAGCTGTGTGCTTCCTGCGCAGATTGGTGATGTCACCAGACGGGGACAGCGTGGCCATGCACATATATGCAGCCCACAAATATATAACATGGATGCTGCAGGCACATCTCGTGATGTTTGTGTGTGACACCATACACAGCCAAGGAAACAGACACCCCCACCTTTGCTGATCAAAACCAGATTGGATTCATGTGCATCCATGGATCCCATATGGGACAACATGTCGGGGTGGGAAATGGGGCCTTGGGCAGCTTGCTGGTACAAGGGCCCATAATCTGCTATCACAGCAGCAGAACCCTGGCAGGGAATGTTGCCACAGACAATCTATTACTCATAACAGGGTATCTGTCATCACCTCAATCAGGTCCCAGAAATAACACCCCCCTCATAGCACTATGGAACACTCTCCATACAACAGATAACACCTCCCTCCCAAGTCATGGCATCATGGAACATACATTCACCACAGTGATGGAACCCCCACAAGCCCATGGAGACCAACTGTACTCCTGAGCACCAACCTTCAACATCTAAAACCCCCACATTATAGAGTACCCCTATCATCCCAGCCCAGCTGCAGTGAATAACCCCCCTTTCACAGTAACACATCCTTATGGAACACTCACCCCATAGGAACACTCCAGAGGTGGTGTCAAGGCATAGAGAACAGATACACCCTTCCAACAACCCCTCCACACATAAATGACAGAACTCAGCACCATAACCTGACATCTCATTTCACATGGCTTTCCAGCCCCAGTGACAAGGTCCCGCTATTGGTGGGTGGTACATTCTTTTGGCCCTCATAGGGTATTGCTGGTTAAACCATACCAGAAGCTGAATGGATGCTGCTTGCAGTTTGTATCTATAGGAGACTACCTTTTTGTTGTGTGTATCTGTACAGTGTGCGTACAACTAGTAGCGCTATAGAAATGATTATTATTATTAGTAGTACCATAAAAAAGTGCCATGAAATATTCAATGATCACGCAAAACAATCTGAAATTCTGTGTTTGTGGGTTCAACTCTCTGTAAAGTGCATGGTTTCTTTGTAGGGTGATGGGCTCTTTTCCTCCCCGTATCCCTGTTTCTCCTTTCTTTCATACTGCCAAACCTTTTTTCTTTCTCTTCAAATCTCTACATGATGGTCCCCTTTTCCATGAGAAACTTTCTGTGTTTTAGGAAGCACCACATACATTGATGGTGCTACATAGATAATGGGGGAAAAAATAAAATATTGATCATTAATAAAATATTAGGTGAGTGATGAATGAAGGAGCCTAGTCTTTACCTCCTAAAGAAGATATTGTATTGTAGTGTTTTTCTGCCAGAAACCTCAAATATGCTGTCTACATATACAAACACCACTTTTAAATACTGAGAATGAAGAACAATAGTGATGTAAGCATAACATATTTACACACCAAACTAACATATGAAATTAATACAATGAAACATAGGCTAACAGCCACATGCTAGCAGTGGACATCTCTTATTACAGTCAATGAAATCTTAGTTCCTAGGAGAGGTTCTCTATGCTGATGGAACTGGTTTATGTGTCTACCCCTACCACAGCTACAACAATGGAGGAAAAACCAGCAGTCCTTCTAGAGATCACCTGACAGTTTCACTGAATTTCCCTGCTTATGTGAACTGAGACTGTTCCCACATTGTTATGCTTCATTTTATTTCTTTATTGACTTAGTAAAATGAATGTGCTCTGTGTTTACAGGGCTGCTGAATTAACCAAACATATTTTTAAAATGGTATATGTGAACCATACCTGCCAGCTAAGCCGGGCCAAGGCCATTCTTGGTTTATTTTTGGCATTGTGTTTCCTGGCCTAACTTCTCGATTTGGTTCCAGCATTTATTCTGGATTCATAAAAAGAGGGCTAAGAGTGTGCTGCCAAAGATTGCATTCCTAATTGACAAACAGAAGTAACAGTTTTACTACTACAAACCTAATTCACTCTTTCCATGTAGAAAGATGAAGTAAAAAAAGCTTGTACTGACATAGTAGTGGTTTATGTGGTGGTAGCACATGCCCGGATCATAACAATTTAAAAATACAGCATTGTGTGTGATACAGACAGGGATAAGTCTGCTATTTTGTGTGTGTCGAGTCTCCATTTTATTAACTCTGTTGGGTCAATTAATTTCTACTCGGATGAGCATTCAAATGGTGAGGATTGGGCCTGTACTGGCTATGAAAGGGTTATCCATGTGCCACTGTCACTGAGCAGAAGAGACTTAGTTCAGGGTTGTTTGCTACTTTGTTTAGTACAGTAAGTACTAAATAAAGTACAGTAAGTCTATTTAAGTAGAACTTGCATAACTAGAATGTCTGGATAAGTCAAATTAGTTTTCTCCTGTCCCTGTCTATAGGAATATATAACTCCTCGATCTGGGTAAGTAAAATTCTGAACCCTGATAAGTGACACCTTAAAAATGCAAGTTGTCTAGAGTGCTTCAACCAGCTAAAAATATAAAAACTTTGAGTATATTAATGATTTCTTGGCAGCAAGAAACCCCATCATGGTGTCTTCATGTTGGGCAGGCTGGAGATGGGTGTGTTAGGGAACATCAGTTCTCACTGTCTCCGCACAAGGATGGAGAGTGTAGTTGCCCACTACAGACTGTGGTTGCCCTGTGTGGTCCAAAAGCTTGCTTATTTCTACCAACAACAGTTGGTCCAATAAAAGATATAATTCAAACCACTTTGTCTCTCTGTCTTCCCACATGCAGAGTAGGGATGTGCAATTCATTTTCAATTTTATGAAAACAAGAACTTGTTTTCATTTTCATAAAAACAAAAATGAAAAAATAACGAAAAACAATTATTTTTTTTCATTTTCATTATTATTTTGTTATTGCCTGACACCATTTTGGAAGGAAAACTTGGTAAAGAATTTCTGTGAGGGGAGGAGGGGGCAGACACCACAGAGCCAGGAGACATGATTGACATTTTTGCCGATGAATAGATATTGCAAGCACATCCCAGACAGTGGCATGGCACCCTGTGATTGCTCAATGCTTCCAGCTTCCCAGAACCAATCCCGGCGGCTCTAGAAGGGCACTGGGAAAGCTTTATTTATTTATTATTTATTATTAATAATAATAATAATAATAATAATAATAATAATAATAAATAAGCATTTATATAGCACCAGCAATGTATCTGGTGCTTTACAACTGTAAGAAAGAGACATGGCTTACAATCTAAGAGAGACAAGGAGGGTGGGGGGAGACAAAGGGTGGGGAAAACCGAGGAAGAAACAAGGATACATACACGAACCCGTGAGGTCTCAGGTGCACATGCTTGCTTGGCATAGTTACAAAGGTGTAGTTACTCATTTAATGTTACACAAGATACGATGATTCAGGATAAGTCAGCAAGGTGGCGAGGGGAATGAGGAGCCAGGGAAAGCTTGATGGAAGAGGTGGGTTTTGAGGAGGGATTTGGAGGGAGGAAGTCGAGCAAATGTGTTCAGGGAGGGAGTTCCAGGCATGGGGGGCTACCAGGGAAAATGGGAGGATAGGTTTTAGGTATGGGAATTTCGGTTTTTGATAAAACTGAAAGTACCCAAAAATGGCCATTTCAGATTAATTCAAAATGTCTGTTCTTTTTTGGTTTCAGTACTATCGGATCTTTTACATTGATTTTTGTACTGGATTTTTAACATTGCGGTTTGTCCCCCATTGAAAAACTGCAATGTTAAAAATCCAGTACAAAAATCAATGCAAAAGATCTGATAGTACTGAAACCAAAAAAGAACCAAAATTCATGAGAACTGAAACTGAAATTGACCGAAACTGAAATTTCCCCCAGAGTCCCATCCCTAGGTTTCGAGGAGCTGGGGATCCGTGAAGAGGGAAGGGTGGTGACAGAGGAGGAGCAGAGCTCCCAGACAGAAGTGTAGCAGGAAATGAGTGCTAAGAGATAGGGGGGAGCAAGGTCATGAAGAACCTTGTATGTAAAAACTAGGAGTTTGTGTAGAATGCGTTCAAGAAGAGGGAGTCAGTGGAGAGAGGAGAGGAGGGGCTGTATGTGGTCAAAGCAGCAGGAAAGGTGGATGACCTTGGCAGCAGAATAATGAACAGAAATGAGAGGTTGTGAGGCCAGTGAGAAGGAGGTTGCAGTAGTCAAGATGAGAGATGACCAGGGCATGGACAAGAGGAAACAGCAGAGGAAAGGACGGAACTTAGCAATGTTGTGCAGAGACAAATGACAGGATTTGGCAACAGAATCGATCTGAGGTTTAAAGGAGTGGGAGGAGTCAAAGATGAACCGTAGGCTACATGCCTGAGGGACAGGCTGGATGTTGACCCCATCAATGAAGACAGAGAAGGATGAGAGAGAGGAAGGATTGGGGAAGGGGGGGAGATGAGGAATTTGGTTTTATCCATGTTAAGTTTGAGCTGACAATGAGACATCTAGGCAGAAATGTCAGAGGCAGTTAGTGAGGCGAGACTGGATAGAGGGAGAGAGAGAGGGGGTTGAGAGGTAGAGTTGGGTATCACCAGCATACAGATGGTACTGGAAGCCATGAGATTCAATGAGTTTGCCTAGGGACAGAGTGTATAGAGAGAAGAGAAATGATCCAAGGACAGAGCCTTGGGGAACTCCAACCGAGAGGGGAAGAGAAGTGGAGGAGGCACCAGCAAGAGACACACCGAAGGATTGGTGAGAGAGGTGGGAAGAGAACTAGTTGAGGACTGAGCCATGGAAACCAAGGTAGTGGAGGGAGTCAAGTAAGAGAGAGTAGTCGACACGTAGGGGTGGGAAAACCGATCTTCCGGTATCCGATAATGCCGGTACTGGGCGTACCGGCATTATTGGATTCTACCCGGTAATCCGGGCCGTTTCTCAGATTTCCGGTACCGGATTTTTTTTTACATTGCGGCCATTCAAATGAATGGCCACAATGTAAAACCACCCCCCCCCGTGTTTCCCTCCCCCTCCCAGGCTGCGCGGGTGGAAGGGGGGACACCCCCCACCTGCCCTGTCCAGCCTGGATTTAAACAAAAAAATTCCCCTGAGTGTCCCACTGCAGCTCCGGGCCGCCGCCGGCAACCCAGAGCCAGCCCCAGCACCAGCGGCCATCTCAGCAGCAGCCGGTAAGTATACTGTATGATCCCTGGAGGTGGGGTTTAACACCCCCCCCAGGGATCACCCTACTTCCAAGTTCCCGCACCCAGGGATCTCGTACCTTCATTGAGCTCCGTCGGTCTGGTGGCTTCAGGGCTGGCTGTGGCTGCCGGCTTCAGACGCTGGTAGGCCTTCCGGGAACACTCAGGGGAATTTTTTTGTTTAAATCCAGGCTGGGCAGTGTGGGTGGGGGGTGTCCCCCCTTCCACCCGCACAGCCTGGGAGGGGCAGGGGGGGAGGAATTTTTTTATTCCATCGATTTCAATGGGGACAGTGCCCCATTGAAATCAATGGAATAAATCTGGTATCGGTATACCGGATTTAATCCGGGAATCCGTTTTTTTTGGAAACCGGAATCCGGTAAATCCGGTACCCGGTAATTGCCCTGGGGTCCCGGCCCTAGTCGACAGTGTCAAAAGCAGCAGAGAGACTGAGGAGGACAAGGATGGAGTAGAGGTGATTGGATTTTGCTAAGGGAAGGTCGTTAGTTATTTTAGCAAGAGCAGTCTCAGTAGAGTGGAGGGGGCAGAAGCCAAATTGGAGACGGTCAAGGGAGGAGCCAAGGGAGCTTTATATTGCCACAGCCAGCCTGTTTGCACTTGTTCTGGGTTAGTCTCTTACTTGTCAGGTGGCATCTGCCCACTGGCCCTTTTCGCATGGACCCCCCTCCTCGCCCACATGTGCGGGTGGGTGGGCAGTGGAGGGGGGGACATCAGTGTGATCACTGTGGTGGGTGGGTGGGGGTGCGTGCATGCTCCCACGCTCCACCCACCTCCACCAATTGCCCACGCATGAGCAATGGGCGCCAATGGAGATGCTCCATGCGTGGCAATGGGTAAAGGTGGGTTGAGATGGGTAGGCATCCATGGGACAGGTAGCCCATGCACCGCCCACCAACTGCCACCTTCACCCCATGCACTTGCGCCTGTTATAAAAGGACCACTGATTCTCTCTAGCAAAAATCTTCCCTAATCCTCATTGACTCTTTATACATAGGCCGTGGCATGGGGGTAGGAGAGGCATGTTGGTGTTCTCACTGGTCCGTGTGCAGTGGGAGCATGTAGGTGAGTAGGGCTGATGCAGCAGAAGCTGTTACCGCTCCGCGATTCCATTCCTAAACCTCGGCATCCCACGTTGCGCCTCGCAGAATTCCGCGCAGTACTCCGCGATTCTGCGTTTCTTTCGCTACAAGAATTCGCAGATGC
>QEPC01003884.1:267671-297429 GCA_003113815.1 Sphenodon punctatus | reverse complement strand
CCCCCCCCCCCCCGAGCAGGACCCTAAGAAGACCATTAGTTACCCGCTCTTCAGTTCGTAGCAGCAGGGCATCCTCTTATATTCCCCAGAACCCCAGTCTGGTGGCAGCAGCAGCAGCACTAGAAGTCACAGCAGCAGTATGGGGTCAGGCTCCCACTATAGCCCTTTGGTGGAGGATCTGGGGAGTGAGGAGGATGAGGATACTCCTGCTGTTCCTTCTAAACAGGACACCCCTGCTATTCCTGCTGAATCTCCTACATGCCCTCCTCCTGTGGTCCCCTCAGGGACAAAGGCAGCAGTCCCCAGCAGTCACAAGAAGGTGGGAGCACCCTGCAGGTCAACTATGTGGGTTCACTTTAGGAAGGTGATGGGTCATGCAGGAGAGGTGGAGTGCAAGCACTGTAGGAAGTATATGAGCCGTGGCAAGCAATGGGCACTTCACCAACAGTGGGGATGAACTCTCACATGAAAACCCACCATCGATCTCTGCTGCTGCAAGAGGAGGCAGGCACAGTGGGCAGTAGTGAGTTCCTTGATTCAGTGGGCAAACCTTCCTCCTCTGCTTAGGGCAAGGGAAAGGAGAGGGACCAGGCAGAGCGGGCCCCATCTCAACACCCCCCGCTCCCATATGCAGTAGCAACAGCAGGTCACCACGGTGGTGCTGGGGTGTGGTCAAGTGCCAGTGCACCAGGGAGGGCATCATCCAGCTGCAATGCAGATCACCAGGGGGGTGGGTGAGATGATTACGTTGGAAGACCAGCTCTTCACCATCATGGAGAGCATGGGATTCTGCAAGTTGATGGCACTTCTGGTGCCCCGCTAGCAGATGCCCTCATATGCCACCTACAGCATGCGGGTGGTGCCCTCCCTGTACCAGGCTGCCAGGCAGTGGGTGAGGAGCAGATGGCCAGGGCAGATGGACCTGTTGTGCATTTTACAACCAGCATCTGGAGCAGCAGAAATGCACAGCATGCCTCCCTGTTCCTGACTGTACACTGGTGGCAGGAGAAGGAGCAGTCAGTGGAGGGAGCAGTGTGCAGATGGACCCTGGTTCATGTCCAGGCCATGGACCAGACCCACACTGCAGCAAATATTCTTGAAGCCTTGAACGCCATAGTGGAGGGGTGACTAACAGCAGGAGCAGCATTCACTAGGGGGTTCAACTTCATAGTGACAGTCAGACAATGGGGTGAATATGTGGAAGGCAGTGCAGCATGGTGAGTTTGGGGGCATCTCCTGTGCTGCCCAGGCACTTTCACCTGGTGATTAGGGATGACCAGGGCCTGTGGGCAAAGGGATCTGGTGGACCCCTTCCCTTGCTGACTGAAAAGGGAGGAAGATCATGGGCTACTTCAGCAAGAGCGTGAAGGGAAGTCACCTCTCTCTCTCTCTCTCTCTCTCCTCTAGAGAGACTCTCTCTCTCTTTCTAGAGGAGAGAGAGAGAGAGAGAAGCAGGTGGAACTGGCGGTGCAGGAGCTTTGCCTTGTGCAGGATATGAGCACAAGGTGGAACTCCACTTACCTCATGCTGGAGCATCTGGTGAAGAAGCAGCACATCCTGCATGAGGTAGCCCTTGTGGGCAAGATCAGGGTGGCATCAGCACTAGGGTGGGAAGACTGCATCATGATTACCCAGGTTGTGCACCTTATGCCCTTTAAGGACATGATGGAGACCCTGAGCATTCTAGGCAGGAAATTGGCAGGCTTCCTGAAGGACCAGGACCAGGGCCCAGAGGAGCAGCCCAGAGGAGCAGCGCTTTCTACAATCGTTGTAGGAGGGGCCGAGGACGTGCTTTGACCTGCTGGTTGGGAAGAAGGAATACATACTCACCACCATGCTGAACCCCTGGGTGAAGGGGAGTGGGGCGGGTGAGGAGGTCAGAGAGGGCCATATGGCAGGAGCAGCTCCATGAAGAGGGGAAAAGTGCCAGAGGGGATGAGATGCAGAGTACCCCCAGCAGCAGCGCAAGCAGCAGTACAGGGCCAGGCTCAGCTCTTTGGTGACCAATGGCTGGAGCACACCAAGGCAGGCACTATGGGCACAGACTGTTGGGGAGGAGGTTGGCAGCAACAGCAGCCACATCTGCATCTGCAAGGAGCCTGACACTTCAGAGAGGGTGATGGCCAAGTATCTAGAGGAGCCTGTTGTAGATTTTGACAACAACCCCTTGCAGTACTCGGTGCAGAAGGGCCAGGTATGGCAGTGCCTGTCCAAGGTGGCTCAGGAACTGCTCTCCTGTGCACCAACCAGTGTTCCCAGTGAATGGGTGTTTTGTCAGGTGGGGAACATTGTCAGTCCTCACCATTTGAAACTGGGCGCTGGGTTGGTGCAGTAGTTGCTGCCAACTGCCAGTGCCCACCTGCCATTTTATCTACCTCGTATGGTGCCAGCAGGCTACCCTGGGGCAGTCTCTGCAAGATGAAGTCTTAACCTTGTGATAGCTAGGGTTCTGGAAAGCTGAATGAGCGAGACACACAGTGTGGCAGTGGCTGGCCATGGTATCTGCCAGAACCAGAGAAAGAAATGCACCCTTATTTTAGAATGTGAGAGGTGCACACCCTGCCCATTCTGCCACCCACCCACCAGAACCAGAAAGAGACACGCACCTGCTGCTAAAACAAGAGAGAGAAGCACACACCCTGCCCATGCTGCCACCCACCCACCAGAACCAGAAAGAGACACGCACCCTGCTGCTAAAACAGGAGAGAGAGGCACACACCCTGCCCATGCTGCCACCCACCCACCAGAACCAGAAAGAGACACGCACCCTGCTGCTAAAACAGGAGAGAGAGGCACACACCCTGCCCATGCTGCCTACTCACCCACCCGAACCAGAAAGAGACACGCACCTGCTGCTAAAACAAGAGAGAGAAGCACACACCCTGCCCATGCTGCCACCCACCCACCAGAACCAGAAACAGACACGCACCCTGCTGCTAAAACAAGAGAGAGAAGCACACACCCTGCCCATGCTGCCACCCACCCACCAGAATCAGAAACACACCTGCTGCTAGAATAGGAGAGAGTTGCACACCCTGCCCACACTACAACCAGAGAGACACACCCACCCTGCTGCTAGAACAAGAGCGAGAGGTGCACACCCTACTCACGCTGCCACCCACCTGCCAGAACCAGAGTGAGAGACACCACATCTGTGCCCCCATCAGCTGCCCCCCACCCCAGAATGAGAGAGATGAGTGAATGAAGCCACTCTCTCTCTCCTATGTCCCGCCCCTGGGGCAATCTCTGCCAGCTGAAGATACCCTGTCAGTCTGTGGTGTTCCAACACTGCGCCACCCCACCCCTGGGCAGTCTCTGTGAGCTGAAGATGCGCTGCCAGTCTGAGGGGTGCCAATGCTGCCCTTTTGGGGAAGTTCTGTGAGCTGCAGTTGTCCTGTCGGTCTGGGTGGTTCAAATGCTGCCCCCCTGGGATGCTGTCTGCAAGTTGATAACCTACCAGACTTTGGGGTGCCAATGCCAACAGCAGTGCTAATGCCTACTCTGTTCCTCCACCACCACCTATTACCAGTCCCTTCTCCTACCAGTGCATCTCTCTCTCTCTCACACACACACACAAGTCCTGCCCGCATGGGATGCTCTCTGCAAGTTGATACCCCACAATACTTTGGGGTGCCAATGCCAGTGCCACTACCTGCTGCCTCTGTCCCTTCTCCACCTACCTGCCTAGCACTGCCTGCTGCTGATGCTCCTCCTGCTACTGTGCCTCTCTCACACACAAGTCTTGCCCCCATGGGTAACTTTTTGCAAGCTGATACCCTGCCAGACTTTGGGGTGCCAACACTAAAGGGGGATTAGTACATTTGAAGAATGTTAAACCTCACAATTAGAGAGCCGCAGTGGTTATTGCAAAAGTTCCTTCCCCTCGCATGTAACATCGGAAAGCAGCTCAAGATACTACATACTTGTTCCAAAATGTTGCCCAATGTGACTACTTCCTTAGGGAAGAGAAGGAGGAAATACCACATGCCAATCTAACTAGTAGTGTTAAACATAAGTTAAACAGGATTGAGGCTACATAATGACAAAAGGTTACGTGCTATTTGTATTGCAAAATATGACTTGGGATTGTGTTTTCTTGATGGCTTACTGTTCACTGTTGTAGTTAGCAATCATTTTTCATCCTTTGATTATGTGTGACTAAACAGTGCCTGTTGTTCTGCTCCTGATGATACTAATATATCTCCAGAGACACTCTGATGTCCTCTGAAAATAATTAAGAGCTAGGAAAATGCATCAGTGAAGAGTTAGTCTTTCTGAATGCATCCCATTAACATTCACATGCAGATTTCACATTTAAATGTGAAAGCAATTCCTTAACCTATGAACCTTGTGCTGAAGATATTAAAAATCATTATTTTCCCTGTCATACACACTGACATTTATTCTTACTGCTTCTGAAGTTGGCCTTCCAATGCCCTCATTCTCATTTTAACATTTTATCCTCATAAATAAATACATAGATAAATAGATAAATAATATTAAAAGAATTCATGGAGAGATGTGATCCATACATTTTTAATGTATAAGGCCACATTCATATGAAATGGAGCCTACCCATTCCCAAAGTTAAACATCCACCAGTAAGCCATTTCATCCAGGGGTTAAGCCATCCTGCCACCTCTACCTGGTTGTTCTTTCCCCACCACCTCATGTTATAGAATAGCAGCGGCCACAGGAAATGTTAGCATGTGACAAGTGTTACTATGGGATAAATTACCACATGCCACTCTGGTTGGGGAGTTGTTTACCTATCCACCCCGCTTAGTAAGTTCCACTTCATATGAATGTGCTGATAGTAAAAATGTTACACAAAAGTGGTGGAAACTGAATCTAAAACTGCAATAATTTTTACAACACAACAGGGGTTTTAACAAATAAAAGGAACTTCTATTTGCCTTTCATCTGAAGACCGTAGAGCACTATACACGCATTTAGGTGTTTATGACTCACAATATCCCTACATTATCCCTATTTAGGAAAGGATAGGGAGTGTAGTTGCCATGTTGGTCTTAAAAGTAAGAGATGGAGACAAAGTAGTTCAGATGATATCTTTTATTGGACTAACTTCTGCTGGTGAGCCACTTATGGTTATATTGTCATTTTTAGTCTTGGTTTCCCCTGTTTTTACATGCCTGAATCTTTTTCATATCTGCTAGGGATGGCAAACCAAGGCAGATTACAGATTTGGATCCATTACGGATACGGATCCATAATTTACAGTATTACCCATAATAAAACCCCAAAAGCTCACTGGAGCGGTACTGGCACTGCTTCAATGAGCTTTAGTGCAGGGGAGACCTTGGGGAGAGGGAGCAGACAGTGGGAGAGGGCCGGGGCTGAGGGGAGCAGTCTTGGGGGCTGGGGCCAGCGCTGGTACTTACTCAGTGGGTTCTCCGCTCCTCCAGCCTGTTCTTTCCTCCTGAGCTGCTCAGCTCAGCTGCGGACTGTAGCGTGCCATATTTTAAAAAAGGAAAGAACTGCACCTGCGCAAAATGGCCAAAATGGTCATTCTACGCATGTGCAGCCCTTTCCCAAGATGGTGCCGTTGGCATCAGTGCCATCTTGGGAAAGGGCTGTATATGCGCAGAATGGCCATTTTCTGCAGGCGCAGTTCTTTGTTTTTCTTTTTCAAAAGTATGGCATGCAACAGGCAGCAACTGAGCTGAGTGCTGCAGGAGGCAATCACGGGCAGGAGGAGCAGGGAACCCAGCCATTGCAGAAGTACCATCGCTGCCCCTCGGCCCTCCAGACTGCTCCCCTCAGTGCCCAGCCCCCTCCCCAGCACTCCTGCTGATCAGCAGGGGCCAGCCTGTAAATTACTGGCATTATGGGTAAGGGCTTTGGAATGGATAATTTCTGATCAATCCATAACTGCCATTTCCAGGCAATTACAGATTGGTCTGAAACCAAATTTGCCATCCCTAATATCTTCATGCTCCCGAGTGAGACTTTCACTCTCCACTCCTAATTGCTTATATTCCCTACCTTGTTTTGAAATGCTAACAACCACTCCATCTACAAGTGCCCCTGAATGGTGGCACTTTTGTGTCGATCATTTACCTTTGCTTAGTTTGTTTCTTTGAATGTGAAATGGCAGCACTGTAGTATATTGTGACACTGTCTCTTTAAGATTACATCATGCAGAACTCAGGAAAAGGAGCTTGAGGCAGAAGCCGTTTTGTAGTTGCTTTCTCTAATAAAGGAAGGACTCATGGCCTGAGCACTTTGTCTCCAAGCTCTCTCTGAATTCTCGATACACAGCACATGACAAGAATCCGTTAGTATTGTTTTCATGTATATATGCACCCGTCTAGCAATTGTTCAGCTCATAGTTCTGACTTTTTACAAGTCTGAGGCTGCGTTCTCACCTGCAGTGGCAGTGGTGGCAGCGGGAGGGGCGAGGGAAGACACGGCAGTGCCAAGGAGCCAGCCGATGGGATTTTGCGCCCTGACATGCACGAGAGAAGCCGTGGCAGATCCCCGTTCTCTCCAGCTCTTTTCACGTTGGCTGGCTCCCTGGCGCTGCCGCATCTTCCCTCGCCCCTCCCGCAGCCTTAGTAAGAGCCCGTGTCCCAAAAGCCTACAGTATTGCATAGAGTAGTTGGTCCACTGAAAGATATTCTCTGAACTACTTTGTTGTCATCTATTTAGGAAAGAGTAAACAGAAATGCAGAGAAGTTGAGCAAGTTGCTATGCTGCATGCTTTTAGACAGACAGCAGCTCTTCTGCTGCTTGTGCTAGCCCGCTTACCCCCAGATTGGCCTTTCCATGTAGGGAGCAGGCAGCACTCTCAAACATCCTGGAGCACACCATGCAGAGCAGGCCGGCCAACCTCAGGGCAATGGTCAAAAGGGAATCTGCTGTCCATCTGTTGGGCAGACCCATGGTGCAACCAACTGGCCATTGACCCGAGTCAGCATCATGGAGTTGCTGCCAACAGCCTAGAGCATCAAGTGAGCGGCCGTAACTGTATGGTGAAAGGGGGTGGGGGTGGGCATCGGTGGGCGGACTGCAACCTGGGGAAACCACCTGTCCATCTAAAGTGGACCTATGCAGGACTGGAAGCAGGCAGACATGGGAGATGAACCCTCAGAACAGCTCCGGGGGCAGGCAGCCTCCGTGTCCGTCTATTGATACCTATTGAGACAAGGAAAACCATCTTCCTGTTCTGAATTTTAATCATTCCACTACACTGTCAAAATAGTCCTTGTTCAATTTTTATTTATTTAAGAAATACATGGCTAAATCATTAGCTGTTGCTAACTGAAAGGTAGCCCTCCTTCAGAATGCAATCATGCTGAACTGGGGTATATAATGCTGAAATTAAATTTTAAAAATAGCTTACTATAGAAAGAGACATTTTGTCTTCAGTGGGCAATTTCAATTTACTGGGCATTTGGTTTTTTATCCCACACAGACCTCTTGTAAAACCTCTTTGTGAGGCTTCAGCCAATTGCTTGTAGATTTTTTTTTCTCTTGCCAGAGGCTGCAACCAGTGTAGCATGAGTTTACTCATGCTGAACAACTGACTATGAAAGTGTCGAGAGTAAAAAGGCTCCAGTCATTCATTCACAGAGGCAAGCTGCTCTGTACTTCAGTAAGAAACTGAATAGTCAGACACCTTCAGTGGTTGACAGGATGGATGTGGGAAGTTTGTTGTTTAGCTCTCAAGTTCATTTAAAAATAAGACCCCCTCTGACATAATTTTGCATGAGGAGGATAGATTACAAGAAAAGAAGAGAAAAGCTTTCATTCTTTTTTCTCAAGGTATATGAATGTGTCCTGTTGGGTTTTTCACATGTTTGTGTCCTCTGTTTCTTATATGTCATAGTTAACATCCTCCCTTCTTTAACAACAAGGATTGGGGACTTGACCTCAAGGCCTCTGTGAGGTGTTGCTCATTGTCTGGTAATATCAAGAGGAGGCTGTCTATAGTATTGTGCTTTGCAATATTGTTCAGTTCAGCTGTCCTTAGATTGGATTTCCAGCTCTGCATCCTCCACATGATTGGGGCCAAAACTACATGGCTTTGTTTTCCTATGTGACACAAGTTTTTTCCAGAGGCAAATGACGCGTGTTTTGTCTTCTGAGAAAGCACCCAGTGTGGACAAATTTTGAAAGATAAACTGTGGCATTCTATAGAACAATAATGTTACAGCGCTATATAGCGTCTCTAGGGTGATCTGGGTGGGGGCTGTAGCATCAGCACTGACAACCAAAGATTCCAGCAGAATTGAATTACATTAAACTTTAAGTGTAAGGTTTGTTAACTATACAAGCCTCAATAGTTATACGTGACTTACTAACTAAACTCACTAATTAACTGTTTGGTGCCACCTATAAGTGAAAAGAGAGAAGTAGAATAGCAGATACTGAGACAAAGACCTCTCAAGAACCCTCAGCCAATGGTGATTAAGTAATCTGCATATCTCCCATGAGGCATAGGGGACAGAGGTATGCAGTTGGAGGATGAGACTGAGATGGGGTTAGCTGAATATTTCTCTGTAAGTTGAAAACAAACAGATTTGGGAGACACAGTCATACTATGCAAGGTCAGGTATGAATTTGGAGAAGAAGATTCAGGAGTCTTCCATTCCAGAAGATAAAATCTTTGGAATCAAGAGGGAATATTTGCTTCACATATCAAGTATGAATACAGCTACCTGCGATTCTTCTGCTTCCAGGATTTCCCTTTGGCCTGCTTGACAGCTGACTCATGACTGACTGAAAGAATTAGTGCAATACAGCAGTCCTTGAACTTTGAACTGCAACAAGCTTTGGAATCTAGGAGGTCTCCTTGGGCGTTGAGGGTAACTTTTATTTTTCATGCTGAGAGTTACTTTTCATTATAAAGAATCAGGGAAAGGAAACAGATATTGATAAAGGTTTTAGTCTAAAAGATAATTTGAGGCCTAGAAATTTTAAATTATTTAAAGTTAGGATGGATTTGGATAGACAAATATTGGGTGCAATCTTCCACCATTAAGCAAAATGCAAGCTGAGCCATTGACTTCAATGGACGGAAGATTGTGGCCACTGTGTGTGTTTGTGTGTATATTATGTTAAAATAGTAAATTTAAATTATTTGGAGTAAATAATTACTATTTAATAGTGTTATTCCAAGATACTGATGCTTGACTGAACAGGGACATGCTGGCATGGACTATTTTAGAATTATAGAGATTCATATTAGTGTTGCACCGAATAGGGGGAAAATTATTTGTTGAGTATTTCCAAGGTCTGAGGAGTGGTCCCAAGTTTTCAGGATGCCCCTCAAACCTACGGAGAATACTCGGCTGAATTTCAAATGGCTTGGCGGGGGAGGGGTCAGGAATGGGATGCTTAGGGGACTCCCCCCTATACACCCCGCTTGCCCCCCCAAGACAGGTGGAGGTCCTAGCAGGGGGGGCAGGGCTGGGTAACGTGCCTTCCAGAGGGGTCCTGAACCAATGCGTGGCCTCTTCCTGGGTTGTACGTTTTAAAAAAACAAACCACCACCACGCATACTCAGAAAGGGCCTGGATGGTCCTTTCTGAACATGCTCGGCCCTTTTCAAAGATGGCACTGGTGTACTGATGCTGCCAGCACCATCTTTGAAAAGGACCAAGCACGCTCAGTTGTGTGTCCCCCCCCCTCAAACTTACAACCCGGGAAGAGGTCATGCATTGGCACAAAACCCCTCCAGAAGGTAAGTAACCAGCTCTGCCCCCCACCACTAGGCCTCTCCACTGCCTCAAAGCACCTCCTGCCCCCCCTTTGACCAGTGCTAGGCTTAGCGCTGGCCTCCACCCCCCACTTACCTGCTCTCTGCCCCCCTTCCGTACACTCGGATGCACTTGATAGGCTTTCCAAGTTCCAGTTTTTCAGGGGGGCCTCCTCTGGGTTTAAATACTTTCTAGATGGCTCCCAGAAAGCTCTCCCTTCTTCTGTTTCTGGGACATTCACTCAGTCTCTGGAAGCTACGTGTAACTCAAATACCGTCCATTAATACTTCATCTACATGAAAATTATCTTCCCTATCTGTCCAAAAATCTGCCCAATTTGTTTTGGGCTCACGTTTTATTTTCTACTTCCCAAACTTTTAAAAAATATTGATCCTACATACAAATTTTCCCCTCATTGGGCTCCATATTTCTGGACAAGTCCAGCAACATCAGACTTGTCATGTTTTACATAATGGTTTTTATTATTATTATTATTATTATTATTATTAAACATTTATAAAGCGCCAGTTGCAAAACCTGGCGCTGTACAGAACATACAATCAGATGCGGTCCCTGCCTGTGGCTTACAATCTAAAAGACAAGGAGGGGGAGACAAGGAGAGGGGACAGTGGGAGAGACATGGGAGAAGACAAACAAACATTCAGGCGGATGCGAAGTCTCAGGTGCGTGTACTTGGCTTGGTTACAAGGTGGTCGGTAGCAGCAGTCAGCAGAGGAGGGCTGACAGTAAGAGCAAGGGGAAAGACTAGAGGGCATTGGGAAAGGCAGCATGGAAAAGGTGGGTCTTGAGGAGGGATTTGAAGGAGCGGAGGGAGGAGGCAAGGCGGATGTTGGCCGGGAGGGAGTTCCAGGCATGTGGGGCAGCGAGGGAGAAGGGACGAAGGCGGTTGGGCGAGCAGGAGAAATGAGGTTTCAAAAGTATTGTTCATTCACATGAAAACCATGAATCATGGTTTTCATGTGAATGAATAATGCATTTATACTTTTGGGATGGGATCATGGTACATGATACATGTGCATTACATAGGTGTTGTTTTCATAAACCCTGTCACGGATCTCATTTACCTCCTCTGCCTGGTTTTGTGGTCTATAGTCAGTACCCACCATGAGATCCTGTCTGTTTCCCCCCTTTTATCCTTATCCAGACAGTCTCAAGGTAACTGCCATACTCAGTTCCATGGACTTCCATGTGTATACATTCTTGACATACAATGCTATTTCCATTCCATTTCTGTCTTACCTATTCTTTTAAACAAGTGATAGCCTTTGTTTCCTACATTCCAATTGTAAGAGTCATCCCACCAAGTCTCAGGCCACTTTTAAATGGGCACAGCTTGGGCCCGGGTCCATGTGCCCTGCCATCCAGTGAGTGAAGGGGA
This sequence comes from Sphenodon punctatus, assembly GCA_003113815.1. NCBI lineage: Eukaryota > Metazoa > Chordata > Lepidosauria > Sphenodontia > Sphenodontidae > Sphenodon > Sphenodon punctatus. Next base: position 286,305 of record QEPC01003884.1, on the reverse strand, counting down.
GGGGAATCAAACAGACCGGGATGGGTGTGCGCCCCTACCCACGCACCACCCACTCATGCCCCCCCACGAAGCATCCCAGATTTTTCCCCAATGCCTCATGCATGGGCATGGGTGGGCGGTGTGTGGATCACAGGAGCATGTGCTAACACACGCCATCTTCATATGGGTGCACGGATGGGCAGGGGATGGGTGGATCTGCATGGTTGCGTCTTGTTTAAAAACAGCCTCAGTAATGTATATTAAATCATAGTTGCCTTCGTGCAATATGATGAGTTCATCCTATTTCTCCTAATTTTTTAATTGGAGTACAGACATCTAAGATTATGGGTAGGACACCAAAAGGAGGGCCCTCCAATTTTATCATGACCATTTACCAGCTTTCCCTTTCAACTCTCCCATTTCTCAACCTATTGCACAGGTCCCTATCCATAGTACTTACCTTTGTACGTCCCCTTGGGCTTTTGACTCCATCCACCATGGGATTCAGAAGAGTCAGACCAAAAGAAAGTTCTATCATCAAATTAAACAAGTAGACCATCTTAGCATTTTGCTTTCTGATTGTACAGTGTCAGGTACACTGCTGGCACTATATAAATAAATAATAATCAGTCATCATCAATCATCATCAATCATCATCATCATCATCATCAATCAACTGCCACCAGCACCATCATCAATCAATCAATCATCATCATCAATGCCTTAGTATTAAAATGTAAAACTTAACCTTCTTCCCCCCAAATCAAATACCCAATATCACCAAATCAGCTAATGAAACTGATTATAATTGACAGAATTAGGAACAGTGCTGTAAACCACATTTCTTGCACCACTAGAAACTAAAGTCTTTCTAATATCAATGACATTAGAGGTCTCCATGAGAAGAGGATTATTGTAATGTTATTTTAGTTTCACCTGGGTAGTTTAGAAAGTGGTGGGACATTTAGAGGAAGGTAAAGTGTGTCTTTTTAGACGCAATTCCAAGCGGATGCTTAGGACATTTGCCACATTGCTGTGTGTGTGTCTAAGCTCCATCACTATTTTTGGCCACTGGCCTGCCCCCCGTTAGCCCCATTAAGTCCTTGTTAGTTGCATTGACGTCTCAGGTGTCACAATTGTGTGTTACCCCTGTCCCCATGGCTAACATGTGTCTAAAGACATAGGGTGGTGTGTTCGTAGCCATTTTCCGTCTGTCTGCCCCCGATCCTCCACTCTGTGCCACTGCCAAACAGCTCATTCCTTGCTGCACACCGTCTGTACACTCTTCCAAAACACCCGGGGTGGGGTAGGGTAGTGGAAAAAACAGTTGTTTAGCTGCAGTATGGAGTGGAGGATCAAGCAGACCTGAGTGGAGGATCAAGCAGACCTGACCACTCTCCCGCATGACTACAAGTCCCATAATTCTGGTGTGAGCAGCAGGCAGGACCCTGTGGGGCAAATGTGGGTCAGAGAATGGTGTCAACACACATTCCACGACCCCTTGCCATTGTGTCTAAAGACGACCAATGTATCTTGTACTATTGGATAGCCAATAAACACTCATAGTACCAGGGGCACAGTGCTGGTATCACAGTGCATAATTTACCAATGCATTATTGAAGAATCTATCCTGCCTCTAAACTAAACCACTGAGAACAGACAAGTTTCAGGAACAGGATTGTGCACTGGACAACACTCATCTAGTAGGGTGATTCTGATGTACCCAATGTCCTGCCCAAAACAGGGTGAAAAACCGATAGCCAGCTACTATGCTGGAAAATAATGTAGTGTGTAAAATGTGGTGCAAAGTGATGCTGGCAGTTCATCTATGAACCCACTGGCAGCATTTGGAGCAGAGAATCCATTCGCAGATGCTCTGTCAAAACAACATTTAGGAAATACCACTTCATCCAGTGTAGTTTTACTCCATGACTATAATTTCTATAAACTGCAGTCATTGAAATAAAGCAAAATATAAGTTTGTGTGAATATATTTTATACACACACTGAAACCAGCATTTATTCAATGAGGCTGAGTTGTAAATCTCATTATTTCTTTGAACTAAGAGGAATCTAGAGTTAAATTAAATGAAAAGATTTCAAACAATTGTTTATGGTTAAAACCCCCTGTCAGAAATACAAGTGCTTTCCCCAAAGAAGATCTTTTTGAACAGTTTTGCCCTGTGGCACCTATTCAAGATGTTCTTCTGGAAAATGAATAAAGCCATTCAAGAAGTGCACATAACTAATCCAATTAATTTATATTCTAGCCATAATGAAATATGACTTTTTTCAATCATAGCATTAGCTACTTTTCACTTTAACACTGCTGGTGTCATTGTGTTAGGATCTATAGTACTGTTACTGAAGGGGGGCGGGGGGGAGAAAAAAGGTTATCCAGAATACTTGATTGTGCCTGATATTGTGTGACCTGCAATGAAATTTATTCTTGCAGAATAGTCAATTAATTTTTTTAAAATCCTGAGTGCAGGGTTTTTGATGGCCTAAAACAGGATAATAAATTACTTTGGAGAGATAATATTCCTTTCATATTGCTCCTTTTTAGTCTCCTCCTGACAGGAAACCAACTAACTGTATTCTAGCTACAAGCAAATCTAACATACCCTGAATCAGGCTTGTCCATTTAACAGGCTGCAGACCCAATGTCGCCCATGAGATGCATGATTTCATCCACCCTGTTCCTCCTTCATGAATTAAAAATAATATTTACTGGTGCTGTAGTGTGCTGGATTCTTGCAGCTACATGATACATGATGTAAGGGAAACAACTCAAAAAAGCAGATGGCCAAACTTTTTGGGCTGTTAACAAGCTTTTATCAGTTGCATCCCTCATACCCAACCCCCATATGCATATGTATCCAACAGTAACCAAAATAGCAGAACAATTTTTCAAAAAAATCCCTTTTATCCTGAAACCAATCATGTTAGCTGCAAAGGAAGAAGAAATCAAGAATAAAATTCAAATTGAGTTGGAGAGCAGGATTTTATTCTATGTCCTGTCTATATTACAGATGGTTCTTTATTTAAGAATACATGTTTGTGTGCTTGTGTAACTGGGGAGGGAAGAACAGGAGACTGTGCAGGAAGACTAGAAGGTACTGCCTCATGCCCTGGTAGTATGTGCAAAATCCTGCTATGGAGTTTCAAATATACATCTCCCACCAGGCATGGAAAACATGCGGAAACAACCGTAGCCTACATTCAGGTTCAACACTGTTGCAGTAACTGCTGACATGGATATGTGAATTTGCTTAGCTGGACTTTAATGTGCTTAAACTTTCAAATTTGTTCTCATTCCTTAGAATCGAGAGAGTGCAAGTCTCTATTTCAGTGTCATGGCTGTTCAAGTTCAAGTGCCTTGCTTTATTATTTGCACTCTTGAACACTGTTCTGTTTTGACTGCTATTCCTTTTAGTTCTGGACTCATTGGGGTGTGCATGTCGTTTTTGTTATATCAATAACAAAAACTAAATTTGTCATTTTTCTTATCATTATTTCAATAATGAAAATGACAAAAAATAATAATGAAATCAATAATTATAACAAAGGTCTGTATCGATTTTGTTATTGAATGCCTATCGTCCTGGCAAGTGTTTTTCGGAGGGAAATGTGGTGATGGGAGGAGGGAGCAGACATCTTGGAGTCAGAAACAGTGTTGAACTCTTGAACTGGTCCTGTGATGAGAGGGGAAGGACCTGATGGATGTAATTGTTGGCCAATGAGCAGCGCAAGCTGATCCCAGGCAGTTGAATGGCACCCTGTGATTGCTCAATGCCTCCTACCTCCCAGAACCAATCAGGGGAGCTCTGGGGGAGGGCACTGCGTCTGCAACCCTTTATACCGCAGGGCTGGGCTGCTTGACTCTGGTTCTGTGTTAGCTATTGCTTTGTCAGGGTGCAGTTTCAGAATCTGCTGGTGCTTAATCCTCCCATATATATCCCCACCACCTTACCTTTCCAATCTTTATTCCTTACCCTTACATTTTACCTTTTCCCTTCCCCTGCCTGTCTCCCCCTGTCCATATATTATGGAGAGAGAGATATTAGTTGTTTCTATATAGATTAGATATTTAGATACTAGACTGTTCTATTATATATTTTAGGATTATAGGATAGGAATATTTTGTATTATACATAGGTTAGGTTTAGCTTAGATTCTGTGTGTGTGTATTATATATATATATATATATATATATATATATATATATATATATATATATAAAACTCGATATTGTGTATACACAATATTATTACTAATATGAATAATATAAAAAACCAAAATCTTTGTTTGAAATGACAACGCTAACAATAACAAAAATGACATTTTGTTATTAATGAAAATTACATTTTAATAACAAAAATAACAAAAAATGAAAAATGACATGTGGCCCTGGTGCACATCCCTAGTGATAAGGCTGGAACAGGAAGCAAAGCTGTTTTCTAGTTCTGGTCCCACACTTTCCCTGTCCTTTCTCTGGCTACAGTCTTGATACTGCTGCTGTAACTGAACTCCCGCCTACATCCCAGTTTCTGACTCCAGCTCTGGCCTGGTCTTGTTCCTGTGTCTGACTGCTGCTACCTGGGCTTTTACTAGGTGCCTACCTTGCTTGCATCTCCACCTCTGCCTTCATCCTGTTCCTGTACCTGACCTCATCTCTCTCATTTCCACAGCCTGACTATGGATGCTTATTGAACTTGCCTTCAAATCAGGACTTTAGTAACACCCTTTGGCTTAGGAACCTTGAAGATATCAACTTCCAGTTCTGGCCCCTACCTTGGACTTAGACGCATGTGCTTGCTTCAGGACCCTGCTCTCAACCATGTTCCCTACCTGGAATCCTGATTCTTAGGAACTTGCCAATCTAGATAACTCTAAATCAGTGGTGGCTGGTCGACCTTTAGGTTGGTGGGGCGTGGGGCTGGCATTAAAATTTCACACTTACATGATCAATGGATCAACACTCAATGAATGAAAAAAAAACCTCAGTGTATGCTGAATGGAAAACTACACAATGGTGATGGCATGAAATAAGGAGAAAAATAGAAGATGTGTGTTAAAGTCAGAAAGGGAAAACCAGCATTTGCACCGGTAGATCGGGTGCTAGAATTTTTTATTTTTTTTTGAAGGCCAAGGCTTCACATCTGCTTTACATAAGGGGATATTATATGTATGTATGATTTCTTTCACTTTTAAAATTTGCTTTTTTAAGAAGAAGAATCCACTCAGGATAGAAACCCCAAAAATACCAGGGATGTGAGGAGAGCTTCAAGAGAAGTTGAGACACACAATATACATTAGAGAATCCGCACAGGGGAGAATCCTTACATGTGCCCTGACATAGGGTTTTTGTTTATGAGACGACCCCACGCAAGGACCACCTATTCCTGTATGAGGCCCATCTCATCTAAATGTTGGGGTGTGTGTGTACATGCTCCTGGCCCACCCATCCCCCATACATCTCTGGCCCCTCCATGAATGGCCAGGGATTTTGTCAAAAAGCTGGAGTGCCCTATTTGCAGATGGGTGATGCGTGAGCAGGACAGCCACTTGTATAAAATACTCCCCCAAACAACACCCATGCAGCCTCCTCGCACACCAATCACGTGCCCCCGCCTGTCCATCTCCTCTAAAAAAACCCTTCCCCTTGCCTTTCATGAGCTTGAATGGTGAAGCCGGTAGGTAGCTTAGACTGATGGGCTGGGCTGGCTGCAGGGAGTTCAGGGAATGAAAGAGTAAGGCAGAGGGTTCAGGAAATGAGACACTGGTCCCCATCCCTGCCCACCAGCCTCTAGGGATGGGCGAACGCGGTTCGGAAGTTCAGAGTTTGGACTAAACTTGAATAGTTCAGTTAACTGAACCGAACGAGTGAACTGAGCTCAAATTTGAACATTCAATTCGGATGCGTTCAGTGAGTTCAGAATTGAATTTCCATTGGTTTCAATGGAAAACACATTATTGTCTTTAACATTTTTGTTTTTTATGATATGTGACTGAATTTTGGAATGCCTATACCTCCAATATAAAACATTATGTTTACCAAATTTCAAAACGATTGGATAAAGGAATCCGATTGTAGAAGCAGTTGAATTAATGTATTTTGCAATCTTCTACATATACATTCTTAACTGTAACTTCTTTTCCTCACATCTAATGTAGGTGAAACTTGTCCAGTTTATACCCCTTCCCATATTTACCATCTTTGCCAAATTTCAGAAGTATTAGAAAAAGTGTCTTCGTGGCATAAGCAATTAACATATAAATTTATGTCTTATTATAACATCTTTGTAGTCCAACCATTGTACATGAAATTTGGCAGGGCTATATATTACACTTTCATGATCATCTATGACAAATATCAGAAAGATTTTATAAAGGGTCCCAATTCTATATGCCTCTCCAACATATGTAGAGAAGGGGCCTATGCCTGGGATTCTCTTATGTCACTGTGGTATAAGATTGGTTTGTGATGCAAATTGGCCAGCAGAAATGTCAACCAAATATCCTCATTCTGTGCTGGGACCATCCCAACATATCTCCCCCACTTGTTTCTGGGAAGTCAGAAGCATCTGTTTAGGAAAGAGTCAATAGTCTCTTATGTCCTCTGTCTCAGTGCTGCAGGATGTGATTATGATGATAATTGGCCAGCCTGTATGTGTTTAAACTATGTCTCCTGACTGCTGGGATGCTATCTCAGAAGTCCCAGTTATGTTGCTTACGCCCGCCGCAGGGCCGCCCCCTATGCTGTGGGGGAAATTGCAGAAGGGGGCTCTGGGAAGAGAGTACAGAAAGGGACTCTGGGAAGAGCAAAAGTACAGAAAGAGCTTGCTTGCAGAATAGTTACAGACTAAGACAGAAAGTGCAGCTGGCTGGCCTTGGCGGCAGGACACTGCGATAAGGAATGAACAGGATGTGGCTGGGAAGAAGAACATAACATGCACAGAAAAGATAGTGAAGCAACTAGAGATGTAACCCATAGCCTTGCTTTTGACTAGACAAAGGAACATTAGAAATGACATTATAGCAAGTGGAAAAACCCAGCTTATAACTTGTATTGCGCATGTGTAAGAGATGCTTCTGCAGTTTGGTATAAAGGCTTGTGGGGGCAGTCCCAAAGCCAGCTCTCCTTTGTAGAGTCTGCTAACGTGTTAGCACTCAATAAACTGGATTACATTTCACCCTGACTCTGTGTACAGCCTCGAATTGGTGAGCCCACCCGAACCCAGTGGATTTTAGAGAAAATCCACGACAATTTCTGGTGTCAGAAGTGGGATTCGAGGAACTCAGGATCCTTCATGGATACCTGCGGTAAGTGTACTTTATTGCAGAGTCAATAATCCAGTGGCGGGACGCCGTTCGCCGGGTCGCAGGTGTAGGAAACCGGACTTGTTCCTCTTTCCTTCACAAGCGCTTTGGGTGTTGTTGTTGTTGTTGCATGTACCTAGGTGAATATTGATTAGCTAGCATGTAATAATGGGAAGCAACCAGTCGAGGGTGGCTATCCCTGCTGACACTCCAGTACCATTTATATGGAGAGGCAGTATGGTAAATCAGTAGTAAGATGGGTGAACAAGTGGAATTTTTATACTCGGGACCAGCCCGACTTGCAGTTTCCTTCTACCGGCTCGTTTTGCATCCCAGTCTTAACTCATTTGAGACAAAACCTCTAGGTGAACCACCCCAATCAAATGGAGGCATGGTTCTACTGGGATGATGAGGCAAACCGATCCTATATTCAGATGTGCTATTGTCCGCCGGCTTGTCTGACGGCCGTTTGTAAGGCTCCCCCGGTGACGTCTGGCATCACTCTGTTGCCCGACCCACCGGGAGATTTCCTGCTTGATTTCAAGCCACCTTGCTATAATGTCACAGCCGAGTGGCTGCCACCTCCTCCTATCAATCCGAATCTCCTTGCTCAGCCCTTGCAACTACCTCAAGTCCCTGCTCCTCCGCCGCCCCCACCCCTGGAGAGCCCTGAGTTGCGGGACGCGCGGCTATTAATTGAAGCCCAGAATCAAAAATTACAAGACCTGCAGACCCAGGTAGAAAGGCAGGCAAAACTTTTTAAAACCATGCATGTGGAGCCCGAGCATAGTAGTGAGGAAGAAGAGCAGGACTCTGAGTCCGACTCCTCTAAAACTAGACAGCTTACCCTGCCCTCTGGAGACAAAGGGGAGCTTCGAAGGGGTCGCCCTAGAGAAAAACCTAAAACGGACCCCCCAAACCTAAGCACCACCACTCCCTGTCCCCAACCGGGAAAACGAGCCCGGTGGCCCACCAGTTTCCACTAAGAGACTACCCTCTGCCTAATGGTCAGATGGTCACAGTCCATGTTCCATGGACTGCAGCTGATATTGTGAATTGGGGCAATACGTTCCCCAAGCTGAGAGACGATCCAGAAAAATTTCGACTCAAATTGCGAAGTATATTTAATCTGTTTCACCCCACCCTGGAGGATGCAGCGTCGCTTTTGAACGCAATTATGACCACTGAGCAGCGGCATGCCCTCACTAATAAAACTAGAGAAGGTGCTAACCTGAATGCCTGGCCGGTGGCCGATACCCTGCCGTTTGGGACCCCCGCAGAACAAGAGGCGGTAGCTCGCGTGTTGGCACGAGTAATTGAATATATCCCCTTGCTAGCCCCAGTAAATACTAGTTGGGAAAAGGTATCTGCCACCACCCAAAGAAAGGATGAGCACCCGGCGGATTTTGCCACCCGGCTCAGGGATGCATTAAGAACTTATACAGGTCTCAACCCGGACAAACCCTAGAGTGCCACCATTGTCACCTCCCTCATTGTTCAGGGACTGCTGAAGCCTATTGAGGAGCGGCTCAAAGCGGCAGTGCTTGGCTGGAAAACTAACACAGCAGACCAGATTGTAGCCAGCGCTAGTCAGAACTGGGACCAAATTGCTGATGAGAACAGCAAAAAGGCGGCAGCTCTGGTAAAAATCTGTGTGGTTCAGGACCCTGGGAGGGGGGGCTGGAGAGGATGGAGAAGAGGGAGGGGACAGGGACAAGTAAATTCCTATTTCCCCTCTGATAATCCCCAATCTCAAGGATTCCCCACCCCGCAGTGGAATGAGTGGCCAGGGCTCCCCCGAGATGTCTGTGCAAACTGTGGCCAACAGGGTCACTGGCGAAACCAATGCCCAATGTCCCCCCAGAGGAGGGGAAATCAACAGCGCGGGTTTCCCTGCGCCACTCAGTTTAACCCCCAGGCCCAATCCTTTGCTCCGGGGGCCACCAATCAACAACAGTGGCCAGCCCAGGGGCAATTGAATCAACAACAGTGGCCAGCCCAGGGGCAATTGAACTCTCAGCAACAAGGGCTGTACTACCAGGGACAGGAGACGCGGCCTCAGCCCTGACCCTCCTGGACCTGGAGTCAGATGGCACTGTCATATTAACTTTGGATGGGGCAGAGGCCCCCTTTTTGATTGATACTGGAGCAACGCGCTCCATGGTGCATGCTTCTGCCTTCCCCCAATTGCCACTCTCGCATTCTACAATTGCCTGTGTGGGGGTGGAGGGTACTACCCAGCGGGTGCCTCTCTCGGAGCCCGCCACTGTAACCATCGGCCTGCTCACAGAGAGACACTCGTTTCTTGTGAGTAGACATACTCCGGTGAACCTTTTGGGACGGGGCCTCCCATGTAAATTAAAAGCCTCAATTCATTGTTTGCCTGAGGGCATGTATTTGACTTTTCCTGATCCCGAGACAGCTTCAAATCTTATAATGGCCCTTGCTACAGAGGATTCAGGGCCCCCGCTCCTGACTGATCACCAGCAGCGGTTGGACTCCCTCCCTTCCTCTTTGTGGGCAACCTCCCCTGAAGATGTGGGGTTGCTGCAAGGTGTTGTCCCGTTACAAATAGCTGTCAAACCAGGACTCCCGTACCCCTCTGTGTCTCAGTACCCCCTTTCGGCTGAGGCCATCAAGGGAATACTGGCTGTTATTAATACTTTCCTGGAGGGAGGCATTCTCATTCCTTGTGTCTCCCCTGTTTCTTAATTTATTTATTTGGGTGTAGCAAAGCCATAACCCAATTTAACAACACAAGACATAACATGACATAAACATACACTCATAAAATAAAACTAACCATAAAACTTTTACATCGGTCTCAGACAGTATCAACAGCAAACCGACACAATACTTATAAACTTTACAAACAAACCACAATACTTAACTATAGCAGGGTGCCATAGTAATAATGGCAATTTGTTTTAGCATTGGGTTGGTCCCGTACCAAACTCAAAAGGACCAGCAAGGACCAGCAAGCATAAACAAATGTTGTCTAGGCATACCAATCAGGGCCACTACATGTAAATAAACAGAACTCAACATTTACATCATGACATCACTTTACAATAACAAATACAAAATATATACAATAATAAGTATAAATATATTCAGTAAAAAATAACCAATGGTAAAAATAAAATATAACATATATCCCCCCACCTTTCTCCAAGGGACAACAATGCAAGAGGGAAACCTAAGCTTCTCCCTCCACCTTGCTTACATACCACCAGCTATACCATACGCCCTCCTTGTTTGTTTTGGGGCCTCTACTGCACTCCATTTAGGCTGGTCTAGCCTCCCTAGCTGGGAGAATACCATGGCATGGCTTGGCCCCACTACCCATCACTTGGGGCAGCCCATCCCAGCCAAGATCCTAGACCCGAAAGATGCCACAGCTCTAGTTCGGCTTGAGTTATCCCCTTTTAACAGTATCCGCACCCTCACTTCATCTCCCACATACCTGGGTAGGGCCTTTATATACGGAAGCAGAGTTTCTTTCCTCACGGCATTATACCTGGGACAATGGAGCAAAATATGCTCCACGGAATCCACTGACGCCTCCTTACATGCCTGACACAGTCTAAGGTCCTTAGGTATTTTAAGGTGTCTCCCTTCCACCCATACAGATGGAAATAAGTTGCATCTAAGGAGGGTCACTACACTTCGTTGCCTCATCTGTGTCCAAATTAAATACTCTGGCCGTTTCCCATACTGAGTGAGGAGCGGATATTCTGGGGCTATCCTTTGAACTTGGAGGGCCACTTCCTCATGTTGGATTTCCTGGTCCACCAGCCTCTGCCTGATTTCTGCTACAGCTTGGCCAAAGACCACAAGTTTCAAATGATCTTGAGCCAGTCCCATTGTGACATATATTTCCTCAATGGGGTGTACCCAAGCACGGAAAGATCTGTCCTCTCGAATAAATGGTAAGAGGGACTGAGGATTCGGCGGAAATACCGCAACTTTGAGCCAGTATTTGAGTAGTGCTAATGTCGCCTGAAGTCTAATGCTTCGCAGTGCTACCTCAGCTCTTAGTATTGCTCTCGGGGTACATTTGGGCAATCCCAGAATAATACGAATAAAGTTATTCTGAGGAACATCCAACTTACTCAAAAATTCCCTGCCCCAAACTGGTACAGCATAAAGAAGCTGCGAAATAACTTTGGCCTTAAATAAACGGATGGCTGGCTCAATTAGCCTTCCTCCCTTTGAAAAATAAAATTTAGCCAAAGCTTTGACTGAGCTTCGTGCTTGTTGCAGAGCGGCCTCATAATGGGACTTCCACCTCCCTGAGGCCTCGAACATAACTCCCAGATACTTAAATACCCGAACCTGTTCTATCACCTTGCCATTAATATACCAACGATGCTGTTTCCTGGCTCTACTCACCACAAGAACTTTCGTTTTCCCGTAATTAATGCTCAAGTTTTCTTTCTTGCAGAAAGATGCAAATTTCTCCATCCCTCGTCTCAGGCCCACCTGGGACACTGAGAGCAACACCGTATCGTCAGCATATAAAAGTATGGCCAACCTTTTACTGCCCAGTTTAGGGGCGTGTAACTCAGCTCCTTCCATAAACGTGACCACATCATTAAGAAAAAAGTTAAATAGAGCCGGCGCGAGTAGGCATCCCTGCCTAACGCCCCTTTCCACCTTTATGCTTTGGGTTAGTGGACGTCCTCTGCCTGCTCTAACTTGCAGGGAGTTATTATTATGCAACTTGATCATTAAGAAAAGTAGTCGCCTATCAATTGAGGACCGTCCTAATTTGCTCCATAAACGTTCCCTATCAATGGAGTCAAAGGCAGCTCGCAGATCAATAAAGCAACAGTAGAGGGAGGGAGCATTTAATTGAACCCCTGCGTATTTAGTGAACAATAACCGTAGGACAAATGCTTGATCAATAGTTGATTGTCCCGCTCTGAAACCTGCTTGTTCTGGATACAAAATTCCCTCTTCATCTAACCATTCCCCCAACTTTCCTAATAGGAACTTGATGTAAAGTTTCCCAATTATTGACAGCAAACTAATGGGCCTATAATTGGCCGGGTCCAAAACATCTCCTTTCTTATAAATGGGCACCACTATGCTTTGTACCCAAGACCTTGGGATCGTACCTGTTGCGTTTATAGTTGTAAATAAAGGGGCCAGGAGCTCCGCCCACCAATCTGGGCTATGTTTTAACAGCTCCGGCGGAATATAGTCACCACCCGGAGCCTTTCCCTCCTTTAGTGATAGAATCAGGACCTTAACCTCATCTGAGGTAACCGGCGACCACTCTGGGAACCTGTCGCTAGGGTGAATATCAAGTGATGTACCCCCGGAATGTATACCTGCATACAGGTCGGTAAAATAAGCCTCCCATTTAGATGCTGAGGGAAACATTTCTGGGGTTGGGCCCCTCTTGCCCATAGTGCCTGCAATCAATCCCCAGAATTTTTTGGAGTTTTTAGCGTGCACCGCCTGGTTTAATAGGGTCCATTGTAGTTTATAGTACTCAACCTTTTTCTTCTGTAGTAAAAGTTTATATTGTTTCCTTTCCTTTCCGACTCTTCCTCTAGCTGTTTGGGATGGAAATCCTTTCATCCTCCCCACCACCTTCCGCAAAACCTTCCTAGCTCTACGGCAACTAGTATCGAACCAGGGCTCAGAGGGCTTTTGCACGGCCCTGCCTGAGGGAATGAAGGATAAAATCTGCCCCAGGGTCTCTACCAGGCGTTCAAATGCTAACACATCCCCTTTCAATCGAAGTTCTGCTAAGTCGCTTCGTTTTTGCCCCTGTTCGAATTCCAACTCCGCCAGGCAGTTGACCAGAACTTCTGGGGACCATTTCCTTCGTACCCTCACTTGCTGGTTATTGGCACCTACTTGATCCCTATCGCCCTGCACTAAATTTCTCCTGCACCCCAAGAAGTCACCAATCTTAAGAGCCAGGGGAGAATGTTCAGTTTCCATTGAGGCCAGGATCCTTAGCTCCAAGGCCTCACTAACAAAATACTCCTGGATCAGAAAATAATCTATCACACTCGTACCCAAAACTGAGTGGAAAGTGAAGTTGCCAGCCAAGTCTCCAGGTACCCTACCATTTAAGATTTCCAAATCAAGCCTCTCCATAAACTGCCAGAATATCGGCGCTCTGTGACATACAATCGTGTCCCTCGACCGACGGATATTATTAAATGGTGGAATAATTGTATGGTCAAGACACCCTATGTCTCCCTGCTTAGCTGGATTGCCTACCCGGACATTCAAGTCACCACCCAAAATAAGCCTTACCCCAGGAAATCTAATGTAGGCGCCCAAGATAGCATCCTCCATTTGCTCCCAAATTTCATTCACATAATATAATGAGGCTGCTGGAGGTATATATGCGTTGGCCACAAGTAACTCTTCCCCCTCCTTGGTTACACAATACCACAGACCAAATTGTGCATCAACCGCCATCAACAATTCGGCTTTAGCAAAAATCGAGGCTCGGAGAAAAAGAGCTATTCCTCCACTGAGCCTTCCCTTAGTCTTTAAAGATTTTGCAAAAGAGACATATACAAAAAATCCTTGCCATCCTATCTGAGTATTGGCCCATGTTTCCTGCAATAGAAGGATGTCACTGTTTTCTATCAAATTCTTAAAATCCATTCCATATTGATGCTCCTTCCATCCAGATATATTCCAGCTAAGGATTCTAAGGGTGGTTGCATCTACTTCCCTTAGTCACTTAGCCTGTGAAGAGAAAATCCCCTCCTCTGCCATACTCTCCTTATCCCCACCCTTATCCTCACTATACGCCTGCTCCTGAGATAAACAGGCCAAGTTGTGCACCATTGTGGTTCTCTCTAACTGGGGGTCCCCTACTAGGGTCAACCAATCCCCTCCCTCACTCCTCTGCTCCAGAACCTGCACATTCTGGGGAGATGGGTGAGGAAAATCAACCCCCCCAACCCTCCCCCTATCGTTAAAATTAGTTAGATCTAATGGGTTCTGGGGTGGGTAGCCTATTCCCTCCCCCCCTAATTGGGAGGTGATCCGGGAAGTCAATAGAACCTCCTGTCTGTCCACGTACAGTTGCTCAGACTGAAAGCACAACGCCGAATTCCCCACATCCCCCGGCCGAATGACCCTTTCATCAGACAGACCCGGCTCCCCTTCTCCCTGAGAGGGCACACAGCATATCAATGTGCTATTCAATGATATTATAGGCTGAGGGCGGGGGCTAGCTCTCATCAATCTCGAGTCCTGTACACCCTCCGGTCGACCCACGGGGCCCCTCTGCGACTTTGTGGCCCTCCCCAATTTCTGATAAATACCCTCCATTTGATCTATAAATGAGGCCTGATCCCTAGCAATCTGCTTCATATTCTGATTTGTAATAGCTGCATCGGTAATACCTTGCTGGGCGACAGTGGTAACTTTCCCTTCACCATTTATATCTTTGAGGGTGCTCAAGCGCGCTGACTGGGTGACACGTTCTTTGCCCCCTGTTGGATTATCCCACTCCATTTGCATTTCTCTAGGGGAGGCGACCCTGCGTTCTTTGTGTCTTAGAGGTTTAGGGATCCCTACTTGCCTATTAGCACTAGTTTGTTTATTTGCTCCATTAGTACCTATAGAAATATTTGGCGGGCCCATCCCCTGTGGAAGAGAAACCACACCATCCACAGGAGAGTTCCTTCCCCCAGAGGCTCTTGGGCACCTAACTCTTGCCACAAAAATATTCCTAGTTTCTAGGTTTCCAGCCTGTTGGAATATTAGATGTGTTTGTTAAATAACACATTAAGAACCCATCGGTCTCGCCTCATACTTAAATGTTCAATAGAGATAATATCGTGCCGGGTTGGCATCTGGATTTGCGGAGGTATTCTTAGCAGTACTCTGAGATGCTCAGCAACATCTAAAGCAGAAGTCCAAGATGGTAATTGACCCGTAGATAAGGGAATAATAGTGAAAATTATGTTCAATGGCAATCTATCAAAGTCGGCTAAATTAATATCGATGGGATTGGCCACTGATCTACAAACCACAGATCTCTCTGTAATTCTAGCTACTGGGCTACATTCAACGTCTATATTTTCCATGTCTTCCCCCTGGGAATAGGTGGGATTGGCCACAGCCGGTACGGCAAGTATCCTCTCTCCTTTAGCCTTTTGTGTCATACCAAGTGCCTCTCTCTTTCCCCTGGTCAAGTCTCTACCTGGACCCGGCAAAGATGCTCGGACCAGGGATGTCAAAGTTCCCAATTCGGTCAACACCTTATTCAAATGTTGGAACACATAGCGCATGGAGGACGCCGTTAGAAGTACATGGTCTGCAAGACAGGTCAGTATAGAGTTAGTATTGACCTGTTGCGGTGATTCAGCTGAGAGGGAAAGGTCCTCTATATTTCCCTGCATGTTACTTGGTGTAGAGGAATGCTGGGAGTCCACCCGCCCAGCACTAAATGGCGGGGAACTATTAATTAGGGGAAAGAGATGGCCATTAGGAAACTCCTGCACCCTCCTCGCCGGCAGCGTGGGACTACAGTCCGGCTGGGTCATGAAGATTTCAATCTTCCGCTGTTTCGCATTTTTCAGCTGAGCGGGTAAACCCCTACCTCCCTCAGCTCTCTCTCGCTTCCTTGCCGCCATCCAACGGGCAACCCCCGGGATCCACAAGCGGTAAGCCGAACTATAGGGACTGTCCTCAGTCCAAGGGGCCCGGCCGCCCACGGCTGACGCCTAAGGCCGCGCGCACAAGGGCGCGCCCTTGCGCGCACTGCCCTTAGGTGCGCTGCCTTCGGCGCCGCCTCTGACGGGCAAGCTCTTTAAGCCCCGGCTCCGCCTCGTAGCTCCGCCCCTCTGGTCAGTTTCAGCTGCCGTCTGAGTCAGCACACACAATGCTCAGGGACAGGAAGCCCGCTCACCACACACCGCCTCTGACGGGCAAGCTCTTTAAGCCCCGGCTCCACCTCGTAGCTCCGCCCCTCTGGTCAGTTTCAGCTTCCGTCTGAGTTAGCACACACAATGCTCAGGGACAGGAAGCCCGCTCACCACATGCCGCCTCTGATGGGCAAGCTCTTTAAGCCCTGGCTCCGCCTCATAGTCAGTTTCAACTGCCGTCTGAGTCAGCACACACAATGCTCAGGGACAGGAAGCCCGCTCACCACCGTGTCTCCCCTGTTAACAGCCCCATTTTACCTGTTAAGAAGGGTAACCGGACACACCCTGATGGGTCACCGGTTTATCGGTTTGTCCAAGACCTCCGTGCTGTCAACAATTTTGTGGTCCCATTGCACCCCATTGTCCTGGATCCCTCTGTCGCAATATGTTCCATCCCAGCTGAAACTCAATGGTTCACTGTCATTGACCTGTCACAGGCTTTCTTTTCCATGCCTGTGCACCATGATTCCCAGTATTTGTTTGCTTTCACTAACCCTGCCACCAAGTCCCAATTGACTTTCACCCGCTTGCCCCAAGGATTCAGGGACTCTCCCTCTCTGTTTGGGCTGGCCCTTCGCCAAACGCTACAAGACTTCCAGCCTCCAACCGGTTGCACTTTGATCACTTATGCTGATGATTTCTTAATGGCAGCCCCCGACCAAGACAGTTGCATTGCGGGCTCTTTTGCCCTCCTTCACCACCTAGCCTCGAAGGGTCACAAGGTTTCCCGAGCCAAACTGCAGTTTTGCTTGCCCACTGTGAAATATTTGGGTCACCTCATTTCCCATACATCCAGATGCTTAGACCCCGCTCGATGCCAGGCCATTACCCAGTTGCCCCTGCCCCAAACCTCATGCCAGCTAAGAAAGTTTTTGGGTGCGGCAAATTACTGTCGGCAATGGATTTTAGGGTACGCCCAGCTGGCCCAGCCTTTGTACTCAGCCATTTCCCCAATCCCATTCTCACTATCACCAGAGGCCCTCCAGGCTTTCCACCTCCTGAAGGAGGCTCTGACAACTCCCCCGGCACTGGCGTGCCCAAACTATGCCAAGCCTTTTACCTTGTTTTGCCACGAATCAGAGGGGTTTGCCTTGGGAGTGCTAACACAGCCCTTTGAAAAACTCTCTAGACCAGTGGCATACTTTTCCTCCCAACTCGATCCGGTGGCGCGTTGACTCCCCATGTGTGTTCGCTCAGTGGCCGCTGCAGCACTGCTGGTGGAGGAATCAGCACCCCTTGTGTTAGGCCATCCCCTCACGGTGGCTGTTCCTCACGCAGTAGCTAGCCTTTTGAATCATAAGCAGTGCCAAGGACTCACTTCCTCCCGCCTGACTAAATATGAGCTGACACTTTTGGCCCCTGAGAATATCACCCTCCGCCGGGTTGCCACCCTTAGCCCAGCCACTCTTTTACCCCCGACAGATGACTCATCTCTCATCTCCCATGATTGCTGCTCTGTACTCGACACAGTGCTCCTGCCATGCCCAGACTTGACTGACGTCCCCTTGACAGCACCTGACTATACTTTGTTTGTGGATGGCAGCTGCTATCGTGAAGATGGCACCTTGCATGTAGGCTATGCCATTTGTACCCCTGAGACTGTGCTGGAGGCAGGATCGCTTCCCTCCCTTCGGTCTGCCCAACCAGCTGAACTTTTTGCTCTCACGCAGGCTTGCCGAGGAGCAGCCGGATTTTCTGCTACTTTATACACTTATTCCCGCTATGCCTTTGGAGTTTGCCACTCGTTCGGCACCATTTGGCGGGAACGCGGCTTCCTCACTTCAGCTGGCACATCAATAGTCCATGGGCCCTTGATTGCAGCCCTTTTAGAAGCCGTGCTTTTACCCTCTGCTTTGGCAATTGTGCACGTTCGTGCGCACACTTCTGCCAACACCTTTGAAGCCAATGGCAACCGCTTTGCTGATATTACTGCCAAACGCGCAGCAAAGTTGGGACCCACTGTATGCGTTCAGGCAGTTTCTCTTTCAGATTCCCTGCCTGCTGTGCCACTCCAAGACCTCCTACAGCACCAACAGGACACAACAGCTCAAGAAATCACCCTGTGGCTCCGCTCCTATTGTGCCCAAGACTCGGACGGCATCTGGAGACACCCTGATGGCCGCCCTGTGGCCCCACGGTCTCTGCTGCCCTTGCTAGCCAGAGTGTGTCATGAGTTAACACACTCTGGCAAGGGGGGAATAGCACACATGATCACCGCCAGTTGGTTTGCTCCTTTTGTCTCCACGGAGGCCCGGCGAGTGACCCGATCGTGCCATATCTGTGCCCACCATAATCCACACAGAACAGAACCCTGCACTTCATCCTCTCGCCCTTGGAGCAATGGCCTGTTTGAGAATCTTCAGATTGACTTTGCCCATCTTCCTCCAGCCCAAGGCTTTAACTTTGTTCTTGTT
>QEPC01003884.1:215679-267571 GCA_003113815.1 Sphenodon punctatus | reverse complement strand
GTTTCTTGCAAGCCTCTCCACCCCTGGTGCCTGGAAGTCTGCTCCTCAGTGACTGACACCTCCCTGTCATGTTTGACCTTCCAGTGAACCTTTTTTTGCCACCCGAACTCATCCGAACGCGATCCGAACTGACCGAACTGTTCAGCCATTTCACCGTTGAGTGTTCGGTTTGTTCGGTATGTTCGCATTCGGGTTTGGGTTCGAGTTCGGTCATCCGAACAGTTCGAGTTCGGGCCGAACTCCAAACTTCCGAACCTCATTCGCCCATCCCTAACCATTGGGACCCTTTATCCACTTTTTCTGAAAATTGGCAGAAGTATTAAGCATATGGAGAGACATAATGTGCACAAGTTTCATGAACATTGGATGCAAGATAGAGAAGTTGCAACCATGAAAGTGTATGGAGCTTTTCTTAAAATCACAACATTCAATTGCTTCTGAAATCGGTTTTCTTTATCTAATCATTTTGAATATTGGTACACTTAGTGCCCTCCATTCAGGGTACAATTTTCCCAAATTTCATCAAATGTCAATATAAAAAACAAAAATGTTATAGTCAGAAATATGTTTTTCATGTCCCCCCCTTTATTTCAAAAACCAAATGTTATTTTCAGTTCCTGATTGCACCAAACTAAAGAACGAACTGAGCCCTACCAAACCAAATACCGAATCTGAACTCAAAGTTTGACCCAAACCACCGAACAGCCAAATATCCAAACCTGGTTCTGTTTGCACATCCCTACCAGCCTCCCCTGCTCTAAATATGGCTAGTGTGAATGAAGGGTAAATGTGAATGAAGGGTGAGTTCAGACAATATTCATCTTCTGTTTCTGAAGAGTATGAAAGCTTTCATGCAGAGTCTTAACTCTGTACATGCCTAAGGAAGGGCCCTGTGTGGCCTGAAAGCTTGCATACTCTCATCAACAAAAACTGGTCCAGTACAAAGATATCATTTGAACTACTTTGGGTAATTTCAGATGTAACAATATCATGGTCAACCACAGTGAACCACTGACAATCCTGTGGCGCGGTCAATGAGCCGTGAACGTCTGATCAGCGACATCCAGATGTTCACCACAGGCAATCACCCATAGTGGCCAAAGCCAACCACGGTTCCAGAGGTCGGGACAGGACCATCCATGGAATTGTGGTGAAAGCAATTCCCACCGGGAGACCACCAAATGTTATGACTGAATGCCAACCACCAGGAGGAATCATAACAAATGATCCCCAGCCGTGACGAGAGTATGCAGCATTGCTGCCAGGCAACGAGCAACACACAGACCGGGGAGGGAGATTTAAAGGGTAAACAGCAGCAGGGGACGTGGTGGGATGGAGCAAGATGGAAGGGAGAGGAGAGTGGATAGCGAGCGAGGCAGGGGGGAGGAGTAGGAGGGGGAAGAAGGAGGGGGCAGAGGTGGCAGTGGCAGCAGAGGAGCAGCAGCTGGAGCTGGCCGCCCCTGAGGGGACAACTGGCCAGGGGATGGAGGCACCACGGAAATGGGTATGGAGAGCAAGGGAGGGCCTGAACAGTGGCAGAGGGGCATGAAAGGGGGGTGCCTGGTGGGAGGGGGCAGGGAGGCAGACCACGGGTCAGAAGGACCAAGGACATTAACACCCCCTGTATGACCCACAGATCCAGAAACGGGCCTCGAAGCTGGATCTCCCAGAGGAAACTGGTGGAGGGGAAGCAGAGGAGGTGGAGGAGGAACTGCAGGAGGAGGACACGCATGGGAGATGCCAGTACCAGCAAGGGGGGCAATGGGAGCACAAGGAAACTCAGGGCTTCATAAGGATCTGGGGGTCACTGGAGCACCAGGTGGAGCTCGTCGTGAACAAGAAGAACTAACAGGTATTCACAGAGATCGTGTGGGACATGGAGGTGGCAGGGCACCACAGGACCATGACCCAATGCCGCTCCAAGGCCAAGGAGCTCAAGAGGGGGTACAAGGCCATAAAAGACAACAGCTGGTGATCCGGACACGGATCATGATGCCCTGGACCGCATACTAAACATGAAGGGCTCCATAGTCAGCTCAGGGCTCGTGGGGAGCGCCATGGTCCAGGGCAGGGAACGGGCTGATGTATCCCCACCCCTGGCAGCCCTGCACACAGGCACCGACCCCAGAAACCCATCCCCTTCTGAGGAACACCCCGGGACCTCAGGGAGCAGCAGACCCCCCTCACAAACCAGCACTGGGAGTCCACGGCCACAGTCAGACTCAGGCAGATTTGAGGCTGGAACACTGGTCACCCTGAGCCAATGGACCCACGGGCCCATCGCTGAGGCCCCCAGGAACCAGGGAAAGTGGGAAGGGGGTCGGGGTGCAGGGGGGCACTCAGGCACACAACAGGGGGGACAGGCATAGCTGACCAGGGGGCACCGTCGCCCGGTGACAGTGAGTGGGGGTCATGGTGGGATGAGGAACTGGGTAATGCACTCCCATCTGTTCCCCAACAGGTGCACACCCGCCCTGGCACATGGGTCATCCAGGCCAGGGGATACACAGGGAACAACTGCAGCAGCAGCAGGTCGAGCAAGGTGAGCTATCAGGGCAGGGGGGGTTGGCAAATGGGGGTGCATGGAGGGCATGGATGGCTGGGTGAGGCACCGACCCCCCCTCCCAGGTACGGTGCACCCCATGGCTTGGGGTGGGATGGTGGGATGGGTGGGGCACAGGGGTCCCCCCCAGGGGGAATACCGAGCTCACCCATGCACTGGGGGGGCACCAAGGCCACCCCCAGCACAGCTCCAGGACAGGTGGTACGTGACCAAGCCCAAGTAACCGTCACCAATCGTTTCCTCAACAGGACAACAGGCAACACCCCCACCAGCTGAGCCTGTGCTGCTGGCACAGCAGCTGCGGGAGCACAGGGCATGGGTACAGTACCGGATGGAGGACCTGGCGGAGGAGATAGTCCAGACCAGCATGGAGCAGGGGGAACGGATGATCACTGCCATCAACCACATGGAGGTGGCCATGGACAGGGCCCTAGAGCATGCGGAGGCCAAGGACCAGCAGCTGGTGGTGGAAATGCACCAGGAATGGAGGTGGGATTGAAGGGAGCACACGAGGCAGATGGAGGAGTTGGAACGACTGAACCAGACCATCGAGTGGCTGGGCATGGAGCACACCCGGATGATGGACAGGTCCATGGACATAGGCACCTCACTGCATCTGCATGCAGGGACAATGAGTGCCTATAACATGGCAGCCACTCAACCCGGCACCATACCTGCTCCAGTGCCTCAGCAGTCATCCGTGGTGCTCCCACCGCCACCACCACCCCAGCCACCGGCATGGCCTCTAGACTCACGCGTACACCTCCCGGTCCCACCAGACCTCCGGAGAGAGCAGCCCCCAGGGAGGCCCCTCTGGCACCGCCGGCACTGACCCTGCCCCCCATCCCCACCTCACAGGGTGATCTGGACCCGGAGGCAGACCAGGACACTGTGGGAGAGATGAACAGCAGGGGTGAGGAGAGCGCCCAGAGCTCCATGGTGCCCACTAGGCAATCAAGGGGGTTCTCAGTGTTCACATAGAGCAGCATGGGTCCTGCTGGCCGCTGGGGCATGGGGAACGCCAAGGCGGCCCCATCGGTCTCACATATGTTGTGCAGGACACAGCAGGCACTGATCACGAGGGCTGAGGTCTGCACAGAAAAGTCCAGGCAACCTGCACGGCAACTCCAGCACTGCTTGAGGGCACCGAAGGCCCTCTCAACCACGGTCCTCGAGGCATGCAGCCGGGAGTTGAACAGCACCTCCACGGGGGTCCTGGGGACTTGGTATGCCTTCATGAGCCAGCGGAGAAGTGGGTAGGCTGGGTTCCCCAGGATGCATGGCGGCATCAACACCCTCTTGATCCTGGTCATCTCCATGTCTGCAAAGTCCCCCCAGTACATACGGGCATAGAGGGGAGAGATGGCGAGGATCTGGGCATTGTGGCTGCGACTGGAATGGCCGGTGAAGATGTCCGTGAACCAGCCCCGGTGGTCCACAACTGCCTGGAGCTGCAAGGAATAATACCCGTGCTTGTTGATATACTTGCCAGCATTCCCATTGGGGGGCCAGAGGATCTCGATGAAGGTACCATCCATAGCGCCCAGACAGATGGGGAACCCGCCAGCCTCGAAGCCAGCCACCACAGTCTCCTGGTTCACCAGCTGGATCACTCAGTTGAGTAGCATGCCCTCCATGGCCTCGCAGAAGTCCTGGAGGATGCCTGTGAGGGTTCTCAGCCCCACACCAAAGTGCTGGGCCATGGACCGGCAGGAATCTGGTGTTGCCAGTGTCCAGACTGCTATAGCCATGCATTGGACCACGGGTATGGGAGATCACATGGGGGTGCACAGCCACTCCTGCCAGAGCACCACCAGCTCAGCGAGCCGCAGGAGGGACCGTCTGTCCATGTGAAAGTGTGCCCTCCACGTTGCATTGTCCCACCATGCCAGGGCCCCGGCCCATCATTTCTGTGCCCGGTCCGTAACCCAGAGCCACCTTTGCATGGGCATGGCGAGCATTACCGCACTCCCCATGGCCACCCAGCACCGGTTGTGTCGACTGAGTGCCTCTTGAAGGCCAACAGGGTGCCCTCGGGTGAGGCACAGGGCCCGTTGGTACAGCCCAGATGCCCGCAGGGCCCTGTGCCTAGCCTGGGAGCACCTGTGCCCATGGTGGGCATGCTGGGCGGCCACAGAAGTCCTTGCAAGGAACCCACGGATGTGGGCGCTCAGGTGGAGTACGTCCGTGGCAAGCCACTGGAGGTTGGTGTGCTGCTGGTGCCACTCCGCACTTAGGTCCAGGAACTGGCAAAATGCGGCCCTCTGGCCTGTGTCCATGGTGGTGGGTGACCGTGGTGCGGTCTGGTGCATGGCTCTCCTGCCTGTGTCCTGGGTCCACCCCAGTTCCGTGCCGCACCCATGCACCTGTGGGGCAGGCCCTGGTGCACCCTTATTGGCCACCCTCGTCCAGCTGCCCCACCGCCAACTGGCCGGGGGCTGCTCAGCTGTGGCGATGGGGTCCTCCCTGGGCTCCTCATGCCGGTTGTGCTTGCCTGCCAGCCGGTGTGTACATGCAGACAGTGGCCCTCCCCTGGGTGCACCTGCGCTCCTATTCTGGGGGCTCATTCCCGGGCCCACATGCACCCATCAGTGTGGTCCGCAGCTGGTTGCCTGTTGTTATCACCTCCCTGCTATCAGTGCTTGATGGACATTCCATGTGCTCGGTTCCTGCAGCTGTGCTGGGTCCGCTACCCATGCATCGCTCGTTAGCCATGCCTTGTTGTGGCCTGTGGGCTTATCACATGTCCTTGGTGCTCCCCTGCTTCCCTCCCCAGCCGACATGGGATCGTGGGCCCCCTATTTACTTGCTGCTCAGACCCTATGGACCCTGGACCATGGCCAGAAGTGCTTCCCCAGGGCTCCTGCGCCCTGATCGCCTGGTGCCCTCCATAGCTGGACCTTCTGGGAGACCATGGCCCTATGTGACCTGTGGCATTCCCCGGCCATGAAACTGCTCCTGTGCTTCCCGGATACCCTCTCTGGTACCTATGTGAGTCTGAGGTCTGGCCTTCGCTACTTTGGCTATGAGGCAAGCGGTTGCATGTGCCAGCTCCATGCAGAGGCGCTGGGCCTCCGTCCCTTTCCTGATGGGCACATTCCAGAGATGAGGTGCTCGCATGTGGTGTGGTCCATGGTGGAGACCGTGTCCACCCTGTCAGTCTGTGGCTTGGCCATGTTCACTACCTGTCTGGAGGAGGGGGCCCCTGCCCTGGCTGTTTCCTTCTTCTGCTGCATCCACGGGGCCTGTGGCTACCAGCGGTCGCATGGGGTGGTGTATTACCACTTGTTGGAGCTGGGGCACCTGCCTTGGCCTCCTGCTGCTGACTATTCCTTGTTGGAGCCTACCGGACCGGAGCTGGCAGCACTGGCAGCTTTGTGGACCCATGCTGATGTCCAGGTGGGGCTGACTGGTCTGGATCCATTTGAGACCTACTACCTCGTTGCCCACCACGTGGCACATTTTGGCTACCGCTGGGGCATGCTTCAGTGCCTCCACTATGTGCACCTGGCAGGCCAACCCATCCCAGCCCCCTTCGTGACCCCGTGCAGCTGGATGTGAGGCCCCTTGTGTCTTCGGTGTCATGGATGACAGCCCCACCTTGTGCTCCCTGCACCTCCCTGGTGGCTCGGGGCACTGCCCGCTCGCTCCTTGCTGTTCCGGCCTCGCAGCTGTTCTGGCTGGGTCAGTTGCCTCTGTTCCACTAGCCTATGTTGCAGTGCCCCCTCCATGGGCATCCCTTGTCCTTCACTGCCTGTGGTGTTCCTCTCCGTGGCTTTGGCTCCAACCCCTTTGGCTGGTTCCTGCTGCATGTGACCTCTCCCGGCTCTCCCCATGTTATAGTCCTCCCTTGCACGGCTGCCCGGTCACCTGTTTCCATGCCATACCCCCCCCCGCCCCCTGGGTGCCTCTGTGACTATGCAGGTCTTGGGGCCCCTGAACAGCACCTCCTGGCTTCTTCCGGGGGGTGGGGGGCTGCATGTGCTGCCCGCAGGATCCAGTTGCCATCTGTCCCCACCTGTGCTTCTGCATCAGCGATGAGGATCCTTGCCATATGGACATGCCTGGAACCGCTCTGGTGCCTTCCTCTGTTTGGTTGCCCTCCCCCTGTGACCCTGCTCTGTCCCCGTGGGAACCCCCATGACTTGGGCTGCCTGTGTTGCTGTTGGGTGGCCCGTGTCACCTGTGCTGTCAGTGGGGTTCTGGGTGCCTTTCCCCATGTCCCAGCCTGTTCCCAGGCCAGTCCCCTCCCCTCCCATGGCCCGTGGCTCCCGCCCCCCCTTCTGTGTCTGTGTTGCTGTGTGTGTTGGCCTTCCCTGGGTGCTGTTCCCCTTCCCCCCCCCTCCGTGCCGCTGCTCCTGCCTGTGTGCGGTACCAGGTGTGCGTGTCCCTTCCTGGGTGTCTGTCCATTCCCTGTCCTGTGTTGTTGTTTCCCTGTGTGCCCCAGTGTGCTCCCCACTTCCTTCTGTTCCCGTTCGGGTGTGTCTGCACCCAGGCATGTGTGTGTGGTTTGTGGTCTGCTGTGTCCTTGGCTTCCCTGTCCCTGTTGTGTGTGCTGCCTCAGCTACTCTTCTCCCTCTTCACCCTCCTTTCCCTTTTCCTTTGTGTGGGCATTTCCTTTTGGCGCTTTTGTCTTCATTTGCCCTTGGTTGGCCATGGCTGCCTCCCTCCCTGACCCGGTGGCTTCTGGGTGTTCTGACCATAGTCTGGAATTGGTATAACGTCTGTTGCACTGCCCCGAGTCGTGGTCCATCCTTGCCATGGTCCCGCTTCCGATATGTCTGTTTGGGGCTGTCCTGGATCATGGGAGGGGGTTCGCTGGCTCGCCATGGTTTGGAATCCACTGTGGTGACATCTGAAATCACCCATCGTCTCCATTTCTCGTGAATGCAGTTCTGTGAGAGCAACCACCCATATGTCGTTTCCCTCAGGAAAACTAATCCCAGGAGTAGCCTTACAGATAAGGAACATTTCATAGGACTGGGCCCACAGCTATTAGTGCTTAGAAAGAAGACTCCATTCTAAATGACAGCTAGTTCTGCTACCTAGGGAACCAGATTGTTAACACACTTTACACTAGGGGTGAGCAGAGCTTCCAAGCCCAAGAGCCACATACCAAAAATCTTCATATGGCTGAGAGCCACAAGACACATGCATGTGCCACTTTGAAGTATCTCCCAGGCTGAGCCTCTCCTGCTTTGTGATTGGCTGGCAGAGCCAGTGCTCTGTGGTCCAGACTGCTTAGATTCTGAAGGGCAGCTGCTATTCAGCTGCTGAGACTCAGGTGCAGTGAACTAAGACGGGACTAATAAGGCAGTGAGGGGCTTGGGCCTGGGCCTGGCACTGGCCCTAACCAAGAACGCTTGAACTGCCTGAGAGCCACATGTGGCTCCCTCCAGAACTGCAGTTTGTACATAAAGCTGGGGAGGGCAAGTAGCTGAATAGGATTTGCATCACACAAAAGGGACCTGTGCTTTCATTACATGAGTCCTGGATCCCCCTTGAAATATGTTTTAATAATTGCTTTCAGGTTCCTCCCCTCCAAAAAAATCATTTATTTCACATGTGAAAGCTTTGTCCACTAAAGCTAAGCCATAAACTCTGCAGTTACTTCTGGCATTCCAGGATTAGAATAACTTTGCATTCTGGAGAATTTTGATCAGTGGTAGCTGGAAATCAAGAGAACATTTGGTTTTCTTACACATGGCAATCTGGTTCCTAGTGCTTAGTGGAAAAGAACTGATGGGATGGTTATATTTATCTAGAGGGATCAGTAGTGGGTGATCAAAGAATGAGAAATGGCATCTGCTTTGAAAGAAGCAAGTTTCTGGTTCCCCAGGCCCACTCTAAGTATTGAAGTTATATACTGTTATGAGATTAGCTGTGTGCCTTAAATCCCTCAACATTAACATCCTTCCTCTGCAAGTTGCTCAAGAGATAGCTCTCCTTATTTCATGAGAGAGAGGTCCACCTGAGAGTCTTGTGTAAATTCTGTGGTGGGTGGGTGTGCGTGCGCACTCCCACGCTCCTGCACACAGGCATGCACACCCCACACCCACACTCCTGAGCACATGCATGCACAACCACATCCAACCATCCCCCACGCACGGTGCAACCAGCGAAAATGTTGGTTGCTCCATGCATGGAGGTGGGTGTAGATGGGTGGGTGTAGATAGGTGTGTGCCTATCTACACCCTCCCCCCACCCACCACACATGGACCGCAGTGCAGGCCAACTCCCCTGCACTGCAGCCTGTGTAAAAAGGACCACTATTTTTGCTGGTTGCTTCGTGCATGTGCAATGGGTGGAGGTGGGTGGGCATGAGTGTTCACAGAAGCGTGCACCCCCCCCCACGTGCTGTGGCATGTACATGAGACTCAGGGTGTTTTCACACAAGACACTCTCCACCCACTACCCACCCACCCACTATATATGTTACAGGGCTGCACTGTTTTCCTGTGGGTTCCCTTTAACATGTATAGTGGGTGGGTGGAGAGTGTCTTGTGTGAAAATGTCCACACCCATGCATGAACACCCAGATTTCTGGGTATTCATGCGTGGGTGCTACCCATGTAAAAAGGGCCCAAAGGGGTCATTAATACCTCATTAATCCACCAGGAGGCAGGGCTGGCTGACTCCCTGCCCTAGCTGCTGTTATTGTTTAGTCACTGCTGAGGGTGGAGGTGGGGCATCTTTTCTCATTTTAACAAGCTTGGGATAAGCACTGTTATGAAAGAACAAAGAAAGGTAACACCCAGGCAAGAGGGACCTGTGTGCCTGGGACCAAGATGAAAACTAAAAAAGGTAGGAGGAGTGTGAGTATGTGAGAGAGCATTTTTTAATGTGGTGCTGAAAGGACGGTTGCTGCTTCTACCTCTAATCCTCTGAGAGTCTTTAAACTAAAACTTTAGAGCCAAAGTCAATACACTAATTTGAGAATTTTGACTTTTTAATAGGCTGAGTTTTAAATTAAACCATCAGTCCTGAACAAACAAACATGGGTACACAGAGCCTCTGTTGCAGACATTCTTTTTGTCCAGCTCAGCCACAAAGGTTAGTCAGGGAGCTATTACAAATTTTCATAATACATGCAAAGTTGTGCAAACTAGGGGTGGAATGAATTAACATGAATGTCTATCCCCCATGAAGGGGTGGCATGAAGTGTTAGAGGATATGCTTCCTCTGAAGTCAGTCTGGACAGTAGCTAAAGAGCACACATGCTGCAATATTTCACTCCAAAGTCACTTTCTATCTACTATCTATCCTAACAGTAAGACTAGTACAAAGAGCATGGCAATCCTACATACGTGAGCATCTCAGACCATCTGTCCAGTAGAGGGCAATAGCACAGTCACTTGCAGTCCTGATTAGGCAGAACTGTCAGAGTGCATCCCTCAAATTTTAAAGTTTAGTTTAGTTAAAAAAGTTTAAAGGGGGGGGGGCTAGGAGATGGGGGGTAAGAAGTCCTATCCCCAGGAAGCCCTGCTACTGGAAGGCCCTCACCTGCGCTGCCTGGTGACATTGCTGCTCCCTTGGCTCAGCAGGGGGTGTATAGGTCCTCTGCCTGACCACAACCCCTTTCAGCAGCCAGCCTAGCAAGGCTGCTGAGAGGTGGCTGGTCCATCCTGCATGGGGCCCTTGTGGGTGTCTAGTTAGCATTGCCAAGGGAGCTGCTGCTGCTGTGGGGACTGGAGGGGTGCTTGTCTGTCCCCTGCTGGAGTGGGAAAGGATTTGAATCACTGGCATACCTGCACCATCATTAGTGTTGTTCCCTCTGTGCTCTGGCCAGCCCACCCATACACACAACTGATCCAGTAAGGCAGCTGAAGGGGGTGCTGGCCAGGTGCCCATGAGTGTCCTGTGCAGAAGCATCCTTGTCAGTGTTGGGGCATAAATAGGGTCAGGGACTGAGCCCTCTAAACCCTCACAGTTGTGCTCCTGATTGACTTCAGTGCTTAAGTACTTTGTTGCATAGGGTTGGATTTAAGAATGTGACGTGTTTAGAGTTAAGTATTATTATTATTATTATTATTATAAACATTTATATAGCGCCAATCGTGTGACCTGGTGCTGTACAGAACATAGAATTAGACGCGGTCCCTGCCTGTGGCTTACAATGTCTTTAAGAGCATTGCTGAACTGGGACCTTAGTCATTGGTGTACTGTCTATTAGGGTCTGCACTCATTACCCTGAACTTGTAGAGCAGCAGGATATGGAATCACTCTCCACCTGCTACTCCCCACCCCTCCTCAAAGTTTTGAAAAGTAGATGAGGGATGTGAATGAGCAGCTTGCAGGTACACAGCTTGAAATTTCACCCTCCTGTACTCTAGGCATGGGCGAACAGGTCGCGGTTCGTGTTCGGCCGTTCGGTTCGGCCGCGATCGGTTCGTGTGTTCGCGTTTGGCCGTTCGGTTTGGCCGCGTTCGGTTTGTGTGTTCGTGTTCGGTCGTTCGGTCGTACCTCGCGTTCGTGTTCGCCCGTTCGGTTCGGCCGTTCGTGTCTCGGCCGTTCGTGTTCGGTTGTTCGGGCAGGTCATACGTTCGTGTTCGGCCGTTCGGTTCGTTCGCCATCGGGTTGTGCGTTCGTGTTCGGTCGTTCGGTGTTCGGGTGGTTCGCGCGTTCGCGTTCGGCCGTTCGGCCCGAAAAAAACAATGTTTTTTAATATATAATTTTTTAAAAAAATTTTATTGAATTTTTTTATCAAATATTTATATCTCTATATCTACACTAATAACTAACTAACTACCTAACTAATAAATGTATTCTAAATGCTATGAATAACTCCAACAAACCCTAAAGCTGAATCACAGAAAACAGTAAACTCACTCTATCAGTAAACCTTAAACTAAACTACTCAAACAAAAATGTATCGACCTAATCCTATCTATCTACCTATGAATTGAATATATGGGATGGGGGTTAGGGGGGCAATCACAAACAAGACAAGGAGGGGTACAAAACTGAAATGAAACCTAAATCAATCTATAAATTAATAATATATACTACTACTCTAATGAATCAAAAAAACAGGGGAAGGGAATGGGGAGGGAATATTCAATGGAGGGGGGAGGGAAGGAGGAAGATTGAAGATTGAACACAGGGAGGGATAAAAACAAAAAATAACAACTAAATCTATCAAAGCTAATGTAAATAAATGAGAATATGGGGGTAGATGGGTTGGATGGGTGAAATAGGAGGAGGATGGCAATGGATTGGGGAGCTGGAAAATGCTGGGTGAGGGAGCCTTCTGAAACGCCTGCTGCTCAGGAACAGTGACTAGCTCAGAAGGTATTGGGAAGGGGGGAGGCAGACAGTTTTGTTTCTTGCTGCGCCCGCCTCAAATCAGCCCCATTGGCTCCGTGCAGCCTAGCCCGTGGCCAATCATAGACTGCCAAGCCAGTGGTCTGAGGCGAAAAGAGATGGTGATTCATCAGGCTGGCTGCTACTCCAAGCCACTCTCCACCCTCCACCCCTGGTGCCTGGAAGTCTGCTCCTAGCTGAGTCAAATGACTTCCCCCTCCCTGCTACATTTGGCCTTCCAGTGACCTGACAGAAGACCATGTTTTAGCCACCCGAACACAACCGAACGCGATTCGAATTGAACGAACTGTTCGGCCATTTCGTAGTTCGGTGTTCGGTTCCATTCGGTGTGTTCGGCCATTTCGTAGTTCGGTGTTTGGTTCCGTTTGGTGTGTTCGCTATTTTGGTGTTCGGTGTTCGGTCCGTTCGGTGCGTTCGTGTTCGTGTTCGTGTTCAGTTGTCCGAACAGGCCGAGTTCGGGCTGAACACCGAACTACCGAACCACGTTCGCCCATCCCTACTGTACTCATGTTCTGCAGCAAAGCCCTAGTGTTGCCTCAGCCTACATCACGCTTGCACTGGCTAGGGAAGGTTTTGACGGATCTGAATGGCTTGGCTCTACAAACACTTCAAGCCCTCTGTCCACTGAGAAGCAGAGGTTTAAGCAAACCTCAGAACCAAATTCTGATCCCCTGAAGCTATTGTCACTAAACTGAGCTGGACACCTCAGCAGCAAATAAGCAGCTCAAATGCATCGCAACAAGTAGAGGTGGTTGAAGACTGGGCTCTGAAGAGTGCCTGTCAAAATACGATCACCACTCCTCAAATCCCCATGAAGCCCACGTTCCTGGTTAATCCTTTTTACAAGCTAATGTTAACTATCTGCAGATAGGCAGAAGAAAGGGGCAGGGGGAATCACATGTACTTAGCTTTATCTTTTATAAAGCAACGCCACAATGTGGGTTTAAACGGAGCTCCCGTGCTTTGTGGGTAACAGGTTTTAAAAGATCATAAATTATAACAGCCTGGATCAGAAAGGGAAAAATAATCTTTTTAACTTCTGGTAGCTACTGTAACAAAATACAGACTCCCATACTCAGTGGTGCAATAAATAGCCACAGTTTTAAACCCTGCTGAAAGTCCTCCTTCTGCAACGCAGCATCACTTCTGGGAACTGCATCCCAGGAACAGCCATTCAACACTTGCCATGGCAGTATCCTTCCTAGAAGAACAGTAACATGACATCTGGGAATGGCATCCCATCATACTGCCAGGGTGGTTGCAGTATGTTAGGATTAGGAGCCAATTTTCTTACCTAGTCTAGTACAAACCTGTGGGGGTTTATAAACCGCACAACATGCATAAATGAAAAACAGGCACATCTTTGGAATAAAGAAAAATGGAATTTTTCTCACAAGGTCTATTATACTCCCAAACTTATTACACTATTTAGACAATACTGTTATGATTGGCTTTCCATGAAGACGTTACTAAGTTAATGATATAATTTCCTTTTGCCAGTTCAGTGCAATTACATATTGATGCTTTGTTTTTATCCATAGTGATTTATTGAGCTGTTTATTTTACTTGGCAGCTGGATTTAATTTTGAAATAACTGTGGGTAAGAAAGAGAGAATCCCATTAAATGCTTTCCTATGATTCTTTTTGTTTATTTATAAAGGATTATTTTTCTGATGTGTCCAAGATTCCCTGAAGCTGTGGTAAGCGCTTAAAAAAAGACAGGCTGATTGAAAATTGCATCATCTCAATGAAAGCGTAACATTAGAGAGAGAGAGAAAGAGAGAGAGAGAGAGAGAGATATGCATATTTTAAGTGCCCTCAATTCTCCAGACATTGCAATACAACATTAGTGCTTATCATCCTAATCTAAAAGCCAGGCAACAACAAGAAAAATGATAATTTATTGCAACAGGTTTGTGTGCACTGAATAAGGGTCAGGAGCTACTGTTTCCCCTGTGGAAAACTATGTGTATCTGTCAGTGGCTTCTAAAATGAATACCTACCACAGCATTTGCAGTTCTTCTGACAGGACGTATATGTTAACACTGTGAATGTCAGAATTTACTGACAGGTTTACTCACCTGGGGTTTAGTATCATCTTTAGTTTCCTATTGAAAAAGGAAACAAACAAACATGCTAAGCCTCTTCACTGGGGAAAAAAAATCTCCCTTTCTTTAGGTGACACTCTCGCCATAAAGGGATAATATTTGAATGCTTTTTACTTATTTTATTTTATTCATTAGCATTTTTACCCCGCCCTTCCCCAAAGGCTCAGGGTCGCGTACAAAGATATAAAATACAATTAAAACATTAAAACGCAATCCAACAAAAACACCCACTCCAACCCCATCCCACCAACACTTCTCACCTAATCCCTACCCGGGCCCGCCAAATACTTTTGTAAACGTTTCGCACCATCTCCAAAAAACACCTAGGCTGGGACTCAAATGGACCTCCAGGGGGAGGGAGTTTCACAGCATTGGGGTAACAGCCAAGAACGCCCCCCCCCCTGCAGGCGCAGGGGCCACAGTGGAAGTCCTTTCAGATATCTGGGGCCCAGGCCATTTAGGGCTTTAAAGGTCAAAACCAGCACCTTGAATTGTGCCCAGAAAGCTATTGGTAGCCAGTGCAGACTTTGGCAAATAGAATTCATATCATCTAATTCCTCTGGATTTACACCAGCATAACTAAAATCAATTTCCGGCCCAATATAATGGGTGCTTTTAGATGGACCACATCCCTGGTTCTGCCTGTGCTAGCCCACTTCTCTCTCAGGTTGGCTGGGTCATTTAAAAGCACCCTGCCAGATATGGAAGCGGAGCCTGCTGAGCCTGCTCTGGGACAGCCCTGCCGGTGGTGCTCCGGAGCATGCTTAGCACTGCCAGCAGAGTGGGCCGGCCAAACCCAGGACAGTGGTCTGAAGCGGAGTTGCTGTCCAGCTGCTTGGTGGACCCGTGCTTCAGCTCCACACCTGGCCAGTTGTTGCCCTTGACAGCACCGTAGATTTATAGGTACCAGTCTACAGCGTTGTGGGGGTAAGACTGCGTAGGCGGACTGAGGGCTAGGGAAACCACCAGGTTAATCTAAAGTGGACCCAGGCGGGACTGGAAGTGGGCGGATATGGGGGTGCAGCCCTTCAGCAGCTCCAGGGGCAGACAGCCTCCATGTTCGTCTGTTTACACCAAATGTGTGTGACTAAACGACCCATAAGAGATGCTGTTTAAGAGATGCTGTTCCCCCTACATGATTTACACATCTCCAACCATTCTTGCTTATGCTGCCTAGGATCTTATTCAGGCCCTGATACAGCAAAGCACATAAGCACATGCTTAACTTTAATTATCCCGGTGAAGGCAATAGATTTACCCAAATGCTCAAAAAATGAAACCTGCCTAAGTGCCTAGATTAAGGCTACTGTAGTAGTCTCATTAAAATCAGTAGTCCTACTTGTCAAATAGAGTCAGTAAAGATAGCAAATTATGTCCTATTAAATCTAGTATAATGTCATATGCTCTTTTTCCAGGGGCCAAAAAGTATACTGTGTTCATAAAACCTCTCAAAACACCAGCTGACACTCCTAAGACATAGTGCATTGCTTCAAAACAAAGACTTAATAAATCTTTTCCCTACTGTTAAAATACTATTGCTCTTGATTCTTCACTGCGTTAAAATCATTTCAGAAGGTAATTGCTTAGCTCACCACACTACCTGCTGCTAATATTTCTTTTTCTTTTTGAGAAAAGCAAAGGGTAACATTAAATTATTGTTGCATGGGGAAGTTATAGCAGGTATTGCAAATGTTATTGAGTAGAGAATGCA
This sequence comes from Sphenodon punctatus, assembly GCA_003113815.1. NCBI lineage: Eukaryota > Metazoa > Chordata > Lepidosauria > Sphenodontia > Sphenodontidae > Sphenodon > Sphenodon punctatus. The sequence goes on along the minus strand of QEPC01003884.1, from coordinate 251,865 downwards.
AAATGGGCTCAGAGAAAATAAATATATTCCACTCAGGAGACTCATAAGTAGGTTTCACTTGATTATTTTACTTAAACTTATACAAATTCATCATCATGTTGCTGTGCTAACAATTGTCTTGTAATACAAGAAAGTGATTTTTATTATACCCAGTTTGCTGGCGATATTTTACAACACATACCTGCCAGGGCAATATCCGAAGGGTACACTTACTGATTTCTGCTTTTTACTATTAGTAATAACACTACTGTGGTTCTTGACAGTTTGTTGCTTTGTTGCTATGGTCTGGCTCATTCCAAAGTTCCAAATAAAAAGGTTCAGCTGATTGTTTAGTTGCTTGTATCATAGGCCGTTTTCACACAAACACCCCCCCCCCGTTTTTGGGTGGGGGGAACGCTCGTGTGAATGCTGCAGTGGGTGCGGGGGGGGGGATCGGTGGGTGCCCATGGGAATGCTGAGGGCAGTGCGTGCGCAGTCCCATGCTCCACCCATCACCCACGCATGGAGCAATGGGCGCCAATGCCCAATGCTCCATGCGTGGAAGTGGGTGGGGGTCCATGGGAACGCACTGCGCACCCGGCATGCCACCCATCCATCCCCCTACCCACCCACACCTGTTAGAAAAGGGCCATAGTACAAACAGAAGAAAAACTGGATCTCTCATCTTACTCTAATTATAGAAGCTAGAATTATTGCCAGAATGAAAGATTTTTTAATGGTTATGTTTAGTAACTGAACAATTGCTAGTAATGTTTTACAATGTTTTCCAATGTTTACAGTGTCTTTACAATGTTTAGTAACTGAACAGCAAGCTGACAAAATAGTTTGTTTATAATCTTAGAGTATACGACTGAAACCAAATAATCTGGACTAGGGCTGCACCAAACAGTTAAAAAAAATATAATTGCGAGTATTTCCAAATTTCCAAGGATTGGTTCTGAGTGTTTGGACGACCCTCGGTAACTCGACTGAATACTCGATACTTGGTACTCAGTAAAATACTTGGTAAAAATAAAACTGAGTACCAAGTATTTTCCAAGTACTGAGTTCCCTTATATAGGACCAGAAAAAGCCCTGTATGTTGCAGAAAAAGCCCCATATGTTGCCCATCCAAGAATTTACCCAAGTACTGGACCAAGCACTGGGCTGATTCCTCAGTTACTCAGTAAAACTATGTCAAATACCGAGATACTCTGTAAAAACCAAGTGATTTTGAGTACCATGTTTTTGAGTACCGAGTCGATCCAGATGGAGATCTGAGTCCAGAAGTACTCCCAGACTCCGAACCTGCTGGGCTACAGGAGGGTGGACCCGCCCTACAAGGGGACCCAGCACCTCCCTCACCCTGCCCACCACCATCACTTCCATCTTGTAAGGATTGAGCTTCAGTCTGGTCTGCCACATCCAATTTGCCACAGCCTCCAAATACTGGGAAAGTAATGAGGCAGCAGGACCTGGGTCAGTTGAAAAAGAGAGGTACAATTGAGTATCATCAGCATATTGGTGACATCGCACCCCGAACCCTCTCACAATCTCCCCCAAGGGCTGCATATACACATTAAATAATAACAGAGACAAGATCAAACCCTGTGGAACGCCACAGGTCAAGGCCCGTGGACTTGATGTTTCAGCCCCCAGCACCACCCCCTGGCTTCTCCCCGAGAGGAATGAGTGGAACCACCCAATAACAGTCCCGTCCAGACCCCCCAGGTCTCACAGCTGTCTCAGCAGCAGCCCATGGTCCACTGTGTCAAAAGCGGCCGAGAGATCTAGCAGGATCAGAAATGTTGAACATCCTGCGTCCATCTCCCAGCAGAAATTGTCCACCAAGGCCACCAACGCTGTCTCAGTACCATAGCCAGGACAGAACCCAGACTGAAAAGGGTCAAGGAAACTGATGCTATCCAGATGCGCCTGGAGCTGCATTGCCACCACCCATTCAATAATCTTCCCTAAAAAGGGAAGATTAGAAATGGGTCGGTAGCTGGCGAGTGCATCCACATCCAAAGACAGCTTCTTCAGCAGGGGGTGCATCACAGCCTCCTTGAGACTTGGTGACAATCTCCCCTGCCGAAGGGACATGCTGACTACCCTCGCCAGCACCATCCCCAAAGTCTCTCTGAAGGCTTTCACCAACCAGGATGGGCATGGATCTAATTCACAACTGGTGGCTCTAACAGACCCCAGGACATACACCACATTAGCTGGCATCACTTCCTGAAACTCATCCCAAGAAGGTAAACCAGACGGTGCCTCCATAACCTCATGCTCCTCACCTACTGCCTCCAATCCGGTGTCAAAGTTACTTTGAATGTGAGTGATCTTGTCTGCAAAGTAGATGGCAAACTCCTCACAGCGGGCCTGGGACAAGTCCCCGTCCAGGTGGAGGAAGGCCAGACTGACCAGTCCCTGCACCACCCGGAACAGCTCCTATGGATGCGACTTTGCAGATGCTATGAGGGCAGCAAAGAATACTTTCTTTGCTGTCCTCACAGCCTCAACATAGGACCACAAATGGGCCCTATGGAGAAGTCGGTCAGATTCAGAGTGAGTCCGAGGCCAGTGTCGCTCTAGTCCCCTGCCTACCTGTTTGATACTCCGCAGTCCCTCAGTAAACCAAGGGGCTCTGCGGTGACAAGACGGAGCCTGGGGACGTCTCAAAGCCACCCTGTCAATGGCCTCCCCCATCAAGATGTTCCAATGCTGGACCAGCTCATTGACAGAGTGACTGTCAGGGTCCAAGGTTAACTACCTCAGAGCCTCCTGGAACCGCAGCAGTTCCATCAGCCTCTGAGAGCGGACCAACATAACTGGTCCAATCCCCTTCTGGAGGTAGTGCTCTGAGAGGCTGGCCTGTAGGAGATAATGATCCGTCCATGACAAGGGCTGACTCTCACATCCCCCACTAACAGACCACCCGCCTCAAGGCTATAACAGAATACCAGGTCAAGGATATGCCTCCCCACATGGGTCAGGCAGTTGACCTCTTGGGACAAGTCCATGGTTGCCATGGCAGCCATGAACTCTCACTCTGCTCCTACAAGGCCGGTGTTGGCATGGGTGTTGAAGTCCCCCAGGACCACAGTCCTGGAAGAGTTCAGTGACACCTCTGAGGCCAACTCTGCTAGAACGGCAAGGGATGCTGCCAGATAGGAAGGGGCCTGGTATACCAGCAGCGTCCCGAGATTGCCCCCAACCAAATCAAACACCACATGGAGGGCCTCAATACCTGGGATATCCTGGACTGGATATCTCCTAACCGGCCACCTCATCCTGCTGATTAACCTTCCCTTCCCCCCACATTTGTGCTTTTCCAATTTAACTTCTGTGGGTGGGGGGGAGGAAGAGGGAGTGAGTGGCTGGGAATGATGTTACTCAAAAACTGCAGAGTGAAAGACTGAAGGCAGCAGCCGAGGGAGCTGGTGAGCAGAGGGACAGTAAGGCCTGCATGACTGGACTCAGCGAGGCCTACATGACTGGACTCAGCCCTCCTAGAGAGGGGCACACAGAACTGTACAGCTAGATGTGAAAGTGGAAGGAATCTGACTGGGGCCCAGGCAGAGGGATGCTTGAGAGATCTCCTAAACTCCAGTCATGTGCAATGGGCCCAAGCTTCACCATAGGTGAGGTAGAAGCAGTGGCTTGTGAGTCTGGCCTCTGGGACAGCCTTTGAGTGGGAGAATGAAAAGGGGATTGTATGGGTGTTTTAAAAAAACCCAAGACGTTAGCCCACATCAGGTGAGTGTCCGCCTGTCCAATTATTAGATATTCCCTCCCACTAGCCACATGGCCACCACCCACTCTCGCTCTCACTGGAACTGCCAGTGGGGGCTGCCCATAAGGCAAGTACATGAAATACATGCAGGGGGCTGCTCGTTTATTAGACTGGATACACTAAGCATTTGAGTGGGAGCTGTTTAGACCAGGGACTTGGGTGCTGTGAACTTTATTGTTGTTAAAAGGTTAATTACAGTTAAGCACGGTATATTGCTATAATCATCTCTGTATTGTCTGTTCCTGACTCACCTTTCCACACCAGGAGCCAGCTGGGTGTATACTCGAGCTCAGGGTGGGAATCCCTTCTAACACTTTGGCTGGGACAGTCCGCACTGGATGCAGCCAAGGGGAGTTGCTCTGGCTGCTGCATCTTCCTTTCTTCTTCCTTCATTCCTGAGCTTGCCTAAAGTATTTTGCCACTCTGGGAAAAACACCTCAGAATGGCACTCACCCCTCCCTGCAAAAAGAACCATATTCAGGGACCTGCATTCACTGCATTTCTCCATTGCCACCAATGGGGAAAACTCAATGAACATCAAGGTTTTTCTGAACTGCCCTGGACAACAAAAATAGTCTGAGGCCAGTCACAGGTCTGGAGGAATGCGAAGTTTACAAGAGCTATTTTTGCTCCCTATACTAAACTCAAAAAGCATATGTCAAATATGCTTTTCGGCCCCTCATACCTCAGGGACCGCCTCGCCCTCCATGCCCCAGAGTGGTTCCTTCGGTCTGCCGGGGGTGCCTTCTTGGAGGTCTCCCGTGTAAAGCAGGGGGCCACAATGGAGAGGGCATTCTTGGTGGCCAGACCGCGCCTTTGGAACTCCCTCCCGGAGGAGGCTCGCCTGGCCCCAAGCCTTTTAACATTCCGGCGAAGATGCAAAACCTGGCTGTTCTCCCAGGCCTTTGGGGAGGGGGGGTTAAATGGGCTTTATCTCCCCGACCCTATTTATTTGGTTATAGAGTTCCCGGGCTCTGTTTTTAAAATTGTTGTTGTATTTTTATTGAGTTTTAAATGGTTTTATATGTGTTTTAATATATGTTTTGTGTTTGGAAGCTGCCCCGAGCTGTTTGCAGGAGGGGCGGGGTAAAAATTAAATAAATAATAAAAAAAATAAATAATAAAAAGCATCTGAGGAACTTACCCAAGGATGGCAAAAAAGGAAACAAATTAACTACTAAAGTAGAATAGAGATAAGTACCAATAGCAGTATAGCGTTTGCCTACTAGTCTTATCTATTGCAGGAGGAATATTGCTTCATTTCAAGAACTTCATATGTAACAACTTGCCACACAGAGCGTGTGCTTCTAAAAGAGAACTCTGTTGTCATTTAGTTCTGTGCGTGGAGCATACCATGTTTGCTAGAGACACAACAGAGCTAAGCACAGAATATACCATTTCTAGGTGACAAAATGGGAGTCAGACCTCAACTAGGAGTTCACAGTCTCTACAAAAAAGATTAGAAGAATGTACAAGTAACAAGGATAAATAAAGAGCTCTATTTCCATCAGGCCAAACACAAACCTGCATCCTGGGACAAATTGGGTTCCCACTTCTGGCTCAACATGTGGCTCTATGGGTATTTTCAGATGTTATGTGATCACGGTCAACCACAGTGAATCCCCACATGGTGATCGCGATCATGGAATGTCTGTTGGGGGGAACGGAAGTTCCCCCCCAGATGTTCACCCCCGTGAATCACGGGGGGATCACATTCACCATGCGAATGGCGATCCCTGCGGGAATGGCACCGTTTGTGTGGTGAATGTGATTCCCTCCCCCCCATGATGAAGGGGACTGTAACGTCTGTCCCCAGACCACGGCCCAGAATCCGCGGGTTCCCGCCCGTCTCCTGGAGGGCGGGCGGCTGCGGAAGCGTGGGGGGGCGGGGCTGTGCGGCCGCATGTTGCGCTGCACAGCCCCGCCCCCACCCCGAATTCCCCACCGGGATCGGCCACCACGTCTGTTGGCCCGTTACGCAGTGATCCCGGTGGGGAATCAAAGGGGTGATTCCGTGATTGGCCCCGGCACATCTGAAAATACCCTATGTTGGTCAATATTCTAGTCTCAAGAGCCAGAGTTGCCTAGAGGGTTGTCCTGGGACTGGAAGAGAGTAGGGTTAAAATTTTAACTTAGCCATGAACTCACTAGATGGTGGTCAGCAAGTCCCTATATATCTCTGCCTCACTGTCCAGCAAAAGTGGTTGTGGTAGTGGGGGTGTCCTTCCTCTCCCAGTCACTTTGGGAGCTCCTGTTTGGTGAGTCTCCGAAGCAACTGGGAGAGGAGAGTGTCCTCCCTTGCCACTTGTGCTGTTGTGCTGGGTGTGTGTGTGTGTCGCATTTCTGTTGTGATCTGTGCTGCAACAGCACAAGAGGCAAGAGGGTAGGGAGGAACTCCCTTCCAGCCACTTCCTCGGCTTCCCAAGCAGGAGCCCCCAAAGTGGATGGGAGGGGAAGTCTGTCACATGACGTGGTTTGCTCTAGTCTGCACCACAATTCCCAGCTCTCCCCACCCCCCCCACTTCCAGTTGGTGAGTGATTGCTCACTCACCAAGCTGGAATGTCTAATATATTGGACACCCCAGGGATTTTTGTGTGTGAGCAGAGCACACATGCAAGAAACCTGGGGTAGGTTATGTTTAGTTTGTTAACGTTGGTCATTCAGGTGGCAACATCCAAGATTATGGAACCCAACTGCAGCCACAGGCGTAGAATTCAAGGACCCCTTCAAACAGGCCCTAATATAGCCCCTAAATTGGTTGTTAAGAAGCTATTCTAACCTGACAAACTGTGGAGACTTGTTGAAGAAATTTATTCATGGCTCTAAACGATCCTTGAAGTAGGCTCTCAAGTGTTACCATTATACAAAAAAATGAAAACTTGAATGATACTTATGTAATCTAAAGAAGAGATGGAGGTGGAAAAGGGAGAAATGCAGTAAAGTCAACTGCCAGCTAATGGCATTAGATTTGCATTGGTAAAGAAAAGTTTAAAGGGGCCTGGATGTTTAACACTTAGGGTGATCAACCATCCCAGAACTCCCGGGACTGCCTCCAAAATGGGGTGTCTCTCCTGTGGTTCCGCCAATGTATTAAATGTCCCTGAAACCTTGCGGGTGCAGTGTTTCCCCTCCCTCCCCTTTGGCAGTGGTGCTTGCCAGAAGAAGAGGGGTTGGGAATGGGGTCCAGGACTCGGAGGAACTCACTTCCTCCAGCTTTTAGCGGGCGCATGGTGCAGGAAAGCAGGCCATGGCAGCGAAGGCACACACACCAGTGGCGAGAAGGTCTGGAGGCAGCCCCCAGCCCTGCCTGGGGGATCCCCTTGGATGGCTAGGGGGCAGTAGCCCAGAGCACACGGTGGATGGGCCATGTCTGTCTGGAGTTAATAACACACAGCTCATCCGCCTTGCTTGCTCTTCCAGGAGGAGAGACCTTATAGTTTTAGCCCCACCATGACCTCTTCGCTGGAGAGCGGTACGGAGTCTCTGCTGGAGGGATCAGCAAGACAGGCCTGCATATCGCCAAGCAACAGGTAGTGCAGCAATTGGAGTAAGCAGAATTCAAATTGAATAGAAGGTGAGAGGCGAGGGTGGAAATTGTGGAGACAGGCTGCTTTGTTTTGGGGTGTTTTTTTGGTTGTTTTTTTAGGATCATGGCTGATTTGCCTACTCCTTAGGAATTCTGTCCAGGATGCACCTTCCTGCTGCTTTGAATTCCTTGCTGGGGTCAGTCAGAAGTCATGAGGCTGAATCTGGATCTGGCTTGCAAAGAGAAGGAAGGAATGTGGGGTTTTCCTTGTAATGTTGGCAGAAAGATGCATGCATTCCCACTCTCTCTGACTTTAGGGGGCTCAGTAATATTTAATCTTTTCAACTTTATCCACTTCTTACTTTAAAAAAACAAACCTAACAGAGAGAAGACAAAAGGGCTCAGGGAGGACTAGAACCCAGGGCTCCTGCTTGACAGGTGCAAGGGTTAACTACCCAGGCACACGGCTAATGTGTTGTACTGCTTCTAGAAACAACTGTTTAGCTTATTGAGCAGTAGGCAGAGCCCTTCTCTGTTGGTTACATTAACAGCAGTAGCTACTACTTCTTTCTGTAGGTCTGGTATTGGAGCCCCTCTGTCATCTTCCTGCTGAAATTTGATGCCAGAGTTGACCATTTTCTAGATTATTCCAGGGACGTTTCTTCCACAATAAGTAGTCTGCAGATGTTTCTGACTCTGTTAAAGATGCTTATTGTGCATAGAGGTAGCTACCTTCTCCAGGAAGCCAAATCAAAGGCTTATCACCCCTAGGGTATTTTCAGATGTGACACCCCGGCCCATGGCCACACTTATCCCAGCACGGCCACGGGCCAGGGTGTCACGTCTGCTCCTGCTCTGCCAGACGTTTACCACAGGCGGGAGCAGACATTACCCTGTACCGTGGTAGGGTTAACACATGTTAAGCCCTGCCATGGTCCAGGGTAGGTGACCCCGGACTGTGGTAGAGCGGGCCATCAAGTCTGATGGAAACTACAGACCAGTAAGCTTGGTTTGTGCAGGACAAAATGGTGGAAACCATCATTAAGGACAGAATTATTAAGGGCAGAATTACAGGCATGTTGACAAATATAGCTTAATGGGGAAGAGTCAGCACAAATTTAGTAAAGGTAAGTCATGCCTCACTAAGCTGTTGGAATTCTTTGAGGGTGTAAATAAGCATGTGGACAAGGGAGACCCAGTAGATATAGTGTACCTGGATTTCCAGAAACCATTTGATAAGGTCCCTCATGAGAGACTCTTGAGAAAATTAAAAAGTCATGGGATAGGAGGTGGTGTCTTACTATGGATCAGAAACTGGTTAAAAGATAGAAAGCAAAGGGTTGTACTAAATGGTCAGTTTTCACAATGGAGAGATGTAAAAAGTGATGTGCTTCAGGGATCTGTATTGGGACCAGTGCTGTTTAATGTATTCATTAATGATTTGGAAAAGGGTGTTAAGAGTGAGGTGATCAAATTTGCAATGACACCAAGTTATTCAAGGTAGTGAAAACATGAGCAGACTGTGAGGGACTGCAACAGGATCTTACGACACTGGGTGCCTGGGCATCTAAATGTCAAATGAGATTTAATGTGGAGAAGTGCAAAGTGATGCACGTAGGGAAAAATAATCCAAACTATGCGTACACAATGCTGGGTACTAAGCTAGGAGTTACCACTCAGGAAAAGCATCTGGGGATGGTTGTGGACAATATAATGAAATCTACAGCGCAGTGTGCAGCAGCAGTGAAAAAAGCAAATAGAAGGTTAGGAATTATTCAGAAGGGGATAGAGAATAAAACTGAGGCTGTCATAATGCCTCTATACAAATCAATGGTGCGACCACACCTCGAATATTGTGTGCAGTCTGTTCGCCCCATCTCAAAAAAGACATAGCAGAACTAGAAAAGGTACAGAGAAGGGCAACAAAAATGATCAAGGGCATGGAAGGGCTCCCGTATGAGGAGAGTATTGGTAGGCTGGGGCCCTTCAGCTTGGAGAAGAGATGACTGAAAGGAGATATGATAGAGGTCTATAAAATCATGAGTGATGTGGAACTAATAAACAAGGAGCAGTTATTTACCCTCTCAGCTAGTACTAGAACTAGGGGACACTCCATGAAACTCATGGGTGGCAAGTTTAAAACAAATAAAAGAAAATATTTTTTCACTCAGCGTATAATTGGGTTGTGGAATCTACTGCCAGAGACTGTGGTAAGGGCCAGTACTATAGCTGAGTTTAAAAGAGGTTTGGACAAGTTTCTGGAAGAGATAGGTCCATTAGCAGCTATTAGCCAGACAAGATCGGGGAACATGACGGGAGGTGGGGGAAAATAACAGGGAATAGATTCCCCATTGTGATCTGTTGGGTGCTTGTCCCAAGCCAACGTGATTGGCCACTGTCAGACATAGGATGCTGGGCTAGATGGACCATTGATCTGACCCGGTATGGCACTTCTTATGTTCTTATGGCCTGCTCCACCTAACCCCATCCCATGGCAGGAGCGGTTCCTGGTGGGCGCAATGGCATCATAGGCTGCTGCACCCACCATCAGGGAGGAGGCAGGGCTGCACTGAGGAGCATGGTTTAAACTTAGTGGACTTTTGCCCATTAGGTTTGAAAATACCCATAGTCTGTCCCTCAGGTGCACTCTCAATGTCCCTTGAATGGAAATTATGCGTTCTGCAACATACTATCCTTGAGTTGGTCACCCTATTAACACTCCAGAGTTTAGAATGCCCTGATCCATAGTTTTTGGTTTAGACCCAACACGGGCAAGACAATCCTCCACCATTAAAGGGCACAAATCCTTGACTCTTGATGTCAGTGGCAAAACTCCCATTGACTGTGTTGGAAGATTGACCTGCCAGTGTTTGCTTCCTTCTCTCTTGATACTCTGTATTTCAGAGTATACAGTGGAAGCAATCTCAAAGCCCTTATGCGTGCAGGTGCATGTGTGTGTATCTGCATGGCTTGAGTGTGAGCCGTAGTCCCAGCAGTACAGGTGTGAAGTCCACGTGAGGGTTGCACGTGTGGCACTATTTCCGCAGCATGTGGAGTTTGGAATTGGCCCCACTGTGTTCTTTATGACACAGGTACATGTTATTTATTCTTTTAGCTTTATATTCATGGGTAAAATCTATTGATAGAGAAATATTTATTATTGTATTTTCATTATATTGTATTTTCATTAATAAAATTTTAAAGAAAAAAATTAGGAACTGGGATAGGCCGATATATGACCCACACCTTTTCAGTCTTACCTCCTTTCCAGTAACACCAAACTGTGCCATGAAACTAGTATGAATTAGTTGTGTGACAGTAGTTGCTACCACACAGGCCCCAATCAGAAATCAAGACCAACCCTGCAGTCTGTGTTGTACAGTCATATAATAAAGATTCCTGTCTTAAATTGTTTACATGTCAGTTAATGCTAAGACACAGCAGGTGGATGAAACAAATGGCTAGCAATAAAGAACAGATGCATGCCGAGCTACACGCATAACGTATCTGTCAACTTTCATAATTTAAACTCTTTGCTTTGTTGCATTGCCTCCACCAATACATTCCTCCTCTCTTGGTAACAAACTTACTTTAATTGTTTATATTGTGCTTATATGTGAAATGTAAAGGGCTCCAAGTGCCATGTAGGCAGAAGCACTATAAAAATTAAAATTAGTTACTTTTATTAACTCTTAATTATTATTTTTATTAACAATTTATTTATTATTATTATTATTATTATTATTAATAATAATAATCATCTCCAAATCTGTTACCTAAGCTTTTCCTTTCCACAGTTTCCCACCCCTGACCTTCCTCACCTCCTAGTTTCATCCCTCCCAAACCTTCTCTTCCCATTCCATCCAATTCATTCTCTCTAACTTGCTCTTTCACTAATTTTGCCTTGTGACTAATTACAGGACCAAGTGGGGTATTGAATGGATTATGGTATGACAATACTGAATGTAGCTGACTACCAGAGGTTAGCAGTGCTGATTAGTCAGAAATAGGGAACAACTAGCTAACGACAGAGGCTGATTTGATAACTTTAGAATGAGAGCTACTGGTCCCAAGAAGAAATTCCAAAACTTAGAAAACAGGACTGGATGGGGACATATATGGAGACATAGGAAGTTTGAGCTGAGCCCACTTGCAATTGTTTAGGATAGGATGCTTTAGGTACTCATATATAACCTTTGCTTTGTAGTGCAGTCCTTAGGACCAAGGAGTATTCTTTGGTAAGGCCTGGGTAGCCTGCCCCCCTCCCAATTCTGCCCATCATCTCATACTGCTCTGGTTTCTGGAGAAGTGGGAGAATAGCTTGTGTTGCGTGCACACTATCCCTTCCTTCCTTGCCCCCTATGTTCCTGGCAGTGGCAGGCTTTCTATGGCATACCAAACAACAAACAAAAGAGAGGGTATCAACTCAACAAAGATGAAAAGTGTAATATATAGATATGAATAAAATCAGAATCACATTAATAATATAAGAACCACATCCAAATATACACAAAAAACATAGTAATGACAAATAAATCCAAAGTCATTCAGGGTGGTCCATCTGCAAACAAGCTTAAGAAGAGATTCTCCTTAAAATAAATAGTTTAAACTGAAAGCTTCTTTGTATCATTCCATCCCTCCTGCTGACATATTTCAACTTGCAGGGTCTTCTTCAGAGCTAAACTTCAACCAACTTGAAAACCTGTAACCACAAATAACTTCCATTCAAAACAAACCCTTACAAACCTGAACCAAAAGGATGGTGGTAAAAAGTCACGTCTTACCTTATAGCTGTGGTTCCCCAACTACTATATGCAGTAGCCGTTTGGGGCCTCCGGGTACTGGATAAGCTCGATGGAGTTCAATTTTTTTTCCTCCATGCTATCCTGGGAGTCCCACAATGTGTCCCCCAGGTGGTTTGGAGAGCTGAGGTAGCTTGGAAACCCATAAGGACTCTAGCGTTATTGACCATTCTCAAATTCTGACTGAAGGTAAAAAAAAATATTCCAACCTCAAACTCTTCTCTGCTACTACTTTCTGGCCTTGAGAATAGTTGGTGTTGGGCAGCAGAGGTTGAGCTCTTTAAGTTGGGTATCCCAAGAGAGGCCCTGTGTCCATTGGGTTTTAAGGGAGCAGTGATAAAACAAAGAATTACCAATCAGGCACTTCAGACTGAAAGCAGTGCTCTATCTACCCAGAAGATTGCTCTGGGTTATATCCGTGCAAGCCCTGCTATATCCCCAGTGGGGTATTTAATTAATTGACCTACACCTAAACATACCATCATCACATGTAAATATGGACAGCAAAAACACACATGAAACTTTATATTTAATTGCAGGTACTTACATTTTTCTTGATTTTAATTTATGTATATGTATATTAGTTTATAAGTTTCATGTGTGTTTTTGCTGTCCATATTTACATGTGATGATGGTATAAAAATGATAATATATAAATATATAAATGATAATATATAATAACCAGTACTAATAACCACTGAACAACACTAAATAGCACAAAAAACATTTACGATCCAAGGTATCATTTAAGCCATAAGGTTTCACAGTGTTCAAATGGAAAATCCCCAAATCCTCCCTTTTTAGTAATCTCTGCTCAATACCAACTGAACCAAAAAATTCTTTCAACTACCCAAAACGTAATATCAAAGTAACTTTGACCCATTTTCAATCAAATGAAGAACCATAGGGGCTGAAGAAATGTTCCTTTTCAGGCAGCTTAAATGTTCACCAAGAAGTGTCTTAATCTTTCTCACAGTTTGACCAATCTTCTATAGTTTCTCACATGGACACTTAATCACTGAAACAACTTGTTCTGTTGAGCATGTGCTGAAACTCCTCAAAGTATAAATGTTATCATGCTAATTGTTTTGATGTTAATAGCATGTCTTAAACGAGCAAATGGGGTCCGTGGCTGCTGAGTGACAGTTCTGAGTGTGGAGCAGCTACTCAGGTGGAGTGAGTGGGGAGGGATTCTAATGGGCGACTCATAGCATGGCTACTGCAGCAGCTGTTTCACAGTCCCCCTGCCACAGACCGTGGGGGAGGAGGGAGCATGCCAGACTGGCCTTTGAAATTAACTGACATGTCCTGGCCATGAGCACTGGGGAACCAAGCTCCCCAGCACTTGTGGCCAATTCCTGTGACTTGCAAAGGCCATGCCCCCATCCACAGTTCTTCTGAGCAGGGGACCTGTCTGCTGACATGGGTGGCCACCCCAGTTCATACAGGTCGGGGATGCATGTACGCCTGTTACCGCACACTTTTTTGGCTTGCCCCACATGGAGCACTCTGGATTTTTTGGCAGTGCCCCATGAGTGGCCATGAGTGGGTGCTGTGTGGCTCACGAGAGCACTCGTCCTCCCACTCCACCTTCAGATGGGCCATTGGATGAGTAGTTACTGGACAGTCGTGCGTGGAAGCATCTCATTTGAAACACCCTTTAATACAAACATCTCCCATACTTAAAATGCCCAACCACAGGTCCTCCTAAATCTATGTGCTTATGCAAAAGAATGGGTTTAAAGTCAGTTCTGACCAGCATTTCTTTCAAATTTCTAGCACGTTTGTAAGACAATAAAGGGGGACAATCCTGTGTGGGAATATGTGACACCAACCTCCAATACTTCATAATTATAGAGCGTATCTTAGGTGGCATATGACCAAACATAAGAGCAAACTACTCTATTGGCAGGCAGTTGTCCTCTTGCCTGCATTAGTCAAAAGTTCCTTCTGAAAAAACCCCCACAGAAGCCCTGCTTCTAACCATATCAAAAAATGTCTAAGGATACCCACATGAACAAAACCCATTATACAGTTGTGAGGACTCTAATTCAACATTAATATAAACGGAACAATTCCTCCTAAGCCACAAAAATTGACCATAGGGGAGGTTCTTTTTCAGATGAAAACTATGAAAGTGCAGATACCTACAAACTTCTGCTGGCTTCTAATAAAGCGATGTCATAAAATAATCAGATCTCAAAGTAACTTTAATATTTTAAAAAATGACTATCATCATAAGACAAATTGAATTTAATATATCCATGACAGCCATTGAACTATAAATGGAAGTGATTCAAATCTTCAGCAGATCTCTTCCAAATCATAAATACATCATTTGATATACCTCTTCCAAATGAAGATATGTTCATAATAAGAATTAATCTCATTTCATGAATAAGTATCCCAACTTTATCCTGCTGACACAGCAGAATTTTTCTAATTATGTCCTCCCGATTAGGTCTTCTTCAGACAATATGAATATAAAAAGATGAAAATATGTGCACACTACCAGCTCCTACCTTTAACAATACCTTCAAGCAAACTTACAATTAATTGCCTGAGAAAATCTACCTCAAGTTGCAGAGTAAGGCACTCATTACCTATGGAATGAAGCTTTAATTTTTGATCTCCTTCATCTTGTGTATATGCAGTGTGATAATCTTTCCCAGCATCACAAATGAAGTATGTCTCATAACCATGAATAATACCCCAAATACCTTAAAAGGCTTAAAATGCTTTTAGTGCCTTAAAAGAGAGAATATCTCTGTCCATTCATTATCCAGCCTATGCACTGAATGAGGCAAGGGTTATGTAGATCGAGTAACATGCGGTCATGTAAATGAAAGGTTGATCATATGGGATATTGTTCCACATTTCAAAGGAATAGTTTGGGGAAAATAATAACATTTACTTGTCCCTTGCTTTTCAGAAATGTCTAGACCATTTCACCTGAAACTCATTGCACAAAATGTGAGGCAGAGAACAAGCTGTGAGGGTTGCGGGAAGGGGAACGGGGGAGTGGACGGATGGGGGGCCCCGGACCACTACTAGCAAGACCCGGTGGTAAAAAGGGCCCTCAGGATCAAAGGTGGCCAGAACCCTGTACAGGATCGAGCCTAGATCATCTCCAGGCCTGGGAACCAGTAGATCACCAGATCCACGCCCCCATACACCAATCACCAAGGGCAGACAAACGGGAGGGCAGGACTCCCCCAGAAACCCAGGGGAAATACATAGGATGGGGCACCGGGACAGAGGGAATGCCTTTACCCTACACACCCACACCACACTCTCTCTAGGATGAGGGTAAGGTACACCCACGGTTGAAGGGAAGACACACAAGGGCACAATCACGCTCTCCAAGCACTCACCTTGCACATTGTTCTCAGGGAAACACTCTCTCCTACTATCACCAATCGTGGGGGGGGCCAGTCTCTCGGAGTGAACTCTGATTACCGGCATCTGGAAACACTGGCGAGAGGCTTTTATAGACCTACCCTGCTCCTGTCAGCTGTGTTTGATTGTGCAGGCGCTCTGAGCATCTGGGGCCTTCGGCGCCCATGTGCATGCATCTGCCAGTCCCTGCGGTGTGTGCCGCCGCCTCCTGTTCCGCCAGAGTGGTGTGCATCCTTTGCAGGGGTGGGGCGAGCTTGCCTGGCTGCGTCTGCTGGGACCTCGCCGCCCATGGCGATGCGGGCTTCCGCCGTCTAGGGTCCCCTCGACCTAGACCCCTCCCACTCGGGACCCCCCCACATCTGGTAAGGGGTTCTGACACAAGCAGAGGAAATGAAAGCTGAACCAGTAAAGGTCGGCAATGACAAAAGCACCAGGCTGAAAATAAGAATGTATGAAGCAAAGTGTTAGGCAATCTCAGTTAAAACAGTCATGACTGCCTTCACTTGTTCTTTTTGGCAATTTACTGAAAATCAGTATGATAGTAATTTCAGTAGTCCATTATAGTAGACAGTAAAAGGGGTGTAAGACAAATAAAATTGTTACAACAATCGACCTTTGTGTTAACGGGTCTTTAGATGGATTACAATCCTGGATCTACAGTTACATCTGCAGATATTACAGGAGTGGCACAAGGTGGTGGAGCATCATGGTGCTCCTTTCACTGTTGATTTTTCTCTGCCTCTTCAATCCTCTTTACCAAATTAATGATTGTACCAGAAGTAGAGAAAGTGCTTAGATAAAAATTAGGTTCAAACCCCTGAACGTTTCTAGAGGGGCAAGATTAAAAATTTGAACTTGGAGCTAGACCCAAATGTAAACAAACTGCTAAATTAAAATTCAGTCATGCAGCTACTTAAATCACTTGCCCTTCAGCTTCTTATTGTCAGTTATATGTAAGCACTGGTTTGTATAGTGCCTTACAGGCAAAATAAAAAGGCAATTTCCTTACTGCAGACAGCAAAGAATTTGAAGTCACTAGTTGTGGGTGTGCTGTAGCTACTAATCATTTCTATAATGCTACTAGGCGTTCTCAATGCTTTACAGTCACAGATTTTCAAAGACAAGTCCCTGCTCAGTGTGAGGGGAACACACACAGGCATTCCTGTTTTATACACAGGGAAATGAGACAGAGGTTGTGTCTTGCCAAAAGCCCCCCAGCAAGTTTATGGCTAAGGTGGGATTTGAACGGTGGTTTCCCAGATCCAAGTCTAGCACCTCATTCACTACACCACACTGGCTCTTACCCAGTTGTCTCCTGTCCACTACAGCTACACTGGTTAAGACTGGAAACACCAGTTGTACAGTACAGTGTGAAGCATTTAATATACTGGTTCAGAGAGAAAACATGCAGTAGCATTTGAAGCAGCTTACTATAAACAATAAAAGTGAGAATTTGGATTTGCTTTGTGATTACAACTGCATTTTTACCACATTGTTCCCAGAAGTACAAGTTTAACTATGGACTTCATTCTCTGCTTTAGAAGAGTTTCACTGGAGTAACAGAGGCCCTTTTCTATTGGGCGCAGGTGCATGGGGGGATGGGTGGGCAGCACAGTGGGTGGGTGGTGCATGCGGGTGCGTTCCCACAGACCCTGACCCGACCCCTCCATCTCCATGCACAGAGCATTGGACATTGGTGTGAAAACAGCCTAAATTAACCAAGCCAATTCAAGTGAGGCCTATGATTTATGATAAAAATTCCAACTAGTACAACTAGATAGATTTTAAATGTATTTATCCTTACTGATTCAGGTGTTCTAATATAAAGCAGGCCTAAACCTCACACCCAACTTTATCTTTCTTTTTCAACCTACCCAGACCCGGCAGTCTCAGTTTTCAACCAGTGTTTGGCAGCTATGGGGTACTAGATGCGGGTGAGCTGTCTGAAGCTGAATTCCGACAAGACGGAGATGATGTTGGTGGGGGGGGGCAGAGGGAGTGGCGTACCTCCCGCCAATGGTCCCTCAGGTTCAGAGTCTGGGAGTGCTCCTTGACTCACGGCTTCGCCACAGCCCAGGATGAAGGGGGCATTCCGCCAATTACATGTGGTGAAGTGGCTTTAGCTGTACGTTTTGGACTCTGACCTGGCCACCATCATTCATGCTTTCATCACCTCTAGACTGGACTACTGCAATGCACTCAATGTGGGGCTTCCCATGGTGACGGTCTGCAGACTGCAGCTGGTGTAGAATTCGGTGGCTTGTCTCCTTACGGGGACGGGTTTCTGTGAGTACATTACACCAGTGCTCTGTTCTCTGAATTAGCTGCCTATAGCATTCCAGACCCAATTCAAGGTGTTGGTTTTGACCAATAAAGCCCTAAACAGTTTGGGCCTCATCTACCTGCAGAACCGCCTCACCCCCCGAGTTCTGGAGCAGCCCCTGCAGTTGGCTGTAGGCACCCTCCTCAAAATCCCCCAGGTATTCCAGGTGGGGGTGATGAGGAAGGCATTCTCAGTGGCCGCACCCAGGCTGTGAAACTCCCTCCTGACAGAGGCCTGCCTGGCTCCGGACCTTCCTTCTTTCCATAGATATTGCAAGACCTGGCTGTTCCACCAGGCTTTTGGCTAGGGGGATGGGTGAATGGGGTAGGAGGTTGGGTTTTGGGGGGGAAGGGTTTAACTCCAGCTGTGGTTTTGTAATGATTTTATCTATTTTATATTTCTATTTGTTTTAATATTGATTGTTGTTGCTGTTGTTTTACATTATTTTATTGCTGTAAGCTGCCCCGAGCTGCCTTGGCAGGGGGTGGGGGCATAAAAATATAAATAAATAAGTAAATAAATGGCTGAGTGTCTTTGGAGTCCTTCTTTCATCATAGTCCTAGTAAGGAAGATCTTTCAAGCCCTACATAACATCAGACAGGATCAAACCATTGCAGTTGGCAAGGAAGAACTGGACATCTCTCTTCCTGGAGCCTTCCTCTGGAAGATCATATCTGATTTTCCATCAAGCACTGCTTCAGAGAAACGTAGTACTGCAAGTTTAAATTGTCTGATAGCAACATATTTTGTTACTATGTGGGGGCAGTTATGGGTTTATTGATTATTGTTATATTGTTATATTGTATTATTGTGTTATGTTATTGTATGGGGTTCCCATGTGGGATATGTGCCCTGAATTATTTTGTGAGCCGCCTCGAGCTAACATGGTTTAGGAGAGTGCGGGATACAAATAAACCGCAAAATGAAATGAAAATGAAATATTTAAAGTGACTGCCTCCTTCCTCCCCCCCCTCTCCCGCCCTGCCATTTATAGATTGGCTTATCTAGATGTCTATGAAATAGTGGTGGCAAATGATATAATACCTTTTTCCAGTAATTTGAGTGAAACAGTTTTAGAGCCAATTAGCTCTGGTTCCCATTGTTCCCAAGGTTATAAGACAACTTCTGTTTCTCCTTGAATAACAGAATGGGCCAAATTCCCCCCTGGTGTCACTCCATTAAAAATCATAAAACGCAGCATGAAGTTCTCGTATTTGACATGCAAAAATATATCCTGTAGTTCTGGCTGAATATAGCTAATGTAAGCACTCTGGTATGTTAGGATAATTTATTGTTTGGTGTGCTTTAGGGGAAATTATATGCCAATCTATTGTATATATTGCTGGGTGCATCATAATATCATTTAAACTATTGTATTCTTCCAGATCCTAATTAATGTTGCAGAAGTATATGTTTATGTAAATGGCAATAAACAGTAATTGAAGAGACTGTTTCCATCATTTAGATTAACTACTACAACAGGCAATCACTCAAAATGAAATGCAAGGTAGAAGATACATTAAATCATCCAAAAACAGATGGATACCATATTCACTAGTCTATTTCTCCACTTCTAGCGGTAAGAGATGATAGCTTGGGAGAGGGTTGATTGACCATATATATGCACATTATTAAATAGTTCTGTTATTATTAGCCTGTGAAATATTATTGAAGCTTTCCAGAATAGGTAATAAATAACAGCCACCACATATTTGATTTACAGCACACAGATTCATGTGCTGCTCTGTAATAACAATGGTTCAAAACACAAGAGAAATAGGCAGTATATGAAATACAAGAACTGATTTTCATGATCCATATCCCTGGAGGAACCTATAATTGGCTATTATGAATGAAATGGTTTAGGAATTATTTGGCCAAGAAATAGGAGAAACTGAACCCAATCATCACTACTTTATATATGCTCATATTGGTTATCTTCAGCTGATACATTTTTTAATTGAATATAATGTATGCTATATAGCCACTACACATATCACTGGTGAAAGTAGATTGTCTAAGTAGACAGTGCTTATGCTAAGAAAGTGGTTCTTATCGAACTACTGGGAGACTATTTCCTGGGAGAATTGGCACAATTTCAATATTATTCATGAGGAGCATTATACTAGAAAGAGTCTCCTTTCAGTCGCTAAACCCACGATACCATTTCACATCGATAATCTCAAAAGCAGACTATCCTCAAAAGAAAATAGCAGTACAGTTACAATATATGGAAATGCCATGAGACAGGGGCAGGATTATGGAATTACAGAACAAAAAGACAGTGAGGGAAGGTGTGCATTTGGAGGTTTTAGTTAGCAAAGTATAATTAGACATTTGTCATATTAAGGCTATGATCCAGGGCTAAAGCATCACATGAGACAAGCCTTCCTTATTTCTTTTAGACTGCACATAAGCTCTTGAAAATATTTTTCATCTTGTGCCATCAGATGCTGCTGTGGCTCAGAGGTTCATAATTTGTGGAGGATGGGGAGGCAGCTAATGACAGTGCCATATCAAAGTCAACTAATGTATTCAGCACAGAGAAAAACCCATCCTCATTATTCCACAAATAACCCAAGGAACAATAAAGTTGTTCATTTCCAGTGCTGTAGGCAGGGGATCATCACTGTTTATTCTAAGATACACTTACGGTGAAAATAATGGGAAAAGGTATGTGGTGATTAATATTTAAATGGAGCTAATTAAATTAAATGCAATAGCAAATTACATGTAATTGTAAGCCTTCTACGTTGACCTCATGCTTTATATCAAATGCCACTGATTATAGCTATCTAGAAACACAGGCTGAAATCCCCATACCACTTACTCTGGAGTAGTCCCATTGTTTCGAGGATTGCAGCCTTAGACTTTCATTATACTGCCAGAGCTATGCTATTATTCTAGGATGTCTTTGTCCACTCTAATGAGAAAACCAAATAGAAAATCCAAATAGAAAAGAAACAGTGGGAGCCACAACTCTTACTGGCTCTTACTTATAGTTTTGTTTACTACTATAATTTAGTTTAACAGTTATTATAATTTTCATTTTGTGATCTTAGGTATTTGACTTTCAGGGGAGAAATGATTAGACAACAAATATAACTCACCTCTTCTACTCTGGCAGTAGCCTTTCTCTGATCTTTAAGGTGCATATGCACAAATAAAATGGTGACCAAATATATGTACAGTAGCAGTGGGCAGGGAAAAACAAAGAAGTTTGTTTGGTGTACTCAGAAAAATCTAAACAGTTCCTGAACAAGCTCAGCAACTGCTTAAAACCAGTATGGGATCCACTATTTGAGGCAAAGGTTTGCAACATTTTTTCCAGCAAGATCCTTGTAGCAGGGTGTGGTTGCCAGGTGTAAATCTTTGCAGGACCAGACCCCACCAAGACACTTTTTCCAGTGAAGTAGCTCTCACCATCACTAGTGTAGCTTGTAGTCTTTATTCTCTGTACAGGTTCCAAACAATAGTTACATGGATATACACAGTTCTCCCCTCCACCCCTTAATACATATACGCACAGTCCCTGCATGTATCCAGTAGGCAAGGTCCAGTCAGGTCTTGGTTCTTGCTGAGGGCTGGAGAAAGCGCCTCCCCTGAGCTTCTGTCTCCTTTGCAGTTTCCTATCTAATACGGGAAAGTAGCTCTCCGGCAACCCCATCCCTGACTAGCCCCTGCTCTACCAGGTAACTGCCTCTGGTGGCTACTCACAGTCCATGGAGTCCTCTTCAGTACCCTGGAGAGGGCAGCCTCAGATTAGTCCTCAGCTGGTCTGGGGCTGCTTGACTATGTACTGAGTTTTGCATTAGATTGTATCTCATGTGAAACTAGCAATAACGCGAGATTCCTGTTGGGCTATGTGCCCATGTTGTTTTCTTCCGTTGTTTTCCTTTCCCACACAGTCACGTGACCTCAAGGGATCAATTATTGAATTTAGCGGATCCATGTTCACGTTACCCAATTTACTGGGTAATTTCATTATATGACATTGGGTTACACTCCCCCTCCCCCCCAAGAAAGGGCTCACGGGGTAGGTGTGGGAGGGTTTTTTCACAGTGAGTTTTTAACATTAAATTAGCAGCCCCTCTAGTCTCAAACACAAACCCCTCATTGGCTTGGTGGTGGGATGAGAATTCACTCGCCCTGCAGAGCTGCCTGGCTTTGCTTGGGGAGAGCACAGCCCCTGCCTTGAACTCTGCTAGGTTTTACTGACACTTTCCATCATGCAGCACTCGGGGGCAAGTGGAGAGTCCCCATTGCAGCCCCAGGATGGGACACCAATTTCCCTTTCCCCCAAGTGACAGCTGACAAGGAGCACAGGGAAAAGCCACCCCCTCCTCCCTATGGCCATGGGAGGACTAACCTGGCATCAAAATTAACATGAGCCACTACACGTTCTAATTTCACAGTGAGGTTTTAATGTTATCTTAAGTGCATGCACACATTCCAATTTAATGTTAAATACAACTCACGTAAGTATCAGAGCTATATTTCCCTGCCCTAACATCTGTGATGAAACTCACGTTAATTTCACTGTTGAATGAGAAAAGGTGCATACACAAGTTACAAAATCTCACATATGATACAAAGTAATGTGAAATTGTGTAATGTGGGTAAGCAGCCTGTTGTCTCAACCTCCTGTGGTTTCTCCATCTGGGCTTCAGGAGCATGGTCAGCGATACTCAGCAGTCACCTCCAGAAAGGTTTCTCTCTCCTCTGTAGTCCAGCACAGAATGAAGCCTCTATGGATTTGCCTCTCCTTGTATCCCTGGAGAGGGCGTGGCCAGAACTCCAGGCTTTCAGCCCATTAAGGGCCAGACTACTCCCACACCGCTCTTGTACTCAGCTCAGAGCGTATCCATTCTAAAGACTGGTGCTGCCCAGCTCATACTCAGCTCTCAGGCTGATGCATGCTCTGCAGGGCTGACTCACTCAGCTCTCTTAAAGGTCATTTTAAATGGACCACATGGGTGGGGGATGGGTGTGTGCCAGCATTCCCACAGGCACACACCTGCCTTCACCCATAGTCTCCTCCTCCGGTTTACCAGATGGCTTCATGGGTGGAAGTGGGTGTTACGTGGGAGCGCACATGCACCCCCACCCACTGCCCGTGCTGTTTACATGGATGCACACCAATGCCACAGCATTTGCATGAATGCACACCGCACACCTGCCAGTACACCCATGCAAAAATGGCCAAAAGACAGCAGCTCCATCAGGCTGCTCCCCACCACAACCCCATTTTGAAATTTAAATATAATACCATGACCTCAGGCAGCAACAAAATCATATAAAGCATATCAGATATCAGTTGGGATCATGAGCACGTCTACAGATGGTACAATGGCACTTGGAATCCAAGTCCGTAGTTTGGGAACCCCGGACACACATCATCAGCCCAAGAGCTGGGTCTGAACTTGTGTTATGTTTAGTGACAGGTAGAAATTCCATCACAACAAACTTGGGTGGGTGATGGAAGATGAAGAGCAAGGAGGAACTGGTTGCCGTCATAAGTGATAGTTAAGGGGAGAGTTATTCCAGTTTTTATCTGTTTGGGAAATCCTTAATAAAAAGTATTTGTGTTCCAAATTGGTTATTTTATGGTCCTAGAAGGAGCATTAAAAGGAATAAGGACACTTTGCTTTCAGCAGAAACTTTTTAGCCTTTGGAATTTACTGTTGCTTATTAGCTAGGTTCTCTCTCAGAGAATGAATAAAAAACAGAATCAATACTCAATGAGATAAATGTCTCTAAATCAGTTAATTGACTCATTTGGACTTGTTGGAACTGAATAGTGCCTATGAGTTACCAACTTATAGAAATCCAGTAGATGGGTTAGTTATAAGATCTGGGGTTTTGAACTTGTAGCCTCTTGGCTATGTCTACAGCTATGGGCAAGATTTCCTGGCTCTTTGCTATGGGCAAGATAAGAGGACCAGTTAATTGTTTAACAGAGTCTGAGTGCTATTAGCCAGAGCAGTCCAATCCAGTAATATTAGTATTAGAGGAAAGGAGTCCACAAAAATTCTAGAACTTACATTTGTTGCAGGCAGTGGGGTTTGACTTGGTTGAAATCACCAACTACTACCAGGAAATGGTGGTGATCAATATTTCTATATAGAGATTAGAAACTTACTATGAAATAAGTTCTATACAAAAGGAGAAAGATTATGCCAAGGAAGTTAACCCCTGTAGACAGTTCCCACTAAACTGGCTAGTACCGCCCTGAGGTGCAGCAGGTGTTCTGGAACAGGCTGTGGCTGGATACAGTAGAAGCCCTCTGAGATCAGGGAACAGAGCCTCCACTTATCAACGGACAGGGCCTCTCTCCCTCATTTTGAGCCTTTGAACAAGTTCATGGAGTTGCTTCTGGATTATGCCTACTTATCTATCTCAGATATTTATTTGCCCCTACCATTATTGAATTATTATTCGTTGACATTTATATAGCTCTTTCAGTGTTCAAAGTATGTTATTATTTGTGCTACATGAGGGGTTGTCCCAGCATGGTACACCAGGTGGTGTTTTGCCTTGGGGAATCAGGGACAGAGATTCTGCCCTTGCTGTATATCATGCCCTCCCTTCTAAGGTGCCTGTTATACAGGAAACCTGAGCATCGGCCCTCCCCATGCTGACCCCTGGGCTTGCCTAACCATCTGAGATGTAGCCTCTCACCCAAGCTTGTATCTGCTCCCCGCCCCTTGTTGGCCTGAATAGTGGTCTCTCTATACTCCCTCCCAGGATCATGCTGGTCTCCCCACTCCCATGTATTCGACAATGATGTCACAGATGTGGCAACCCTGTTGACAGATATCTTTGTCCTTGGCCCCTTTGCATTGGTTTCTTGCTCTCCAGCTTTGATATCACATACACCAGCCGTTGAGACTATGCTCCAAGGGTTGTGGGGCTCCAGAGCATCATCACCCTGTTGAGAAAAGAAGTCAGCATAGGCATGCTGCCTACTCGATTTGTACACCAAATCCAAAGCATAGGACTGGAGGGTCATGTACCACCACATCAGTCTGGGATTATTGTCCGTCAGCATCTGGAGCCAACACAGGTGTGTGTGATCTGTAACGAACATGAAACCCATTAGATAATATTATAGTGCATCCATGGTTCACCTAACTGCCAGAGCTTCCTTTTCCACCATGGCACAAACCTTCTCCCTAGGAAATAGCTTCCTGCTCAAGTACACAATAGGGTGTTCCTGTGTGCAGTAAGAAGGGTTTTGTGGAGTCTGGATTATACAGTACTGGTGTCATACATAGTTTGTGTTTCAGTGCTAGGAAGACCTCTTCACACTCGTGTTCATCACCCTCTGGATGGTCTGTGGCACCTCACTAAGACCCTTTTCACACAGACACTCTAACACTGATAAAATGGGTGTTACATTTTATTATACATGTTGCAGGGCACCTATAGAGCACACCTGCAGCCCTGCAACATGTATAATAGATGGGGTGGGTGGGTTAGGGTAGGGTAGGGTAGAGGGGATGGGGTTTTATATTGTTTTTAATTGAATCATTATTGTTTATTTTAACGTTTTGAAATGTTTTTAATATGCTGCGAGCAGCCCCGAGATGCCTGAGGCAGGAGGGGCCGGCATAAATTTTTTAATATAAATAAATAAATAAATAATAAAATGTAACACCTTTACCAGTGTTAGAATGTCTGTGTGAACAGGGCCTAAATCAGAGGCAAAATGCAGCACACACCTTCAATAATATGTGGCTAGGCCTACAAATTGCTATACCTTGTGCTTGTGTCTGTTCAGGGCCAATCTTGAAGGGCCTGGACCTTGTCTGTAACAGGGCAGATATTGTCTCTTGACTTCTCTCAGTCCGATGTGACATTTGGCTGGATTGGCTGTGAGGCCTGCCTCTGCCAAGATTTCCACAACCATTTCTAAGTGTCATTGGTCTTCTTCCCAGAATGCACTGAAAGTGATGATGTCATCTATGTAGGCTGCCACGTACTGAATATGAGGGGCCAGCAACCGATCCATCAACCTTTGAAAGATGGCCGCAGCGCCGTGTAGGCTGAAAAGCATCCGTATAAAGTGAAAGAGCCTGAAAGTTGTAAAGAAGGCTGCCTTTTCCCAAGATGTCTCTGTCAGTGGAATTTGCCAGTATCCTTTTGTTAAATCAATAGTTGATAGGTACCTTGCTCTCCCCCTGCCTCTCTAGCAGGGTGTCTACTCTGGGCATGGGGTAGGCATCAAATTTAGAAATGGCATTAACTTTTATTAAATCAGTGCAGAACTGTGTTGAGTCATCCTGCTTTCCTACTAATATGGGTTGGCTCCTCCATGGACTTTAGAATTGCTGGATAACACCCGTCTCTACCATCTTATCTACATCTGTCTAATTATCCCCAACCTATGCTGGGGTACTAGTCGGGGGTTCTCTCTAACCGCCCTTCCAGGAATACCAGTCTACCAAGATGTCTATCAAGCCTTTTGCTCCTCCATTATGGTGAACCCAATATCGACAGTAGTACTGCTGCATTGGGTCCCAATTCCAGACTATTGGGAACTGTGGTGATGCAGAATGCATGTCACTTGGTCCATTCTGCTAGTGGGGGGCAGGATGTTCTCGAGATTCTTGCCTTTTCTCAGTGAAAATCCAGGCAATTCTTGGCTCATTCAAATTTGCAGGAACAAGTTGAGAACCCTGATTCTCGTTAAGAAAAGTGAGAATTGAGCTTCAGTCCTAAAATCACTTACCCCGAAGGGGAACAAAGTCTCCAGCACTTGATCCAGTTTCCAATTTTTGGTCATCTTCGGGGTCAGGGGGTACAGAATTGGTCTTTTCTTGGGGTGTCTCTCCCACACAGGCTGGCATGATTTTTGGGTCCTCTCCCAGCACTTCAACGGGATAGTCAGGGTAGATGTTGCCAGTTTCTCCCCACAATCACAGGGTGCACCAGGTGGGGATCAGCCCACACAGTCATAATCGCTGTCTTCTCCACCACTGTTAATTTTATTTTGCATAAGTGGTAGAACTTGACGTCACAATATATACATCCAATAAAGAGGTGGGGGTACAAAAGACAGGACACACCTTCAAGTTTCTTTTAGACTGGGGTCTGGCTATAGGCTGTATCCACTAAGGTGGGTAATTGCTGCCCTCCACCCAGACAGGCAACAAAAGTCTTCTGGGCACTTTTCGACACGCATAAATGTGCAGAAAAGTGCCTGATTTGCCTCTGTGAGAAACTGTGGAAGGCAAGTCAGGCACGACTTTTATCGTGTGGAAAAACAACTCCTGCTGATACCCTCCATCCAGTACAATCTGTTACCTGAGGTCTGTGTACTCATATCCTCACCACACAGACCAGCCTGCTATCATTGTCAATGTAACCAAGCCAAGCACATGCACCTTGCATCTTCGTGAATGTTACACACCGTGTCTCTCCCTGTTCCCCTTCCTTCGTCTCCCCCGATCTTTCAGATTGTAAGCCCTAGGGCAGGGATCATGTCTATTCATAAGATAAGAACATAAGAACAGTCATACTGGGTCATACCAATGGTCCATCTAGCCCAGCATCCTGTCTCCGACAGTGGCCAATCACGGTGTCTTGGGAGAAGCACCCAACAGGTCACAATGGGGGATCCATTCCCTGTTTCCCCCCAGCTCCCGTCATGTTCCCTGATCCTGTCTGGCTAATAGCTGCTAATGGACCTATCTTCCATAAATTTGTCCAAACCTCTTTTAAACTCAGCTATAGTACTGGCCCTTACCACAGCCTCTGGCAGTAGATTCCATAACCCAATTATACGCTGAGTGAAAAAATATTTTCTTTTATTTCTTTTAAACTTGCCACCCATGAGTTTCATGGAGTGTCCCCTAGTTCTAGTACTAGCTGAGAGGGTAAATAACTGCTCCTTGTTTATTAGTTCCACATCACTCATGATTTTATAGACCTCTATCATATCTCCTCTCAGTCGTCTCTTCTCCAAACTGAAGAGCGGCAGAGCCCCAACCCACCAAGCCTTTCCTCATATAGGAGCCCTTCCATGCCCTTGATCATTTTGTTGTCCTTCTCTGTACCTTTTCTAGCTCTGCTATGTCTTTTTTGAGATGGGGCGACCAGAACTGCACACAAAATTCCAGGTGTGGTCACACCATTGATTTGTATAGAGGCATCACAACATCCTCAGTTTTATTCTTTATCCCCTTCCAAATAATTCCTAACATTCTGTTTGCTTTTTTGACAGCTGCTGCACACTGTGCTGTGGATTTCATTGTATTGTTCACAACCACCCGCAGATCCTTTTCCTGAGTGGTAACGCCTAGCTTAGTACCCAGCATCGTGTATGCATAGTTTGGATCATTTTTCCCTACGTGCATCACTTTGCACTTGTCTATATTAAATCTTATTAGCCATTTAGATGCCCAGGCACCCAGTGTTGTAAGATTCTGTTGCAGTTCCATTACTTTGTAAAGCACCAGGTACATTGCTGGTGCTATATAAATGCTTGATAAAAAAATAAATAAATTAATAATAATAATAATAATAATAATAAAGTGTGTTTGTAGTGGGGTTGTGTTCTGCCCTTCCTCCTCCTTGTTCCAGGTCTTCTGGTGCATGCAGAATTTTTGTTCCCTCCTCAGGCTGGCCCTCCATAAAATGGGGTCTCCAGGGTACCTCTTCTTTCTTCCCTTGAAGCACCGAGGTCCCCCCTCCCCCCATTGTCCTTCCTTCTTGACCTTTGGCTTGATAGCTCTGACAGTGTTCAAGGCTGGGACCATCTCTTGGGGCCAGTCCAAGCAATTCTCCCTGATATTCCGCAGCCTCATAATTCTCCATCCAGTGGACCACCTCCTCTAACGTAGAAGGTCGTATGGGAGTAAGATGTGTGTGAATTGTTCAACCAGCAGTTCCATCACTTGTTCTCCTGTCTTCTCTGCCAGCTTAAGCCACCGAGTACAATGGGCCTGCAGCTTTTGAGCCACTGCCTGGAGTTGGGCCCTGGGGTGTGGTGGGGGTATTGCCCCTCTTGAAACCTGAGCCTGTGTTTCTCCTCAGATATGTCCAGGCTCTTTAGGATCACTGCCTTAACTATCTCGAAGTTCCCAGTGGCTTCGGGATTGAGGGCATCATAGACCACCTGTGCTGCTCCCGTCAGACAGGGGGCCAAGATAACAACCGGTCTGTGGGCCACTGCACTGTCGTGGCCACCCTCTCGAACATGTGTAAGAAGGTTTGGGGGGTCATCCACTGGACCCATCTTCTTCAGTCTAATGGTATAGGTGGTGGATGGGTCTCCACCTCCCGGTCCTGTGCCACTGAGGCTAATGCTGTCAGGGTGGGAGAGAGCAGGGATGTTAGCTGGGTCACGAGCTGTGCCTGTAGCTAGGAGGCAGCCAACTCCTGCCCCAACTGCTGTTGCCCGCTAGACAGACAGCTGTTGTAAGAACCTCTACTGCTCTCCAGTCTGTGCCTTTTGATTTTCCAGTATCCACTTAACCAACTAATCGGCCTCCATTCTTACATATTTATCTCCATTCAACATATTTATAATGTTTTCATGTATATATGTTTTATATTTTATTGTTTTGATAATGTATTTTTACGTTGTACGCTGGCCCCAGAGCTGCCTTTGTGCTGGAGGGTGCGGAATATTAAATGTATGTAATAAATAAATAATAAATAAATAAATAAAAAATAATCATTCTCCTTTCTTCCCTTCTCCCTCCCCACCTTTAAAAAACCCCTTGTCAGAACTGATCAGCCTGCCTG
Source organism: Sphenodon punctatus (assembly GCA_003113815.1). Lineage (NCBI taxonomy): Eukaryota > Metazoa > Chordata > Lepidosauria > Sphenodontia > Sphenodontidae > Sphenodon > Sphenodon punctatus. The sequence continues at coordinate 222,285 of QEPC01003884.1, read as the reverse complement.
TATTCTCCTCCAGCTGGAATACATGAGGGGTTCTACCAGCATGGCATGCAGGTGGCAATTGCTTTGGGGGGCATTGGGCCAGGGGGAATCAGGGGCTGAGACCCTGTCTCTACCATATGGTCCTCTCCTGTGCACACACACCCAAGCTGCCCGCTATACAGGAGTCCCAAGCAAAGACCCTGCCTGTGCCGACCCTGGGTCTTGCTTGACCGGCCAGTGGGGTCACAGGTTCTTGCCTGAAGCTTACGCTGTTCTGGGATGTAGCCTCTCACCCAGGCTTGTATCCGCTTCATCCCCCCTGTTGATCTGAGTAGTGCTCTATTTATAGTTCCTCCCAGGATCATGCTGATCCTCCCATACCCCCGTCATTCTGTGCATGTTGTTCCCTCAGTGCCTGGTGGTGATGTCACAGATAAATTCTGCCCTTGTCCCCCTGGCCTTGGTTTTAGGCTCCGCAGCTTTGGCCCCACACTATTCCTAGCTAGTTAACGATCCTCTGATGTAGGTTGTTGTCATTCCCATTTTACAGATGGGGAACTGAAACTAAGAAAGACTAAGTGACTTGTCAAAGGCCACAGAAGAAATGTGCATCAGAGTAGAGCACTGCATCTATGGGTATTTTCAGACGATACGGGGCCCTTTGGCCCCGTACCGGCACCACCGGCTTCGTTCCCCGCCGGGGTCACCCCGTAACGGCCCAACAGACGTGCCGGGGGGATCCCGGCGGGGAAAGTGGGAGGAGCCGGGGCCGCGCGGCGCAACGTGTGGCCGCACGGCCATGCCCCCTCCACGCACCCCACCGCCCGCCCTCCGAGGAGACGGGCGGGCGGCGGGGCCAATGCGGCCGCCGCATCCGGCCGCTNTTTGACCACGCTTCCCGGGACCTTCCCCCGGCTAGCCCGGGAAGCGTGGTTCAAACGAACCCCATGTGCCGATTGACCGTGGCCAACATCTGGCGCGCCGCAAACAGACGTACGGGCCGATTGACCGTGGCCAACATCTGGCGCGCCGCAAACAGACGTACGGGACACGGTGACCACAGGTGGGTATTCACCGTGGTTCACCGTGTCAACGTCACGTCTGAAAATACCCTATATCTCTTGAGTCCATGGCTTGCACCCAGACCACTACACTATCCTTCCTCTTCACGCCCAACAGCATTTGGTCCAAAGTCAGCAAGGAAAACAAAAAAATTGTTTTACTTCATGAGAGTAAGAGTAAGGTCTATATTATACATTTAAAGAAAGAGTAAAATGTTTTCAGTAAATCCAATACATTAAAAATTATTAGACAAGCTTTTCAACAAGGTTATTTTATTGCTAGGTAATATTTAACTAAGGAATTTTACTCAGGATATGAAGTGACTATCCACTGCAGATTATATGCATACATGTGCTTTAAAATTAGCTGAAAGAGAAATCTAACAAGCTTTTCATGTAATCATCTCAGGTTAAGCAGTAGGTTACACTTAATCCATCTGAAAGCAATGGTGTAACACTACTCTCTATTCTTCAGCTGTATGGGTGACTAAATTTCCACAATTAGTACTGAAGCAACTGAGAAGCTTGAAGATATTAGCAAATATTTTAGGGCTAATGTGAAATCAATGAAATGAAAGCAAAATGAAATGAAAGAGAAACTAGTGAAATCAATGGAAGCGAGATGTGGGCTTCGGCATGAAACACTTGTATACTTCTTTACAATATCAAACATATATAAACCAAGCTAACCTATTATCCAAATTTAAAAGTATATATGATCTGATATATTTCATCCTAGGATATTTATCATGGAAGATCACCAACCCAGGCAAATGATCTGTTCATCTACCCTAATAATCATGACCATAATGAAAACTCAGTTCCAGACTTTGAGTTGGTGCAAGGTGGCATCAACCAGTTGACTTAATTATAGCAGTACTGTCTTACCAGAGTTGAGGGACTCAGGGCTGGCCTTACCACAGGGCAACCTGGGGCGGCTGCTCCGGATCCCACTTTTTCTGAAGGCCCTGAAGTGGTCTCTATTTTCACCAGGACAGGTTGTGGGGGGAACCGCTCCCTGTCATTGGGGCCCCCAAACATGACCACCTTCAGGGCACCACAGAGGTTGCTCACAAGGGGGAGGGGCCATCAAGCCCCCCACATTTTATACTCACCCTGGCCCTCGCAAATCCAAAGGCCGTCCTTGGAGGGGCTGTCCATTCAAATTCTGCAAGGGTCTTTGGAGAAGGGCACCAGTGCAATAGATTTTGTCTCATTACCATTCACCTATTCCAACCACATTGCATTTAGCCCATATTATTCAGACTTTTGGAGTGTGTGGTGCATTTCATCCATAAATACACCAGCTTAACTTGCTGTTTAAAGTGTCTGACCTTTATTTTTACTTCCTTGAAAAATAGAAGGGACTGTCGGAGTGTCAGATTATTCTGGCAAACTAGATTCAACCTGGAATATGCATTGGTCACATGATGACAACGTGCAGGTCAGTGAACCTTAAATTCTATCCTTGTGTGTTCCAGTAAAATACAAATAGCGAGAGGGTCAAACACTTTATGAATTGACACACAACTAAAGGATTTGTTCATGTGTGTGTGTGTGAGAGAGAGAGCAAACGCATGTATCTCAGAAGTCAACCTATTGCCAGACCATTGGTCCCCTGTTGCATTGAGAGGATAGATATGTTAAGATGGCATTGTTTTAAACCTGTCCTGTTCGTTATTTTCTACACAAGTTGTCAGGTCCAGTGCTAGAATTGAGAAATTTGGGGATCTGAAGAAAGGGACACGTTTTGGAGAAGCGCACACAAGGCTGAAAGCCCTGGCCATGCCCCAGGAGATGGCTATGAATAGCCTTTAAAACTCTGTCTCCACCATTGAAAGGTAGTTGATAAGAGTTCATATTTTGGGCCTTTGTATTTTTTAATGGGATTGGACATTTTTCAATGCAACGAGGTTTAGAAGAGTTATCAAAGACCTGGCACAGAGGTAACTAAATGAACAGACAAGTATTTGACAATGCACATAGGTCAGATCACTAGATGTGATGTCAACAAGAAAAAGATGCACAACATCCAGAGGGATGTATTATTTCACCAAGCTTCCTAGAGCTACCAGCTACCAGCAAGCTTTATATGCTGGTTGTTTGGCAGACAACCAAGAAGCTGGGAGGCGGGGCAAGGGCTATGGGTGTTTTTACACAGACGTTATCCTGGGCGGACTGAATGGGGGGCTTCGCCAGGGGGAGGAGCTGCAGCTCCAAAATCCTCGGGGCTGGCCGCAGACTGACCTGCTTTCACCCCTTCATCCATCCCAGCTACCTGCTCCTGTCGCTCATGGAGATCCTTTACTTCCAATGCTAAGGATTGGACTGTCCTAATAAGTGCAGCCAAATCCTGTGTGACACATTCCTTCCATAATGGGGGAAGGAATAAAAAGATATCTGCCGGTAATACTGTTAGAGGTTGACGGGGAGGAGGAAGGGGAGTTGGGGAACAGGGATAGGGTTACTGCTCCTACTCTGGTCTGAAACGCAGTTCCTTGGAAGGTAAATGCCCTCAGGATCTTGTGTGGGCTTTCTCTCAAATATTGAGAACAACCCAGAGAGGGCAGTTCTCTGGGGAATGGAAGGGAAAGGTAAGGTAAATATTTATTGTCAGCCATAGGCTATTAGAAACAAACATATACATAAAACCTATTACTATATCAAAACAATTAAAATCAAATACATGCACAATAAAAAGAAGAGACAAAATTCTGCCAAACTGTACAGATTAACAAATCTAAAATACATAACCTAGATTATATAAATGAAGAATTCATAGGCTCCAGGCATTATATTCATACAATTACAAACAATACCCCAGTCATTTCAGGGCTCAGGACACAAGTTAGGAAATAGGAGTAAGATCACAACACTACTTATAAAGAATTACATTAGCACAAAATGCTGCCACTGCAGGGGGAACAAGACTTATCACGACCATCTAACAGATGATGCAAAAGTAGATCGTCGGGCAACCCACTGTGCATACTTTAAAGAAAAGGCCCAATATATTTGTCCCTCAGGTGGACGATAGCCGGGCAGTAAAGGATTACATGTTTACCAGACTCAAGGGCAGGCATATCACACTGGGTACACAACCGTTCTTCCTTTGGAATACCATGAAATCTTCCAAATAACATAGCAGAAGGAAAAACATTGCAACACATCAATGTAAAGGCCCGCCTATAAGGCCACTAGGTCCAGTTTATCAAATACCTTGGGAGGGATTCACTTCCACCAGTGTGTCTATACCCTGGGGCAATCATCTGGGAAGCTAAGGCAAGATTTTCAGTCTGCATTCCTTGATCAGTAATCCTTAGCCTAATTAGCCTCACAGCCCCCTTATAGCCTAATGAAGACAAGATCTCCTTTGAGAACCCAAGCTTAAATAATTCCTCTTCAACAGAGTGGCTCCAGGGATCATTAGACTTTGAGTTGAAAATACATGACACAAGAGAGTCTGTGACAGGGGGAAAAACTGCCACCTTCAGCCAAAACTTGAAAATGGCTAATAGGGCCAAAGATTTGATAGTTACCATAGCTGCTTTAGCCCGCAGAACAACCTGGGGAACACACCTTGGGACTCCAAGGATTGCCCATAAAAAGGAGTTCTGGGGGCCCTCAAGTTTATCCAGTACAGAGATGCCCCATATAGTCACGGCATAGAGCAGTTGGGGGACCACTTTTGCCTTAAAAAGGTGTAGGGCTGGCCCTGTGAGTTTACCCCCCCTGCGTATTAAAAAAACTAATAATTGAATTCAAGGTTTTCCGGACCTGGATTATGGCAGCATTATAGTGGGAAGTCCAGCCTCCAGTTGCTGAAAAAACTACCCCCAAATATTTGAAAATTAGAACCTGCTCTGTAGAGTTGTTATCTGCACACCATCTGAATTGTTGTCGGCCATGGCCAACTACCATGGTCTTAGTTTTAGTAAATTTATTATTAAATTTTCCTGTGAGCAGAACACCACAAATCTTTGGATGCTCCGTCGCAATCCAGCTTGGGTTAGAGACAGCAGGACCGTGTCGTCCGCATATAACAAAATTGGAAGTCTCCGATCTCCCAGCTTTGGTGCGTGATTATTGCCCTCCGCCATAAAAAAACCCATGTCATTAACATAAAAATTGAATAGGGTTGGGGCCAAAATACAGCCCTGGCACACACCCCTGTCCAAAGATATATTATCAGTAAGGGGTTGGCCCAGGGCGGGACGAAACGGGATGGTGTTATCATGATGTAGCTTGATTAACAGGAAAAGGAGACGACCATCTATAGAAGATCTACTTAGTTGTAGCCACAGGCGTTTCCTATTGATAGTGTCAAATGCAGCCTTCAGGTTGATGAAACAACAGAACAAAGATCCTTTCGTTTGAGCTTGGGCGTACTTAGCTATTAAATATCTGAGAACATGTACATGTTCCTGTGTAGACTGCCCTGCTCTGAAACCGGCTTGTTCTGGAAAAATTACACTATTACCATCAAACCAGTGCAGGAGCTTGCCAAGAAGCTACTTCACATAAAGTTTCCCTATAACAGACAGGAGGCTAATTGGCCTATAGTTAGAAGGATCGTTAGAATCCCCCTTCTTATAGATCGGCACCACTAGACTTTTTAGCCAATGTTTTGGGATCAGACCCTTTGAATTAATTACTGTAAATAAGGGGGCCAAAAGGGAGGCCCACCAGGAAGCCTCGTGCTTCAATAGTTCCAGGGGAATGAAATCAATTCCTGGGGTCTTTCCGCCCTTTAGTTGTAAAATAAGGTCAATCAACTCCCCAGGAGTAACTGGTGGCCATTGCTGGAAGCTGTTGATTGAGGAAAATTCAATTCCTCTAGGCAGAATGGTAAGTTTGGAAAATAAGCGCTCAAAGTGCAACTGCCACTCACTTAAAGTAAGTGAGCTATTTTGCACATGAACGCCACCAAACTTGGCCTCAGCTATAAGTGGCCAAAACTGTCTGGAATCCCTAAGTACGGCTTGCTGTAATTGGTGCCACTTGTCTAGTTGATGCGCCGGCTTCTTTTCTTTTAAGAGTAATCTATAGGCCCTTCTACTATTTACCACAAGGGTCCTATTTCTTCCTGAGGGGAAACCCCTCATATTTCTTGTTAACCTCCTAAGGGTTCACCTTGCACTGGCACAATCAGAATCAAACCACCCAGGGAGACGTAGATTCCCAGGTCTATAGGCCTTGGGAATGGAAGGGATACAAGAAAGAGGGTACTCACACTTACAAGAACCGTCAATCAGGGGAGGTTTCCAGGAACGATAGTGCCCATGGTTGAGGTCCCAGGTCCAGGGGTTGTTGTGAAGGGTAGTGCAGGGGGAAGAATGAGGAAGGGACACACACACTTTGCCATACTCTATAGGGGGTATGCAAGCTTTGGGGGAAAGGGGGAGTTATACTCACAGTCCCCTCCAGACACTTTAATCTAAGAACCCACACAGCCAAATACACACCTATTCTCACACTCACAGAAACATACTCACAACCAGTCCTATACTCTTTCACTTCCAGCCACACACTCTCACACCCACTCAACTAGTCAAACCACAAACTT
>QEPC01003884.1:185129-205129 GCA_003113815.1 Sphenodon punctatus | reverse complement strand
CTATTTATACTTAATGGTGAAGGCGGGACATGTCTCTCTGGGAAAGCCCTAGCAAATGAAATTGGGCATGTGGGTGTCGTCCGGGTCCGAGGGTTGATCATGCCGCCGGATACCTTGTATTCCTCGCGATACATTGTATTCTGGGTGGTGGAAACATGATACAATTACCAGATAACCACAAAGATTCCGCGGATCACGGAAAGGGGAGTTGGCACCGCTTATTATTGGAATCCGCACAAGTTTCACTTCCATTCGCCAGTTCCGATGCCGCGGTACCATTAGCGACAAACCGCAGCTGCAGCCCTCAGAAACCTGCCTCTGCCGAACCATGCCACGATGTGCGGAATAGGGGTTTCCATCGGTAACAGCTGCCGTGGCAGCATGCCGCTACAGCTCTAGTCTGCAACACAAGCAGCACCCCTATCTTGCCCCCAGCCAAATCAAACACCACATGGAGGGCCTCAATACCTGCAATCTCCTGATCTGGATATCTCCTAACAGGCCAGTCTTCTCTAAAAATAATTGCTACACCACCTCCCCAGCCGCCTGTGCGAGGCTGGTGCTGCACAGCATACCCGGCCGGAACAAGATCCGTTAAAGTTGATCCAGCCATCTTATCCAGCCAGGTCTCCGTAAAACACACAAGGTCCACATCCCCATCCGAGATTAAATCCCAGACAATTGGGGCCTTGTTGACAATGGACCTCGTGTTTAGCAGCAACAGCCCCCCACAGGCGGACCTTTGGGTCCAACCCACAGGGGGGATGGCACACCACACCTCCTGTAGGCACCTAGGTCCCCTAGGGGTGCAGGCTATCCAACCTCGATGGCCATACCGTCCACATCCAAGAACCACCCCTATAGCCGCTCCTCCCCTTGCATCCACCCCATCCTAGCTCCCCAACCCTGGCTGTTCACCCAGCAGCCTCTCATCCCTCCTCACCAACCCCCCTACTCCACCCCCACTCCACCCGGTCGTCCTGCTGCTACCAGGGCTCGGCACAAAACATACACCCCCCCACCTGACTTCCCTCTCTCACAGGAAATCGGCTACCACCAAGTGACCCTCCCGACGCCCCCCTGCTGCCACCAAGGTTTAATGTTAGGACACCCCCCACCCCCCTCCTAACCCCCCTTCCTCCCCAACCATGAACAGAAAAAAACCCTACATGCCCCTGAGTCCCCTGCGGCCCCAAAGTGCCCCTAAGTGCTGTACACTTTGGTTGTGGCCCTTTGGTCTGTGGCCCTTCAACTCATGGCCTGTGGCTCGCAACCTGCGGCGGTGCTGCTGGCAGCTGGGTTAAATAGCCCCCAGCCACTTCCAGGTGGGGAAGGGGACAAGCTGGCCCATGAGACCAGTTTCCTCACACCCCCTCACACCCCGGAGCTCACCAGGTCTCTTCTTCTCCCCCACAGGTCCTGGGAGTCCCAAAGAGCAGTGGAGCGGCAGAGCAGCGACAGCAACAGTGGTAGCAGACCCCCCTCAGTGAGCAGATAACACAGCGCAGGTAAGTTGTAGTCCTGGCGGAGCTGCTGGCAGCTGGGCTAAATAGCCCTCAGCCACTTCCGGGTGGGGGAGGGGACAAGCCGGCCCACGTGACCGGCTTCCTCACTCCTCCTCACCCCCCGGAGCTCACCAGGTCTCTTCTTCTCCCCCACAGTTCCCGGGAGTCCCAAGGAGCAGTGGAGCGGTACAGCAGTGGTGGCGGCAGCAACAGCAGCAGCGGACCCCTCTCAGCGAGCAGATGACACAGTGCAGGTAAGTGGGAAAAGGAAGTATCTTGCATGAAAATGCCCGATCAAGCCTTCCAGGTTTGGAGGGTTGGGAAATGATGGGTGCCAGGGTGAACCAGGAACATCCTGGTAGATGTTGTGCTTCCTGAGATCTTATCTTCCCTGCCATCTAGTTCCATCTCCTGAACCCGAACCTCACATCTGTCCATCCCTGTAATGTTAACCATTCAAGACACCGGATTCATTGTCATGAAGGCCTTGTTGGATTCGGGGGCTTCAGGCAATTTCTTGGATGCTCAATATGCTGCCCACCATTATATACTCTGAGAACTCAAGAGAAGCACGGAGCTAGTTCACACCACTGATGGATCTCCCTTGGTCTCTGGCCATGTTATGGCCTGTACATTCCTATTAACTTGTGCAATAGGGAATCACTCGGAGCAACTGAAGTTTGATGTAATTTCCTCTCCCCTGTTTCCAGGAGTACTGAGATATCCATGGCTCCTCGCACATAATCCTGCAGTCAATTGGATGCAAGCAACAGTATAATTTCCCTCTTCCTACTGCCAACAGAACTGTATTCACCTTCAACCCACTAGGCATACCCTTGGAGTGATTCCAGAGAATATGACGAAGCAGACGATTCCCCGGGAACACATGGACGTATCAGTAGTCAGTAAACAGGAAGCAGCAGAATGACCACCACACTACCCCTATGACTGCCCTATCTACTTAATCCCTGGGACAGAACCAACGTATGGTAGAATCTACTCCCTCTCTCCTCCGGAGCTAACCACCCTTCGTGAGTACTTACACAAAAATCTAAAGAAAGGTTTCATACACCATTCTACCTTGCTACCTGGTGTCCCTATATTTTTTGTACCCAAGAAAGAAGGAGATCTTTGGCCCTGAATAGATTACAGGGGCTTGAATGAAGTCACTATCAAGAATAGATATCCATTACCTTTAATTCCCGAACTATTGGATCGCCTCAAAGGCGCTACAATCTTCACCAAGCTTGACCTCCATGGAGCTTATAATCTCATTTGTATACGAAGTGGGGACAAGTGGAAAACCACGTTCTGTACTAGATATGGACATTTTAAATACTTAGTAATGCCGTTTGGCCTGGGCAATGCCCCACCTACTTTTCAACACTTTGTGAATGATATATTCAGATATCCTTGACATCTTCATCATCGCTTACCAAGATGACAGCTTAATATACTCCCCAACTCTGGAAATGCATGTCTACCATGTGCGCGCTGTACTGCAAATTAGAGAAGTGCACCTTCCATGTACATACCATTCCCTTTCTATGATTTATTATATCCCTCCAAGGAATCAAAATGGAATCTCAGAAGATTGAGGCCATCCAAAAGTGGCCTGCTCCCTCCGCCATTAAGCCCCCTCAAACGGTTTCTAGGGAGCACCAACTATTACAAATAATACATTTCTTGCTATGTACAAATCATGCTTCCCCTTACCCAATTGCGAAAAAAGGGAGCCCTCTTTACCAAAACAGCAACAGGCCTTCAAAATACTAAACAGGGCATTCATGACTGCCCCCATCCTTCAACACCCCGATCTTGCAAAACCCTTTATCCTAGAAGCTGATGCCTCTGATCGAGTGATAGGGACAGTACTAACACATCAAGTAGGCCCCACCACCAAGCGATTCCCTTGCGCCTTCTACTTGCGGCAACTAACCCCAGCTGAGTGGAATTACACCATTCTCCATAAGGAACTCTTAGCAATCAAAGCTGCCTTTGAGGCATAGAGACACTATCTCAAAGGAGCCCTCACCCCGTTCTGATATTAACTGATCATAAGAATCTAGTGTACATGCAATCTGCTTGGATCAACAATGCTCGTCATGCGCAATAGGTGCTCTTTTTATCCCGATTCTCTTTTACCATAAGATACAGATGAGGAGTAAGCAATACTTTAGCAGACACTTTATCCAGATGCTATTTAAAAGAAGACACATATGAGAAGTTCATTTATTTTGTATTTATTTTAAAAATGTATTATCTCGCCCCTCCTGCCTCAGGCAGCTCAAGGGACCTATCCTGTGTCCCATGGTGTTTGCTGTGACCATACTGTCCATACAGCAATTGAGCCACAAGAGTCTTAATGATCTACCTAAAGGACTCTACCAGCAACAAGATGGGTTGTATTATCACCACAACAAGGTAGTCATAACCCCCCCCCCAAGTATTTACCCCAAATTTTGTGGACCCATTATGATTCCCCACTAGCAGGTCACCCAGGAGAACGAGGTACATTACACCTCATTCTTTGGCGATTTTGGTGGCCTGGCATCCAGAAAGATGTTTGCAAATATGTAAACATATGTATCACCTGTGCCTGCACCAAAATACCCCAATGTCCTCCTATTAGATTGCTACAATTAACCCAGTTACCCTCCGGCCCCTGGCAAAGGAAAGCTCTGGATTTTGTCATTGACCTACCCCAGTCAGAAAGATACGACACCATCGTAGTAGTCGTAGATTATTTTACCAAACTGGTGCATTTTGTACCCTGTACAGGACAACCCACATCGCAACAAACAGTTATTCTTGTACCAAACCACATTGTCTGACTCCATGGAATACCACAAGAGATAGTATGTGACAGAGGTCCCCAGTTTATATCCATGTTCTGGAAGGCCCTTTTTTGCATTTTGGAAACTCAATTAACCCGTACAACCACCTATCACCCGCAAGTCAATGGACAAATGGAACGTGTTAATCAGACAATGGAGAATTATCTACGATGTTTCCTGATCCTGAACTATCTCCAAGATGACTGGGCATTGTATTTACCCCTTCAGATTTCACATATAACAATGCACCTCATGCCTTGTTAGGAACATCTCCATTTTATACCACTTACGGCTTCTATCCTCCACTTTGTTTAATGGATCTTCCCTCAACTAACATCCCAGCAGCAGGGGTCATGGCCCAATGGATCCAGAAAGTTCAGCAAGAATCCAGGAAGCACCTACAAGAAGCCCACCAACAATATAAACAAGACGCAGATAGACACCGAATCTCCACACCTGGTTTCCAAGAGGCAACCTGGTTTGGGTAAAATGACACCACTACTTCTCCCAGAATCCATTGACAAAATTAGATGATGCCTATATGGGCCTGTTTCCCATTAAAGCCAAATTAAATGAGGTTACCTATAATCTGGATTTACCTCAACACCTTCGCATACGTTCCACATTTCATGTCTCCCTTCTTAAAACCACGAACCCTCCCTTTCCCTCCTAACAGATGCTCCCCCCTGCACCTCTGTTAATCCAAGGACTCACAGAATAAGAAGTCTCAGCCATCCTTGACTCCAAGATTTGCAGAAGTCATCTTCTGTACCTTGTGGATTGGAAAGGCTTCAGCCCTGCCGAATGAATCTGGGAACCATGCACACATATTCACGCACCTGCTCTCCTTTGTTGCTTTCATTGTCTCCAACCAATGAAACCAAGACCCCCCTCCCTGCGTAGTAGGGGGTCTGGATGGGGAGGCACTGTCAGGGTCTATGCCCGCCGGCAGGGATTCCCAGCCAGGTGACAGGTCCCAACTCGATCATGCTCAGTACTGGTTGCTCAGCATCTCAACGCACAGCCAAGAGGGTGGTGCCAGGACCCAGTGGACTCCAGGACCACCCCACTGCATGCTCCTCTAGTTGCTGAGAAACCAGGGACGCAACTGCAGTGCAGTTCATGGCTGGAAAGCCGCAAACAGAGACAGGTGGGGCCTGGGGACAGTGCAACTAGCAGCACCAAAGGGAACAGGAAAGCTCTGTATAAAAGCCCTCATGGGCCACTCCCTCCCTGCTGGTAATCTTTTGAGAGACTGACCCTGTGTTGTGACTTGGATTCTGGTGAAGAAATTTGTGGTTTGACTATTTGAATGGGTTGAGAGTGTGTGGCTGGAAGTGAATGAGTGTAGGACTGGTTGTGGGTGTGAGTATAACTCTCTCTTCCCCCCAAAGCCTGTGTAACCCCTATAGAGAGTAACAAAGTGTGTGTGCCCCCTTCCTCTTTCTTCCCCCTGCACTACCTTTCACGACACCCCATTTCCCCCTAGACCTGGGACCTCAACCACGGGCACCATCATTCCTGGAAACCTCCCCCCGATTGACAGTTCTTGTAAGTGTGAGTACCCTCTTCCTTGTATCCCTTCCATTACCCAGAGAACTGCCCTCTCCACTCAGTGATGATCTGGGTTGTTCTCAATATTTGAGAGAAAGCCCACACAAGATCCTTAGGGCATTTACCTTCTGAGGGAACCGTGTTTCAGACTAGAGTAGGAGCAGTAACCCTATCCCTGTTCCCCAACTCCCCTTCCTCTTCCCCATCAACCCTAACAAGTTCTACATCATCAATCAATCACCTATTTATTTATTTATATAGAACTAGCAATGTGCCTGGCACTGGACAGTTGTGCTTAGAGAGAACAGTCCCTGTTGCAAGGGGCTTACAATCGAGAATGGACAAGGGGCAATAGGGAGAAACAGGGATACATTCATGAAGCTGAGAAGGGACAGGTGCACGTGTTTAGCTTGGTTACACAAAGGAAGGAGGAGATCTTGAAGGATGAGATAGTATAAGGAAAAGGATAACGGAACAACTTGTTGGGGTGAGGAAGTAGGGAACGCCTGATAGAAGAGTGGTGACACAATAAGGTGCTATATCTTTAAGAAGTCAAGCAATATGGCACCTAGGAGAGAGAGAGAGAGCACCTAAAATGGCCAGCACAGGAAGTGGTTAAGTTTGGGGTATGGCACAAGACATAAAAGTGAGGCCAGCTTGAGAGAGGGGGCAGTCTGCCCCAGGCGGCTGAAGAGGACACAGCTCTTGGAGAGGCTTGCTGGCCTGAAAAAAGAAGACCTGAATCTGAATGAGAAGACCCTGAGGAGTGAGTTGAAGAGAACTATCCTGGAACTGTGTTTGGCTAGACCTATGTTATATGTTTGACTGTGAGCTGCATTTGAAGACTGGCCAGAGGCTTGGTGCCTGGCCTATGAATATAAATAAACTGTGTTGACCTGGAACCAAAGATTGAAACGCTTCCTTGGGTCTAATCCTGCATAGACTTACCCACAGCCAAGTGAGGACCATGCTACACCTGGTGGAGAATGCAGGCATGCCTTGCTGGCCACCAAGTCAGAGATTTCCCCAAGGCGATAAGGTTCTGGAGAAGGGAACTGTTGTGGAGGAGTGTGCCCAGATAGGAGGAGATTGCGTTGAGCTCCCCCAGGAAAGTGGCTTGAGAGGTCTGGAGATTCGCCCCAACCCTACAGAAGGATGTGGATTCTGGTGAGAAGCAAGATGGCGGCAGGAGAACTGCACCCTTGGAGAAACCTCGCAGTATCTTTGTGGAACTGGATAGAGCTGGAGATGAGGCAATGGAACAGAGCACAGCAGGAATAACGTATGCCACAAGCTGCAAGGAATCCCCATGGACAGACAACGTGGGAACCTAGGTACTGGGGTACTCTGTTGGGTGACCCCAAGAAACTGTTAACTGTGGGCAATGGGGACACTTATGCAAATGGTGCTCCTACATAACCAAAGGAAACTACACCAGAGAAAGAACTTCAAGACTCTGTTTTACCTGTGGGCAAGAGGGACATGTATGGCAGTATTGCCCCACTGGGAGATATACAAGGGCGCAGAGACCAGGAAATTAAACGGATATGCTGGGCTTGTAGAAAGGAGGACCACTTGAAGGAGGACCACTGCCCCTTTAGGTCTAGCCCTTGGAGACAGGGGGATACCCTGGAAAGGAGAACCTTGTATGGTTCAACAGTGGAAACATTGGTGGGAGGTGAATCCTCTAAAGACCCCCTGCCCCCAGAGAAAAATGTTGGGCTTGTAATAAAGAGGGACATTGGAAGAGAGGATGCTCAGAGAAGCAAAAACCCTGTTGAGAAAGACCAAGGAAAAGGAAAATATACAATGAAGTACAGACAGGCTTGACATTAGAAATCTTTGGAAAATGGAAAAATATAGTAAATAAAAGGGATGAGGCCCTAGAAAATTTGATAAAAAGGTGCAAACAGATCTGACTGTGGAGGCTCTAAAAGGAAAGAGTGGAGAGTTAACGAAAGAGTTAGAAAAGGGGGTGGGGGGGAAGTCTTGAGAAAAGAGAAACTGGCTAAACTTACCTCAAGCCCTAAGGAGACATCTGGTAGAGGGAAAGCCTTGTTGGAGGTTCTGGATAATAAATAGAAGGAACAAGTGACTCTGGGAAAAGATCTGAGCAGAGGAATTAACCTCTGGGAGAACCCAGTAAAAGAGGCTTGTGCTCCAAGCAATAAGTGAAAACTAGGTCAAGCTGTAGAGAGCTGAGACCTTGATAAGCAATTGCTGCAGAGGTTGAAGGCAGGTAAGTACAGCATCTGGAAGCTGAGGAGCAAGCTTAATAGAATTACAAACACCTGGTTGTTAAGGAAGCCAAAAGGAATGATAGCATCTTTGAAGGTAGAGGGGAACCATGGGCAAAGATTGCCATGGTAATAGTTGAAGGTTGTTGGAAACCCAAAGGAGTGTAAATGAAACCCTGGAAAGAAGTTAATGGTAATGTTAAGTTGTAATTATACTTGTTTGGTACTGGGAATATGTTGTAGGAGTATTCCTGCTTTAAGGGCTCCAGGGCTGAGAGGTAGAGAGAGAAGGGTGGGCCTGCCTCCCACCCCAGTAAGGGGATAATGTTAAAGAGCTGAAGGAAGCTCTACTGAAGGAAAAGACCTGGCAGAAGAAGCTGTCGGGTCATTTGAGCTGAATAAAGCTCTATTCTCTGAATCCTATGTAGCTTGGCAGAAGCAGGTCGCAAGCTATAGGAATAAATGGTAAATGAATGTGGCCTGGCAGGGGAGGCCTGTAGGCAATCAAATGGACTGACTGGGTGGAAGGTAACCCTAAATCGTAAAATTTGGCAGAGGAGGTCCACAGGCGATCAAATCATATAATGAATGGGATACAAATAACCCTAACCAATTAAAGGTGTGAGCTATAGAAAGCTCTAGATACTCGAGCTAAAATATTATATAAGGTTGAAGGAAACCTAGGTATTGAAATAAATGCAATGACTGAAGGAAGCCTAAATTAGAATGGGAGCCCGAAGGAGGATTTCCTCCCTGGCAAGGAGGTTATTATTGAGCATCAAGTGGAGGATTCCTCCCTGATAAGAGAAATGTGGCAATGTAACCCCTGGGAAGGGGGTGATGTCTATATATTGTATTGGCCTGACAAAGTCATAAGGGTCCCGTGTGTGTGTGTGTGTGTGTCCAGAAAGGTGTGGTGGGTCAGTCTATCAACCCCAAGAGGGGTAATTGCAAGATTGTAAGCATAGTGGAGGACTACCTCCCCTGCAGGAAACCATGAAAACAATGTGCTGAAGGTAGCTCTGCCTAAACATATGAGCTGCAGGTAGGTCTGACAACCTGGTGGAAGCGGCCTGGCTATTAAGGGGCGATGTGGAGGCTAGAGGTCATTAAAGTCCAATTCAGGATATTGGACCCCATGAATGTGATTGTGGATGAGGACTTAGTAAGACAGTGCTATCTGCGATAAGGACCGTCTCTTCTGAAAGGGGGAGGTGTGTGGCAGAGTGGTGTCATAATAAAGTGCTATATCTTTAAGAAGGCAAGCAATATGGCGCCTAGAAGAGAGAAAACACTTAAATGGCCACCACAGGAAGTGGCTAAGTTTGGGGTGTGGCCTGAAGCATAAAACAGAGACCAGCTTGAGAGACACGCCAGTCTGCCAGCACTGTGCTTTGTCCTGAACAATCAACAATTAGAGACATAGGGGCCAATCCTAAGCTCCATGCAATGTGAGTGATGTGCATGTGTACACACACACACACACCAAACTATGGGGACTGTGGCGTGGGTTCAAACCACACATTAAGAAGTGCATGTGGAGTATTAGGATTGGTCCCATAATCATAAGTAAGTTAAAGAAATGTGGGCTTAAAGGTGCTAGTACTAGGGAAGTTCACAACTGGTTGCATAACTACTAGTCATACCCAGAGAGTGATAACCAATGGTTCAGATTAGAAAGAGGTAATAAGTCAGGTCCCCTAAGAGTCTGTCCTGGGGAACCCCTCCACCCCGATGGATGCAAAGTATTCTACATAAGCAAGGAAGATAAAAGGTACAAATACAAAATGGAAGATGACAGGCTGGTCTGTAGAACTGAAAAGGATTTTAGCACATTACAGACTTAATATGAGTCAACATGCAATGCATCAGTGAAAAAGGCAAACATTATTTTGGGGGGTGTAGCAGGACAGAATGCTTGGAAGCACGTGGGCCCTTTAAGAAAGTTAGCCCTAGCTACAGTTAGCACCAGCCAGGCTAGCGCTGGGGCTGTGGAGGCATGAGACTGTGCCTTAATGGGCCACAGTCGAGCTAGCACTTAGGACTTGGCTAAAGGGGAACCAGCTGAGAGAGGGCCTAAATCTGGGCTGGACTGAGTAGGGGTAGTGTGGCTAGGCCAGCCCAGAAGCTGAAAATAGAGCTAAGGAGCTCAGTGGAGGGCTAGCTCAGCAGTCTGGGAGGCAAGACCTGGAAGCTCTGCCTCAGAATGGCTCCAGGCTTCCAGGATGCTACAGCAGAGGGGAGCTGAGTCCCCGAAGGCTGAGCCAGCCTACAGCTGAGAGGCTGCCTGGAAGGGACCTGGAATGGAGGCGGAGGATGGGAGGGGGTCACTAGCCAGAGGGTGATGCCTGGAGTGAAGCCCTGAGAGACGAGGCGGGGCTGAGGGAATATGTGAGAGGCAAGAGGATGAGGCCTAGTGAGTTGTACTATGTATAAGGTGGAGAACTGGAAATAAAGGATTTATGGTGGAGCTGATTTCCATGTGGACCGGCCTTATTGGAGCAGGGATCCTGCAGAGACTTACCTGGACCAGGTCCACACTATTACAGAATGCATTAACAGAAGTGTTGCCTATAGGATCAGGGAAGTGTTCCTCGTTATTCAGCACCCATGTTTGTGCAAGGATACTGGCTCAAAAGGATTTAGAGTCGAACCATAAGGTTTATAAGAGGGCTGAAGGAAAGACCTATGAGGAGAGATTGAAAGAACTGGGAATGAATCCAGCCTGTATTTCCTGTTACATCTGGTAATGCTTTATGCATGATTCAACACCTCCTTCCCCCATCATAACTTTACTAACTTCATCTCCCCCTCTGATGTGTGATATACTATGGATGAACCTCCTCTTAAACTGATCCAAGAAATCCAGCTTATATACGACTGCATGCACACTTGATCAGTCTAAAGTGGACTGACTTAGAGTGGTTACAGTTAGCTGACCTAACTGGACTGGTTTAAGGGGAATGTTAGGCTAGTCTAGGTCCTTTTGTGGCCCTTTTTAAATGGGCAGCGGCTACGGGGAGTGGAATTGGTGTTTACATAGCACCATGAGTGTGTGAGGGGGCCAGTACACATTGGCGTACACCGATCCACCACACATCCCCACGCATGGAGCAACTGCCATTTTGGCCAATTGTTTTGTGTGTGGGTGATGGGTGGAAGGGGCTGTGTATGGGTGTTTTGCGGGAGCGCACATGCATGCCCACCCAGTGGGGGTGTGCATGTCGTTTTCGTTATTACAATAAGGATAATGAAAATTGTTTTCATTATCGTTATTGCATCAAAAATGACAAATAACGAAAATAGAAACGGAAACGACATTCTGTTTTTGAAATAAAGGGGGAAAACTGAAAAACGTATTTCCAGCTGTAACTTT
Source organism: Sphenodon punctatus (assembly GCA_003113815.1). NCBI lineage: Eukaryota > Metazoa > Chordata > Lepidosauria > Sphenodontia > Sphenodontidae > Sphenodon > Sphenodon punctatus. Next base: position 193,620 of record QEPC01003884.1, on the reverse strand, counting down.
TTTGTTCAATTCTGATGAAACTTGGGGAGATTGTACCCCCAATGGAGGGTGCTATGTGTACTAATTCGAAACAATTAGATAACGGGAACCGATTTCAGGAGCAATTGGAAGTTGTGATTTTAAGAAAAGGTCCATACACATTCACGGCTACAACTACTTTATCTGTCATTCAAATTGAATGAAACCTGGAAATATTATGTCGCTCCAAAAGCATAACACTCCTGCCAGTTTTCAGAAAGATTGGATAAAGGGTCCTGATGGTATAAGACATTAACTTGACAATACATTTCCAGCTGTAACATTTGTATATTCCATCCTATTTACAAAATATTTGGCAGAACTGTATCACATACCTTCTCTGTCATCCCTGCCAAACTACAGGACAATTCGATAAAGGGACCCAATTTTATAAGCAATTGATGTTGTCCCTGTGAAGACCATTATTCAGATAAACAGCAGCACATGCAGTGCCAGTCAGAGGCAGGCACCCTGCATGGCAGACACACTCACTGGTCAATTACTGCATGCTTCTAGCTTTACAGGACCAATTGATAGTGACTTCAAGACGGGCATAGGGGGCAGCCCTGAAGTGGGCATAGAAGGGACATAACTGGGACTTTGGGGATAGCATCCCAGCAATCAGGTGAAATAGTTTACACATTATCATCACAATCCCATCCTGCAGCACTGAGACAGAGGACATTAGAGAATCTCTATTGACTCTTTCCTAAACAGATGCTTCTAACTTCCCAGTAACAAGTGGGGGAGAGATATTGGGATGGTCACAGCACAGAATGAGGATATTTGGTTGAGATTTCTGCTGGCCAATTGACATCACAAACCGATCTTATACCACACTGACATTGAATCCCTGGCATAGGCCCCTTCACTGCATATGCTGTGCAGGCATATACAATTGGGACCCTCTATTACATCTTTCTGATATTTGGCAGAGATTATCATGAAAGTGTGATATACAGCCCTGCCCAATTTCATGTACACTGGTTAGACCACAAAGATGTTAGTCAGACATAGGTTTATAAATTAATTGCTTATACCACCAGAACCCTTTATCAAATCCTTCTGAAAGCTGGTAGAGATAGTAAATATGTGAAGGGGTATAAACTTGCCAAGTTTCATCTACATTAAATGTGAGGCAAAGATATTAGAGCTAAGAATGTATATGAAGACTTTTAAAAATAAAATACTTCAACTGCTTCTAAAATTGGATTCCTTTATCCAATCCTTTTGAGATTTGGTACACATAATGCCTTCCATTAGAGGTATATTCACTCCAAGGTTCAGCCACATGTAGCAAAAACCAAAAAAGGTACAGCCAAAAATGTATTTTCCATTGAAACCAAAGGAAAATGAAAAAGAAAGTGAAAACGAAAACGACAATTTGATATTTATGATAACGAAAATGACAGATTTAAATAACAAAAATGACATGGACCCCTGGTGCACACATCTACCACCCACCCTCTATGGCATTCACACAGGAGGCACCCACGCATGCCCATACAGCAGAACTGTGTGTATATGCGTGGGTGTATCTCATGTGAAAAGGACCTGTGTGTGAACAGAATGCATTCTTAGGCTGTTTTTAGATGTGCATGGCACACACGCAGTGTGAAATCATGCTGTGTGTAAAAATCCCACAGGCAGGGTTTAGACGCAACATTTTGCACGTCGCGCATTCTTTTAAAACTGAAAATGAAAGACTGAGGTATTTAGTTTGTGGTTTAAAATAATGTGTGACCGGCTTTAACACATGAAATGTCGTATCTAAACCCCGCCCGTGGGATTTTTACGTGCAGCGTGATTTCACGCTGTGTGTGCACTGCACATGTCTAAAAGCAGTCTCTGATTGGTTTAAGAGGAGTTGTTATAGCAGATCAAAGAGACTTGTGGGGGAGGTGTTAAATGCATTGCTGTGCATTGTTTTGTCCTATGGGAATGCTACTGCCATAGTGCTTGGAAGCTGATAGCCTCAGGTGGAAGGTGGTCCAGAAGTGCAACCTATTATCAGGAAGGCCAAGAGGAGCTGAGGTAGTTGGATGGAAGTCCAACCAGACAAGGTTTAGTTGTAAGAAGACTAATTCACACATAAGCATGCTTGTCCAGAATACTGAGGGAAGCTGCATATCAGATAAGAGCTAATTTACTCCCTATGTTCTAAGGTAGTGGTTTCTAATTTTGCTTCTAAAATTGTGACTCCATTTTAAGACTTAAATGTAAACCTGTGACCCAAGACAGCAACGACAACATACAAAGTAAATCAAATATCAATCAGGGGCATGACCCCATCTGCAGATGGTGTGACCTCAATTTTGGTTCAGGCCCATAATTTAGAAAACTCTGTTCTCCGGGTTAAGCTGGTGCTACAAATCCCTTACATTCATCAGTACTGAACCAGTGCACTAATTGTAAAAATTGAATATATATAACTAGCCATCTATGCCACATATACCATAAAATGAGTATATAGTTTACACAGATAATGCATTTGTATTTCTGTCTTTATACAAGTCTCTTCTGCTTAAATTATTAAATGCTAGTTAATCTGTGATCTTTCTTTCTAGCCACGTTGCTCACTTAACGCAAGATTGCTTAACTCAAGCTGTGTATCCTCTTTTGCATTTTATCTGCATTCCATTGTGTCTGACATTGTGACTTCCTAAGAGTGATTACTCAATTGTAAAATAGGAAATGGTGATTTATTATTAGAGCTAGGAGAAACAGAGTTACCCTGTCATAAATGAATGGGTAATCTGTCTTTTGCAGTAGGAATTTGGTTTTCTTTTCAGAACATTTTGTTATGTTTCATAGCAAGATCTTGAACCTCAGAGAGGGGAAAGATAAGGAAAGTGCACCAATTATGTGTTAAAGCTATAGATAATATCCATCTTGAACATTTTCTATCCTCAGTGGCCCAATTCAAGATTCTGCTAACCAGCATAGTATTCCTGAGTTTGTTTAGCTTAGACAAATATTTTTGGGTGGTTCTTTAAAAATATCACATTCTGTAAATCCATCCAGATGTTGACTTTCCTAGTGATGAGTTCCCAGATGGGGAAGTGTAAGGCTTCTTGGTTATTTTAGAACATTCTGAATGCCTTTGATTTGCTGGTGTTGAGACATTCAGGGTTTTATTTCTGTGAGGCAACATTAAAATAAAGCAGACCTACCTCTTTTTGCTACTGTTCTCTGGACAGGAAGATGGACACAATTGTCACAACTGTTTTAGAAGGTGAAATCTTCATGATCAAAATTAATGTTACCTCAAGAATTGATTGTATGTTGAGTATTGTGCCAGTTGTCATACAAAAAAACATCTTCAAGATTATTGGTCTTCTGGTTAAGAATCTTCTGTGAGAACTGAAAGAGTTTGGTCTTTAAACCTACAAGCAAATATCTACAGGTCAAGTTCAATTTAAGTTAGAGTGCACTTTATTTTAATAATTCCATAAATGAAGGGTCTAATAACCTGTATATAGAAATGTATTGCTTCACATTAAATCTCACACAAAATTTGCACTGGCAACATGATGACTGGCACTAGCAGCTTCTGGAAGAGTACAGAAATAGCTTGTTCTTTACACCACCAGTCTCAAGCAGCACTCTTATCCAGTGGCAAGAAATAGGTTTTAAAAATGGTTCTCTGTAGTCAAGCCACTTAGAATAATCAAACTCTAGGGTTAAACATTTGGCATAATTTTCAACCTCCCTCAGAATCTGAGATTGGTGATTCGGATGAAGTGTATATGGAATATTATGCAACTTGACTATGGAATACACTTTCCAAGATGTGCTGTTACTCTCTCATCTGGTATTTCCAATTTTTACAGAGGTAATTTCTTTTCTGAGCCGTTCCGTGAATGGAAGCAGATACAACTAAAACACAGTAAATCTTCTGTGGCCAGAAAACCTCTCTTGGAAAATGGTGCATTTTCCCACCTTTTGAAAGCAGTGCTTTGTTAGGTAACAGTTAGCTATTAGTTAGCACTCCCCAGTATATTGAATGCCACCATAAATTTCCAGTGGTGTTGTGATTTTCCACAAGCCCTCATGCACTTATGTTTACTACGTCTATAATGGGGAACATCTAATATCATTTAATGTATTCTTTACTTTACCCTTGTGTGAATGTACTGTAGAACAGATAAGTATTTAATTCAGCTATTTGTCAACTTGCTTGTCATCATGTCCACTCAGAGGCCTTTGCAGGTTAATGTTTTTATATGATTGCCTGTCATCTATAGCTATCATATATTTAACTGTTGTTCACTTTGTGCACGCTGATATATTCTATTTCTAGGGCTGCTTTTGACCAACATGCTGCAAAGCTTGTTCAAGACTTTGTAAGATCAATTCCTTTTTTCTTTCACAAAGGAAAAAACTTCGGTTCATTGGAAAAGAAATACCTAATAAAATGGCAGACAGAGGTCATTGTGCTCTGAATTATGGGTAATGCAGTATGTCTTAAACTGGTGCATGTAAATAGATCCCCCATAAAAAAAGTAAATTCTCAAATAATGTACCTGAATTGACTTTTTGTCAATTTGCAAAATTAGAGGGCTAACATGACTTCTCCAAATGATTACAGATTGTAATCTGCTAATTTAAAGCATTCAGTACACCTCACTAGGTGTTCTTATACACACATTTCTCCTGCATGTTTGCTGTTACATCCTGAACCTTCTGTGTGTCTAAAACACTCACCCAGATCTTAAACATCCAGATCTTTGAACTTCTGCATGAAACTTCTCCCAGAACTTTTGTGTGTTCTCCTGGTAAACTGATTTTGCTCCAGGCAGCTGTGGTCACTTGGTTCCCATGGAAGCCCCTCATGTCTACAACTGCGGCTACTTTAGGCTGCCTCAGAGCAGTGTTTGTGTGAAGAATGCATCCAGGAACTGCCTCAGGGCAGTGTGCATGTGAAGAATGCATCCGGAACTTACTTCTGGACTTGTAAAGCCAGAAGATTGAAAAACCAGAATTTTAATGTGTGTGTAAAAATGTCCACGGTTAGGAACTTGGACTGAAAGTTTTTCACTTAGAATTTGGCTTGTAGCCCAAATGCGTTTGCAAACTAACCAGTTGTCGGAGCTATCTCAGAACATGTTGTTCTTTTTATTGCTAGATATGCAGTAATAAATAATGTCGTCATTTCACTATATGTAAGCAGCAATGCACAAGGCATACAATTAGGTTGTCAGTGTTGTATGCTTCAGGTATACGTAAACAGTGATGAGCAAAGCTGAAAAGACTCTGAGGCTCCGTGCTGACAAACATCCTCACAGCTGAAGCTGATACGATATTCACAGACCTTGAAATTCCTCTGTAGGGACCCAAGACCCTTCTAGATTGTATAATGCAGAGGTTCCCAAAGGGCCATCTCCAGATGGGGTCATAATCCCAACTGCTATTTCATATAGTTTGCATGTCTTTGTTCCTGGCTGGGACCATGAGATTAAATTTACATCTCAAAATAGGGTCACAAACATGTAGGAAGCCCTGAAAGTTTTCACATATCTGAAAGACCGCCTGTCCTCCCATGCCCCACTGCGGTCTCTGCAATCAGCTGGGAGCACCTTTCTGTGGGTACCATCTGTCAGTCTTGTTTTTATATTGTTGTTTATTTATTTTTTGGGATATTGTAAACTGCCCGATCTGCTTCGGCAGGAGGGGCAGGGTATTAAGTTTTTATATAAATAAATAAATTAAATAAATACAATTGCTCGCAGGGAGGCATTCTCAGTTGCTGCCCTGATCTTATGGAACTCCCTTCCCCTGGAGATTCAGTTGAGCCTGAGCCTGGACATCTTTTGGAGGCAGTGTAAGACTTTTCTGTTTGGAAAAGCTTTTGGTGGGTGGGGATAGGGGAGCGTTTTGATGGGTGGTTTTGGGGTAGGGCTGTGAGGGAGAGTTGATATAGGGAATTGGGGGTGCTATTGGGTGGGTTTTGTGGGGGTTTGGGGGAGGGTGGGAATTTTAAAGGTATTTCATTATGAGTTTTAATATTTGTACAGTTGTGAGCTGCCCTGAGCCTTAGGGAAGGGTGGCATATACATTTTAAGAAATAAATAATAATAAAACAATAATGGGCCTCCCTTTCACATTCCTGTTTCCTACTTAAATAGTTTAACAGTCATTTATGGCAGCTTCCCATTTCTCTTCAGTTGTTGCCTGCAACCACTTCTAGCATTCTGCTTTAATAAAGCACTTATTGTCTTTTAAACCTTGCATATTCAGCAGTGTCCAGAGTGCTCTAAAATGTAGTTGGACTGGGTGTGTGTGTCCCTTTTCACATGAGATGCCCCCCCACTCCTTGCCCATGTGGGTGACTGGGTGGGCAAGGGGGGGGGCGTCTGTGTAACCGTCAGTGCAGGTGGGTGGGAGGGCGTGCACGATCCCATGCTCCACCCATCTCTACTTATTCCCCACATAGGCCCTTTTCACACAGACACTCTAACACTGCTAAAATGGGTGTTACATTTTATTATACATGTTGCAGGGCTTCAGGTGTGCTATATGGGTGCCCTGCAACATGTATAATAAAATGTAACACCCATTTTATCGGTGTTAGAATGTCTGTGAAAAGGGCCAGAGATGCCTCTGTGCATGGAGGTGGGTGGAGATGGGTGTGCATCAGTGTAACAGGTCACCCTAAGTGCTCATTCACACAACACTCTTTAAGAGTGGGTAGGTGCACAAACCCTGTCTCTTATACACATCTAGATGTGTATAAGAGACCTGTGTGTGTGTGTGTGTGTGTGTATATGTGTGTGTGTCCCCTTAATAACTTTTGATCCTGGAGGCTGGTTACAATCAAATTAGGTACAGAGGCAAAAAGCCCAAAAGTCAGAAAGGAACCAGCAGTATGTAACAATAGCTACAGCTGGAGGAGGAATATGGCCCTTTTTGTAACCAAAGAACTCCTACTTTAACTGACCTATGTTGAATATTATCCCCCAAGAACAAACCAGACTTCATTAGTGTGAGTCCTTGCTACATGGAACTCCTTGCTTTAATTATTGGAAAAACTCCATTGTATTTATTCCCTATAACTGAAATAGTTGTTCATACTATACATATTTTTTTCATACCTTGCATGCACATAGACAAGCACACGTGTATGCATACATAAGCAATAAAGACCAAAAAATGATCAACGGAGTTACTGAAAAATTATGCCAAAATGATAAAAAAAATTAAAAAGCTTTGAACTGAAAAGAATGAAGCAAATGTAGTAAATTTAATGGCAGTGTCAGCTGATGAGCAAATAATGCCATAACCAGCTGCCTGCCACAAAAAATGGGATACTCCTTTGTAGTTTGTTATGCACATCAAACCAAGTGAATGATCCCATTTAGTTTTGAAAAGAAAACAACCTGAAAGACCAAAGCTGTTTTTAAATTACAAGTGACGCTGTCTATAGCTGTACTGCATATTAGTATGTAAATGAATTACAAAAATAATGCTGAACGTTTAATAAAACGTGAAAGAGATTAGCAGTGAAATGCAAAACAGCTCTGTTTACATGTTTGCAGTAACCTTTCGTGGGGTTTAGAAAGATGTAATCATTATCGTTCTACATTTATTTTTTAAAGTGGTGCTGAATTCCATTATATAACTGCATGAAAAGAAACTAACCAGATCATCACCCATGCACAACACAACAACCCAGCATGGCTAGGGATGGGCGAACGCGGTTCAGAAGTTTGGAGTTCAGGCCAAACTCGGCCTCTTCGGACGACCGAACCGAACATCCGAACCGAACACTCGAATGGCCGAACAGTTCAGAAAAGTTCGGATGAGTTCGGGGATGGGAAAAACGTGACTGGAAGGCGGGAAAAATGTGACTGGAAGTGGGAGGCAACTGAGGAGCAGACTTCCTGGCACCAGGGGTGGAGACCAGGGGTCGTTTCAGGGTAAAAAAAAATTTTAAATTCACATTCGGTTTTGGTATCAATAGCGCTATTTTCAGTTGTTCGGCCACATTCTGCCAAACCGAACTCCGTCGAATCGAAGAGCCGAACCCGAACTCAGATTTAGGACTGAACGTCTGAACATCCAAACCACGTTCTGTTCGCCCATCCCTAAGCATAGCAAATATTTATACAGAGCCAATATGTATGTATTTGAGTGAGTAAATGAGTGTGTGGCCATTTTTGCATGGACAGCACCCCTACCGCCCCGCTGGGTGTGCAGGCGGGTGTGCGGGTGGGGGGCATTCATGCAAATGCCGCAGAGATGGGAGGGATGGGTGTGCAACCATGCAAATAGCACAGGTGGTGGGTGGGGTGCATGCTAGGGATGGGCGAACAGATTGCGCTTCGGGTTCATCTGGTCGGTTTGGCTGCAATCGGTTCATCCGTTCGGTTCATCCGTTCAGTTCGTTCACTGGGTTCGGGTTCGGCCATTGGGTTCAGGTTCGGCCATTCGGGAAATGTTTTTATATGGGTTTTTTGGTTTTTTATTTATT
>QEPC01003884.1:125027-164386 GCA_003113815.1 Sphenodon punctatus | reverse complement strand
CGCCCATTTATCTATTTATGATTGTTTTTCTACCCCTGTTTTTTGATGTATTTTATATTGATTTTTTAACTGAATTTAAATTGTTTTTATTATTGTTGTTAGCCGCCCCGAGCTGCATTGCAGGAGGGGGCGGGATAAAAATCTGAAAAATAAATAAATAAATAAATAAATAAAATAAATCATGGCCACCAGGTAGGGATGGGTGAACGCGGTTTGGAAGTTCAGAGTTCGGCCTGAACTTGGCCTGTTCGGATGACCGAACCCAAACCCGAACCCGAACCTGAACTTACCGAACCGAACTCAATTCCAAACGTCAAAATGACCGAACAGTTCGGTCAGTTCAGATCGCGTTCAGGTGAGTTCGGTTGGCAAAAAAAGTCTCACTGAAAGGTCAAACGTGACAGGGAGAGGTAGTCAGCTAAGGAGCAGACTTCCAGGAACCAGGGGTTGAGAAGCTTGGAGTAGCAGCCAGCCTGCCCAATCACCATCCCTTTTCACCTCAGGCCACTGGATTCACAGTCTGCGTTTGGCCACAGGCTAGGCTGCATGGAGCCAATGGGGCTTGCGGTGAGGAGGGCACAGCAAGAAACAAAACTGTCTGCCTCCCCCCTTCCCAACACCTTCTGAGCTAGTCACTATTCCTGAACAGCAGGCGTTTCAGAAGGCTCCCTCTCCCAGCATTTCCCAGCTCCCCAATCCATTGCCATCCTCCTCCCATTTCATCCATTCAACCCATCTACCCCCATATTCTCATTCCTTTATTAGTTTAGATAGATTTAGTGGTTATTTTTTGTTTGTACCCCTCTCTGTGTTCAATCTTCCTTCCTCCCTCCCCCCTCCAGTGAATCCTTTCCCTCTCCCATATATTCCATCCCAGATTCCCTTCCCCTATTTTTTTCATTTAGATTAGGATTATTAGATTGATTTAGGTTTCATTTCAGTTTTGTACCCCACCTTGTGTTGTTTGTGATTCCCTCTCATCCCATATATATATGGGCTGGTGGCTATATATGGGCTGGTGGATATATATGAGCTGGTGTATCCCACCCTGGCTGCTAGAGGCAGGGCCCGATCCCTGGGCAATCTCAGTAGGGAGATGAGTAGCAGCAGCAGCACTAGAAGCTACGGAGGGGGGCACAGGGAGAGTGCCAGCAGCATAGTGGGCATGGGCAGTCTAGCCTCAGGGTCCCAATACTCCCCTTCACGGGACATCACCGTGAATGCGGATAGTGAGGAAGAGGCAGACAGTAGTGCCACAGAGGAGATGTCTGTAGCTGAGGCGATGTCTGACCCTCCTCCTAGAGCTGCAACTTCTCCCCCTCCCAGCAGTGCTGGCAGCAGTGGCGTCCACCGGGGCAGGTAAGAAGGCAGGAGGGGGGGGGGGAAATCCTCAGTCTGGGATCATTTTAAGCAGGTGTGGGCAGATGATCCCAGAGAGGTGCAGTGCACGCTGTGCAATAAGGTGGTGAAGCGCAGGCAGGTGCTCGCCAACCTTGGCACAACTGCAATGGTGAACATACTATCTCTGGGCTTTGGAACTTCAAGGGTGGGAAAAGATTGTGACCCATACTGAAGTTAGTACAACATAAATTGATTCCCCAACTGCTGTATGGGGTGGAGGTCTGGGGCTATAAGAAACCTAATTTGGAATCACTTTTGATCAGGACCCTAAGGAGTATTTTGGGTGTACCGTGTGGTACCCCCTCTATTTTACTTAGGGTGGAGTGTGGCATTTTTCCTATTGACACTAAAATTAGATCCTTACTGTTGGGCTCTTGGCTCAGACTGTGTAATATGCCCCTGGATAGGCTCCCTTGTCTTTGTTTCCAGGAGCAGAGGAATATACTAGCCCATTATCCATGGTATAGCTCGGTGCTGGACAATCTGGCTGAGTTGGGCTATTCTCCATCTAGCTTTCAACTCCTCAACCTCCAAAAAGCTAAATCCCAGATCAAAATTAGGACTGAGGATATTACTATCCAAAGCGAGAGAATGGCTTTGAGTGAGCAAAAGATTGCACCATGGTATCCCCAGTTCAAGGCAGGATTGGAATATGAGCTTTATTTATCAGACATACCCCAATTTAAGCTTAGAACAGCCTACACCTCTGTAAGATTTAATATGATGGCCACCTCGGTCCAGGAAGGCTGTTATTGGGGTGTCCCCTCCTTATTGAGATTTTGCCACTGCGGCTCTACGGAGGTGAAAGATCTTCCCCATTACCTGCTGACTTGTTCCAAGTCTCCTTCAATACGAGCTGAGACATTTGGGAGCTGGTTTCAGGATAAGGATCATTGGGATTCCTCCCTTCGGATATCCTTTTTACTTGCCAATCCCGATATTGAAATCACGCGTAGAGTGGCTTCCTTTTGCCTCAAACTGGAGCTCTTAAGGAGGTCACTGATGGAACCTGATTGAAACCTGACAGAAATACTACTTATCTAATTTATCGATACACTAGTTATCGAACTCTAGTGTTGTACTCTTGAGTTTTTCTGCAAGTTCCAGATGTTGCTCTCATTCTGCTTTGTAGCAGGTGAACCGTTATGTTATAGGCCTGTGATTTCATAGGGTGGATTTAACTTGATCCCAACATCTAAAATCCTCTAGAAGTAATCTTCGCATTCGTTATTGAGGGCTGCTGGTCAATGGGAGGTAGTATACAACACCCGATTGGGGGAATTCCCCAGGGGACAATTCCCCGTGAGGGGCAAGCCTTCTTCAAAATTTTGAGATGGATGGGCTGTTAGGGGGGACGGGGGAAGAGGGAAGGTGGACCTGACTAAACCGCTACCTAGTCTCTGGGTTCCCCTGCACGCTCGCGAGGGGGCACCACAATGGTAGGAAAAGACACCCCTCAGGTTGTAATAGGGCCGCTGGCTTTGGGATAAGCGGCGGCCTATCTCATCATCGGGGGGGAGACAGCAAGGCCCGGAGTGCGCCCCCACTCGAGTGTGCTGGTTGCAAGAGCAACTCCTTAGCCCCCACGAATTCACCCGCTTCACATGTGCCCCGGGAATCCACACAAGGGAGGGGGGTGCCCACTGGTGCGGGGAGCAGGAGAGGGACCCTGTGGGTACGGGGGACCTGGGAGGGGGATAAATCACACACACTGGCAAGGACGGGTTTGAGGCTGTAGGTACACGGGCCCCCGAGGGCAGGGACAGTGCCCACCACCCGCACCTCCCCCACTCACACACACCCACTTCTAGAAAACACCACTCCCCACTGTCTACAATTACTCACTCGCCACGACCACACCCACGCGCCACACACTCTCGCTCCGTCCACACTCCACACGCTCCTTCAATACTCCTGAACTTCCTTCAGCACAAGGGGCCAGTCTGCAGCAACGCTGTTCACCGGCGCCGCTCTGCAGTCCCCGGGCTTCCTTTTATCTGCCTGCCTGGAGCCCCGCCCTTTCCTGGAGGCGTGCTGAGCAGCGCGGCGTTTCTGCCGGCCCCGCCCCTTCACTCCCCGCCGGCCTTCCCTCTGGTAGCTTTTGCGGCGGCGGAGATTGTTCCCGCCGCCGTGCCTGGGCCCGCGGTACTTGTGCCCCCTGTTTACCCCTAAGCCGCTGTGGTCTGAGGGATCGCCTCCCCTGCCCCCGCTCTTGAGCCCAGGTAGGCTGCAACCTTACAGTACCCCCCCAAAGCCCCCCCCCGGGCCGGGGCTTCAGGGGGAAGCGTGCGTGAAAAGCGCGAACAAGGCGGGGGGCATGGACATCAGATGCACGTTCCCATGAACGTTCAGCGGGGCCATAGCCCTTCCAGTCAACGAGGTAGTGAAGAGCACCCCGCAGGCGTTTAGCGTCGAGAAGGGCGCGGACCTCATACTCCGGGAGGGCGTCAATCGATTCCACCGGAGACGGGGGAAGGGGGTGAGGAAAAGGAGGGGGGTGGACAGGTTTCAGGAGGGAAACATGGAAGACCGGATGGCAGCGGACCTGAGCGGGCAGGGAAACGTGGTACGTTACCGGGTTCACCTGGCGAAGGACTGGAAAGGGACCCATGTACTTGGAATCCAGTTTGGCGGATGGACGACGCGACGGGAACTGGCGGCGATCGACCCATACAAGGTCCCCAGGGGCGAAAATCGGTGCTGGACGACGATGGCGGTCGGCTTGCTGCTTGTATTGTAGTCGAGCCTTCTGGAGGAGGGTACGGGCGCAAGAATGAAGATGGTGCAAGGTTTGGATCATTGCGCCGGCGGCCGGGACCGTGGTGGAGGGGAGTTCGGGCAAGAAAAGTCGTGGGTGGTACCCATAGTTCACATGAAATGGCGAAGTGCCTATGGAAGCGTGGGGGGCGTTATTGTACGCGAACTCGGCAAGAGCAAGATAATCCACCCAATCATCCTGGAGATACGACACGTAACAACGCAGATACTGTTCAAGAGACTGGTTCGTGCGCTCTGCCTGTCCATTGGCCTGCGGGTGGTACGCGGTGGTAGGTGCCAGCTTCACCTCGAGGGCGGAAAACAGTGCGCGCCAGAAATGTGCTATAAATTGGGAGCCACGATCAGAGATGATAACGGTCGGGAGGCCATGCAATCGGATAATGTGTTTCAACACCAACATTGCGGTCTGTTGTGCTGTAGGGAGCTTCTTACAGGGGATAAAATGTCCCATTTTGGTAAACTGGTCGACCACTACCAAGATCGTGGTGTAGCCGCGTGCGGGAGGGAGCTCCACGATAAAATCCATATTGATGCGTTGCCAGGGGCCCTGGGCTTGCGGTGCCAACTGTAGTAACCCGGAAGGGCCCTGGCGGGGGGACTTAGTTCGGCTGCATACTGCACACCCGAGTACATAGGCCCGAGTGTCTTGTTTTACGGTTGGCCACCAAAAGTGCCGCTGAATAAGTTGTAGTGTGCGCCGCTGCCCGGGGTGTCCGGCAAGGGGGGCATCATGGTGTGCTCGAAGCACTTCATGCCGGGCCCCTGTCGGGACCACAATGACCTCTTGGTGGGCTTGTAGCTCCGCTGTCTGAGCACCTGGGGCCCTCTCGGGGAGAGTAGGGTCTTGGCGGGCGAGGCGTTGAAATTGGGCCAGGGTCATGCCGGTGGCCGCGAAGGCCCGAGGTGGGCAAATAGTCTCCCCCTGGTGAGCAGGCGTGGGGGCCGTTTCCTGATATCGGGAAAGGGCGTCGGCAATCGTGTTGCTCTTCCCCGTCCGATACGATATCTGAAAGGTGAACCGTGCGAAAAACAAGGCCCATCGTGCGTGTCGGGCATTCATAATACGTGCGGTTTGTAAGTATACCAGGTTTTTATGGTCGGTCTTGACTTGGACAGGGTGCGGGGCGCCCTCTAAATAATGTCGCCAACTTTCAAAGGCGTCTCTGATCACCAATAACTCCCTGTCCAGCACCGTGTAGTTTCTCTCCGCCGCGGTGAGTTGGCGGGAGAAGAAGGCACAGGGTAAGGGAATGTCTTCCCCCGGAATCTGTTGGGAGAGTACGGCACCAATGGCGACGCTGGAGGCGTCTGTCTCCACCAGGAAGGGCCGAGAGAAGTCGGGATGCTGAAGGATGGGGGCGACGGTAAAGGCCTTCTTTAATTCAACGAAGGCTTCTTGTTGCTCTGTTCTCCAGTGGTATGGTTCCCCCTTTTTTAACAGTCGTGTTAGGGGAGCCGTGAGGCGTGCAAAATGCGGGATATACTGTCGATAATAGTTGACACTCCCAAGGAAGCGTTGCAAGGGTTTAACAGCAGTAGGTGGGGGCCACGCGGTGATAGCTTGGACCTTCGCCGGGTCCATCCCTATTCCTTGTGGCGAGACGATAAACCCTAAAAAGGGCACCACCTGTTGGTGAAAAAGGCATTTTTCCCGTTTGCAGTACAAGCGAGTTTGGATTAGTCGTTTCAATACAAGACGCACATGTTGCACATGCTCCTGAAGATTGTGGGAGAATACAAGGATGTCGTCCAAGTAGGCAACCACAGAAATATCTAAAACATCACGAAAAAGGTCATTAATAAGATGTTGAAACGTGGCAGGGGCGTTTGCAAGACCATACGGCATTACGAGGTATTCAAAAAGGTCATACCGGGTGCGAAAGGCCGTTTTCCACTCGTCTCCTGCCCGGATACGTAAGAGGTTGTACGCCCCCCGGAGGTCGAGTTTGGTGAAGATGGAGGCCTCCTGCAACCGGTCCAGGAGTTCAGGGATAAGTGGCAAGGGATACCGGTTTTTTATGGTCAGCGCGTTTAACCCTCTGTAGTCGATGCAGGGTCGGAGGCCCCAGTCTTTCTTTGGAACGAAAAATAAGGGGGCTCCGGCAGGGGACGTATAAGGGCGAATAAACCCTTTTGCGAGGTTCTCCTCCACGTATGCCTTCAGGGTTTGCAATTCGGGGGCCGATAACGCATAGATCCTTCCATACAGGGGTACGGTGTCGGGGAGCAGCTCGATGGGACAATCATAACTGCGGTGAGGGGGGAGTTCAAGAGCATCCTGCTCTTTGAAGGCCTCTTGTAAGTCTTGGTATGCCGCAGGCAGCTCCACGACTCCCCTGCTGGGAGTGCCATATGCACCGAGCGCCATCTTCCGCACGGGGACCTGACGATGATGTTGCTGGCACGCCGGGGAGTCAAACTTCATGCACCGCCGTTGCCAGTCGATCGAGGGGTTGTGCGCCTGCAGCCACGGCATGCCAAGAACGATGGGAAAGGCGGGGGTACGGACGACATCCAATGATAACCCCTCGTGATGGGTTCCTATGGTACCCTGCAAACAGGGGGTGCTGTAACGTACCGGACCCGAGCTCAAGGGCGAGCCATCTATAGAGTAGATGGTCTCCGGGCGCGCCTTGGACACCAAGGGAAGGCGCAATTTGCGTACGAGGAGCTCGTCAATAAAATTGCCGGACGCGCCAGAATCAATCAGGGTCCATACCACCCTCGTACGCTGACCGGCAATTTGCAAGGTCAAGGGCACGCAAAGGTGGTTTGGACTGTCCCCCAAGGGGGCACTTCGTCTGGTCAGGGGGCCTACTGTTCGTACCGGGCGCCCCCCTGACCCGCCCGGCCGTCCGCGTTTCCCGCCTGTCGACGCTCCGGGGGCAGCTGAAGGCACTCTCGAGAGAAATGGCCTTGGCCTCCGCAGTAGAAGCAGAGCCGGCCCGCTCTCCGTCGTTCCTTTTCCTGTGTGGTGAGTGGGCCCCGAGCGGCCCCGAGTTGCATTGGCTCTGGGGGCTCGGGTTTTCGGGTTTCCCCTACCCCGTGCACCAGGACGGGGGTTCGCGGTGCCCACGCGCACGCCCCTTCTTGTCGTCGCTCCCGTCGTCGTTCTGACAGACGATCCTCAATCTGGCAGGTAAGGTTGACTAGTTTAGGCCAGGTCTCTGGCATCTCTGTCATAGCCAACTGGTCCTTGAGCTCCTCGTTTAACCCCTTGCGGTACAGCACCTTCAGCACATGGTCCGGCCACCCCAGCTCCGCCGCCAGGTGTTGGAAGCGTGTCACGTACTCCAATAGAGGTCCTCTACCTTGTTTCAAGGTCGTTATCGCTGCCTCCGCGTCTTTGACTCTATGAGGGTAGTCAAAAAGGAACTGAAATTCCCGCAAAAATCCCTCATAGTCCCGTAGTAATGGACTTTCTTTTATCAATAAGGGGGTGGCCCAATCGAGCGCCAACCCCTCCAAATGCCCAATAATAAATGCCACCTTGGTTTCATCGGTGGGGTAGGTCAAAGGTTGCACCTGAAATGCTAGTTTGCATAGCGCCAGGAACCCCTGGAACTGCTTCCGTTCCCCGTTGAATTTCATAATTGGGGGATGCTGGGGTTCCCTGGCCCCCGCTACTGCGCCCCACCTAGGTCCTGGGGGGTCTGGCACTAACGGTGGCGCTGCGGCCCCTACCCCATAATCCCGCTCTCTTTCCTGTTGCTCCTTAATATCCTTTACCTCCATGGCTAAGGATTGGATGGCAGTCGCCATCTCCTCCAGCCGTTTGGCCAGATCCATGGCCGGTGAAACTGTTAGGGGGGACGGGGGAAGAGGGAAGGTGGACCTGACTAAACCGCTACCTAGTCTCTGGGTTCCCCTGCACGCTCGCGAGGGGGCACCACAATGGTAGGAAAAGACACCCCTCAGGTTGTAATAGGGCCGCTGGCTTTGGGATAAGCGGCGGCCTATCTCATCATCGGGGGGGAGACAGCAAGGCCCGGAGTGCGCCCCCACTCGAGTGTGCTGGTTGCAAAGGCAACTCCTTAGCCCCCACGAATTCACCCGCTTCACACGTGCCCCGGGAATCCACACAAGGAAGGGGGGTGCCCACTGGTGCGGGGAGCGGGAGAGGGACCCTGTGGGTACGGGGGGCCTGGGAGGAGGATAGATCACACGCACTGGCAAGGACGGGTTTGAGGCTGCGGGTACACGGGCCCCCGAGGGCAGGGACAGTGCCCACCACCCACACCTCCCCCACTCACACACACCCACTTCTAGAAAACACCACTCCCCACTGTCTACAATTACTCACTCGCCACGACCACACCCACGCGCCACACACTCTCGCTCTGTCCACACTCCACACGCTCCTTCAATACTCCTGAAACTCCTTCAGCACAAGGGGCCAGTCTGCAGCAACGCTGTTCACCGGCGCCGCTCTGCAGTCCCCGGGCTTCCTTTTATCTGCCTGCTTGGAGCCCCGCCTTTTCCTGGAGGCGTGCTGAGCGGCGCAGCGTTTCTGCCGGCCCCGCCCCTTCACTCCCCGCCGGCCTCCTCTCTGGTAGCTTTTGCGGCGGCGGAGATTGTTCCCGCCGCCGTGCCTGGGCCCGCGGTACTTGTGCCCCCTGTTTACCTCTAAGCTGCTGTGGTCTGAGGGCTCGCCTCCCCTGCCTCCGCTCTCGAGCCCAGGTAGGCTGCGACCTTACATGGGCCAGTGGGAGTACTTTTCCTGTTCGTAACTCCTAGGGGATGTCTTGATAGGATCCTTGCGAGACACCATTTTCTATGTGCAGGACCAACTAATGCCCAGCAATGGGGAGAGTATTATCTTTCACTTATGTATGTATGACCGCGGTTGAGTGCTGGCGCCATGACCCAGTGAAGGGTAAGCCAGTGTTCAAGGTTTGCTATAGAATGGGGGAAAACTTTGGGGTCTAGCGCTGCTATCACAACCCCCGTGAAGGACAAGTTGATAATGGATAGGGCAGTGAGCCCAGGCCCTCCCATTACATTCAGGGGGCGACTAACTGGGGGCTAAATGGGTTTTACTATCCGTCCGATGGACAATTCAACTAGATGGGGCTTCCAGCTGGCTGGGAATGATAAATGTTCTGCTCCAGTAGTTGTGCGCCCTTCGAGCGAGGTGTGATTGGTTCTGGTTACAGAACCTAGTTCCAAAAACCTCTCAAGTAATGGTAGGGGGAACTAGGGAATGTATTTGATCTCATTTTTATATCTCTTATATTGTACTTGTGTTATTGTATGTGGAACTAGTTGGTCCGTTTATGTCGGACCAACTATTATACCTTTTTAATTGTGGATACTTGGAGAGTCTTTGTCTGGAACATCGACTCTGATAAAGACGCTGCCATTTAATTTTTGTTTCTTTGTTCATAATTTTTGGCCTCGTATTGATTATTTAACTTGTATTTTGTTATGGCCTTTGGCTTCAACAATAAAAATTATTGATTGATTGCAATGGCGAGGCACCTCAAGGCATGCCACAGTGCTCTGTTGCTCAGCGGGAAGGCAGGGGAAGTGGATGCCAGCGGGTTTCCGAATGCAGCGGCCAGTTGCCCGGCTCCTTCAGCGGGCCAGCATCCTGCACCAACTGTTGCTGCCTCTAGCAGCAGGAGCAGTATGGGGGCAGAACAGCAGCAGCGCCTTCAGTCCACCATGGAGAAGATGGGGTGGGGGGATCTGACCAGGCCATCGTCAGGGCGCCGTTGCACTGGCTTCCAAGGGAAAGCCAAGCACCTGTTGGCAGAAATGATTGTCTTGGATGGCCAGGCCTTATCAATTGGGGCTTCCAGTGGCTGATTGGGTTCCTGACCCCAACTTTAAGATGCCTTCCAGCTCCACCCTGAGTTGGACCGTGGTGCCACAGCTCTACAGGACTTTGAAGGAGCGGGTGAGCGAGCTGCTGGTAGGGGCTGGGGGGACCACGATCCACTTTCACCACCGACCTGTGGTCCACCAGAAATGCTCAGCACGCCTACCTGGCAGTGACTGCACACTGGTGGCAGGACCAAGAGGCAGCACTTGGCTGTGGCAGGAGGGGACCTGAAGTAGGGTATAGGTGGGCCCTGCTTCAGGCACAAGTCATAGACAGCTCTCATATCTCGAGGAACCTCGAGGCAACCCTGGCCACCATGGTGAGGGAGTGGGTCACGCCAGGCGCGGCCTTCAGCAAGAGGTGTGTGGTTACAGACAACGCAGTCAATATACTAAAGGCAATCTGTGATGGGGGCTTCACAAGCATCCCTTGCGCCGCACACCCCCTCCATCTTGTGGTGAAGGATGCTCTGGGCTTGGGGGAGAAGGGGATTGGGCCAGGCACCCTTAGTTTCCTGGTCAAGTGGGGGAGGAAGCTGTTGGGCTTCTTCAACCGCAGCATGAAGGGCAGCAAGCTCCTCCAGGAGAAGCAGGCTGAGCAAGGGTCCCCGGTGCACACGCTGCTCGAGGATATCTCCACCAGGTGGAATTTCACCTTCCTGATGCTCGAGCGGCTTCTTGAACAGAAAGCCACCCTGCATCAGGTGGAACTGGAGACAGACTTTGAGGCACCTCCAGGGTACAACAGGGAGGAATGGGAAATTATCGCTCACAGTGTTTGTCCTGAGACCATTCCTGGCTGTCACGGAGACCTTGAGCAGCTCCACTGCTACCCTCAGCTAGGTGACCCTGCTGGTGCATAGTTTCCGCAGCAGCCTGGATGAGATTCATGGGGGGGGAGGGCGGGATTGTGGCCCTCAGGGCAGGAGGATGTCATATGAGGCGACTGAGCTTGCATGGAAGCTGAAGGCGGGGCTGAGTGCGTGCTTTGACGAGTTCCTGCACCAGGAGGAATATGTCCTGGCAACCATGCTGGACCCCAAAATCAAGGGCAGCATGGCATGTGAGACAGCAGTCTATAGCCTCCGGAAGAATGTGCTGGTGCAGCAGGTCCGGCAGGCAGAGCGGGCCATGCAGCAGGACGCCCCTGGGGATAGTGAGAGTGGGAGCAGGAGAAGCAACCCCTTCTAGCCATCTGGGTCTATCCCTTCCCCCAGCCCTAGTGGTAGTAGCAGCACCAGCAGCAGGATGAACAGCAGCAGCAGCAGGACCCCTACTGCCAGCAGCTCCTCCTCTGTGAAGTCCACTCTGGGGAGCATGAGGCCCAGCACAAAAGGGCAAGCAGTGTGGCTGGGGCAGTGTGGCAGGTGATGCCCACCCAGAGCTACCAGAGGGAGTATGATGGCGCCTCAGCAGCAGTGGAGACCTACCTTGAGGAGGAGCCATACATTCATCCCAACAGCGATCCCTTGGCCTTCTGGGCTGGCAAGGCCAACATGTGGCCGGCCCTGTCCAAAGTGGCTAAGGGTATCCTGTCCTGTCCACCAACCAGAGTCCCCAGCTAGAGGGCTTTCTCCATTGCGGGGGACATTTGCGCACCGCACCGCCTGAAACTGGGAGCCAAGTTGGTGGAGCAGTTGCTGTTCCTGTAGGTGAACCTTCCACTTCTGGGATTTCCCAAGCTGCCCCTGGACAAGGAGTGATGGTGAAGTGGTACACGCCATCCCATGCCAGGGGCAGTCGGTACAGGGCTCCTCCTCCTCCTCAATCTGGGCCAGGGCTACTGCTGCTGTGCTGCTGAGGTGCTGTCCCTCCCTCCCAATGCCTGGCACCCACCCTGCCTCTCTCTCTCTCTGTGATACTAAACGACCTCGGCCACCTTATCTGACTGACCTCATAATGCAGGGTGACATTGGGAAACAAACTGCAAGCCTGTGAGCCGGCCTATGGCTACACGATCTCGGCCCGCCTATGTGACATTGACTGGCTCTTGCTCTCTCATGCTGCACAGTCTTTGCTAGCCTATCTGAGTGTCCTGCTGCCAATGTCCCAGCCTGCCTACCCTACTGCATCCCATGCCACGCTGCCTGTTTGACCGCCCAGGTTGCTGCCAAGCTCAAAGCCTGCCTCAGTCTTCCTACCTGCCTCCCATGCCAAGGTGCCTGTCTACCCACCCAGGTTGCTGCCAAGAGAGAGAAAGTTCACCCACTGCTTGAAGGAGAGACAGACACGATCCCACCCATGGTGTCACCTGCGCTATATGGCCAGAGAGAGAGAGAGAGAAGTTCCCAGCTAAAACGAGGGAGATGGGGGTTAGAGGGGGAGAGGTAGGTATATCCTGGCTGCCACCTGCCAGGCCCAGGAAGAACTCCCATCTGTGTGCATGCTCCCAATGCCCATTGCCCACATCTAGCACACAGCAAACCTACCGTAATGAGATGGAATATAACACACAACATTTTATATGTGCCTGCCTGGTGTGTTCCTATACCTGCTGCTACCACCAACTTCAGCACATAGGGATAAAAGATTGGACAGGTCACATGAAGCTCATAAAAATAAGTTCAACCTTTTTTAAGACTATTTACATAAAAACAAAACAACAACAACAACTTTCTAAAAACCAAAAGCAAACATTCAAAGAAAACATAAATTTAAACTAGGAGTCTCTGGGCCTGTCCCGCGGGACTTGGGGGAAAGGCAACAGCCATTGGGGCGCAGCACAGGGCTGAGGGCTGGCCACCCAGGACTCTGGCAGCTCATAGTCATGGGAGACAGCAAAGTTCAGGGCCCTTTCCATGTCCCAATGCCACCTGGAGAGCGCCTGCTCGTACATTGGCAGGCAGTCCATCTTGGCAGAGACATACTGGCCATTCACCTCCACCTTCTGCCTCTCCACCTGGACTGCCTGCAACTGCTCCACCAGGCGGTTCTTCATGGTGACTTCAGACTGCTGGACCTCCGCCATGAAGTCCCGGGTGGGCCGCTGCAACTGGGCCCGAAATGCCTTGACCTCTTCATTCTCCCGTGGCCTGGAGGTCTCCACATCAGGACTGGGGTGGGGGGGGGAGGGGGAAGGGCGTACATGCCTTTGTTTATGGGTTGCCTTCCCCCCTTTATTCTGGCGCTGAGGCTCCATGACCACAGCCACACCAGACTCCTCCGCCTGCCACTTCACTCTCAGGCCATAGGTGCGCTCAATGTGGGTGATGAGTCCTGATGTGGTTCCCTCCCTCTGCTGGCAGAATCTTTTCTTGCAGCGCTAAAAAGAGAAGAAAAAGATAGGAACATAAGAAGTGTCATACTGTGTCAGACCAATGGTCTGTCAAGCCCTGCCTGCATTCTGTCTCCACGAGTGGGTCCTGGCACCAGCGCTGGGGCCGGCATCCGATTCCTCTCTGAAATGGGAACACATTAAGAACACCAAAGTAATATCATGCATTTTTGATGATGATGCCTCTAGACTAGTCCTCCCTCCTTGGGGTGCTAAGAATTGCAACTAGAAAGCACGTGCAAATCCTGCCCTCCTGGGAGTGCTATGGGATGCTAGGGATTGCAACTAGAAAGCCCCTGGCTGGCATGTGCAAATCCTGCACTCCCTGGGGTGCTTGGGAGACCCTGGCTGGCACGTGCAAATCCTGCCCTCCTTGGGGTGCTAGGGATGGCGACGGATGGGAGATGTGAATCTGACTGGAAAGACCCTGCCATTATTTGGGGATGCGTAGGGAATGGCAACTGGAGAGTGGAGACCCTTGCTAGCCTGGCACATGTTTGAGTGGGGGTGCTGCTCATGCCAGAGCCCCCCACACTATAGTACCCTCTCTCTCTGTGGCAGATATCCGTTGCCACCTGCTAATGCCCACTGTGTGTGCCTGAATGATGGCCACCACCCATGCACCGACCCACATGCCATTGAGCTCGCTCTAACGAATAGAGTATTTCTTGTACTCAAAGTAAAAAAAAAGTGTACAAACCTGGCAGCCCCTACTGAGCCCACTGCTTGCTCTTCAGTTGAGGAGCTGGACAGCACCACTGGAGGTGTAGTAGGGGCAGTGCCAGCGACCTCGACTTCCTCCTCCTCCTCCTCAAGAGGCAAGTTGGCCCCCAGCCGCCGAATAAGAACTGCAGCCTTCTTCATTTTTTTGAAACAATCACCCACAGCCAAAACAGTCACCCACAACACACACCAAGACTCACCAACCACAACCACAACAACAACACAGCCAAACCCAACCCAAACACAGCCAAAACACACAAACCGAACAGCCACCCAGCCAAACACAAACTCACTCACCACACAGTTCAGCACATACTCGAATGTCCAGTTTCCGGTGCGATTACAGCTTCGTGTGCTCTCACAATAATTTTTTCCGAACAGTCAAATCCAAACCAAATGGCCTAACCGAACGGCCGAACCCGAACCCGGTGAACGAACCGAACGGCCGAACTGAACGGCCAAACTGAACGCAGCCGAACTGAATGGCCAAACACGAACCGCAATCTGTTCGCCCATCCCTATTACCCTGGCTAGACAGAGGGATAAAAGTATGCTTTGGAACATCTCTATCACCTATGGGATGAGCACCTCCCATTACATCTGTGTTCCTTCACACCCTTGTAAGCCACAATATTCCAATGATTATACAACTGAATTGGGTAAGGGTCCTCACACAAATTATATCCATCAGGGAATATTCAGTAGCCTGCAATATACTTAGCCTAGTCTCAAGATTTCCAAATACCACTCTTACAGCGGGCGATTGGAAAAAGCCTAAATGGTTGTATAACCTTTTGACATAAACCATATCCTTAAGGAGCTGTTGATAGGATAATTTATAATTTTCTGCAAGAAATCTGCAGGCTTATTTTTTAAAGCATACTATGCTTCCTTCCATGGTTCTTTCTCATCCACCAACAGCTCATATAGAATTAAATTCTGATTCCTTAAATGCTGGTCAATACTCACACTATTTACTAAATTAGAATTATCTGCAGAATCTCTTAAATTATCATTTGTAATAAAGTCAGTCTCTGGAATCAAAACTCCCTCAAGACTATGCTTTACAGAACTATGAAAACTCGAGGGAGATGGGCATCTGTTAAGAAAACAATCCTTCAATTCTCCATACACAGTTTTAATACTTGACTGCTCAGTACACAGAAAAGATTGTAAATCCGCTAGAGACTGCGTTTATAACTATATATCTTAATTGCTCACAACTACAGGCAGTTCCTTTAAAGGCCTCCCGAGGATTTGAGGAACCTTTTAGGCCCTTTTCAAATGGGCCGCAGTGGGTGGGGGGATGGGTGTGTGCCCGCAGTGGTTGGAGGTGGGTATGTGCCCATTCCTACAGGCGCACAACCATTTCCACCCATTTCCATGCCATCTCCTCTTTCCTCCCAGACTTTGAATCCTGGCTCACCTTCTTCCTCCATGATGACNATAGCTAGAAGGGTCAGAGGGGTCAAGAGTGGACTTTTTGAGAATAGGAGAGACTGTGGCATGTTTGAAGGCAGAAGAGAAAGAGCCAGTAGAGAGGGAGAGGTTGATGATGTGCAGGAAGGAAGGGGCGACAGTAGGAGTAATGGAGGTGAGGAGGCGGGAAGGAATGGGATCATGGGGACTTATTTGGGGCTGCATTTGGAATGGGATGGTAACTGGAGAATGGAGACCCTTGCTAGCCTGGCACATGTTTGAGTGGGGGTGCTGCTCAAGCCAGAGCCCACCACACTACAATACTCTCTCTCTCTGTGGCAGACATCTGCTGCCAACTGCTGATGCCCACTATTTGTGCCTGACTGATGCCCACCACCCACACACCCACCCGCACCCATTGAGCTCGCTCTAACGGATAGAGTCTTTCTTGTCCTCAAAGTAAAAAAAAAAGTTTACAAACCTGGAAACACCTCCTGAGCCCACAGCTTGCTCCTCAACCGAGAAGCTGGACACCACCACCAGAGGTGAAGTAGGGGCAGTGCCAGCAACCTCGACTTCCTCCTCCTCCTCAAGTGGCAAGTTGGCCCCCAGCCGGCGAATAAGCACTGCAGCCTTCTTCATTTTTAAAAAAACAATCACCCCACCCACAGCCAAAACAGTCACCCACAACACACACCAACACTCACCAAACACAACCACAACACAACCAAACACAACCAAAACACAGCCAAAACACACAAACCGAACATCCACCCAGCCACACACACTCACTCACCACACAGCTCCGCATGCACTCGAATTTCCGTTTTCCAGCGCAATCATGGCTTCACGTGCTCTCGTGATACTTTTTTCCAGAATGGCCAAACCCGAACTGAACAGCCGAACCAAACGACCGAACCCGAACTGCGATCTGTTCACCCATCCCTACTGCCAGGATCTCCCGGTTCCTTTCCCCCTACCCTCTGATGAGCTCCCTGGTGAGCACGAGCTCATGGGAGTGCACTTCAGTTAACTGTCTGGTTCCTTCTAGCAGCTCCCTGCCAAGGCCCTCCCTCTGCCGCCAGTTCATGGCCCACATCTCCCTGTTCCTCTCCATGCTGCAGGCAGCTGCGCCCCTCACATGAGCAGGTCGCTGTTCTGTGAATGAGAGGTTGCATGCCATGTTAGTACTGCTAGCCAGTTCACACCACTACCCGCTACCGCGGTTCCCTGGGTGTCACCGGGGGCGGCCCCCGTATTGTGGATGCACTGCCTCTCCCCTCCCCTGCAGGACCCGCCTGCTCCGCCGTCTTGTGGCATCACCCCCTGGCTGGGGCTCCCTGCCAGTGAGGCCTGTGTCTGTCCTGTGTTATGTAAAAGCCACTGTGGGGTCACCCCCCCCCCACCTGCCCCCTCTGCCCCAACCCCTGTAGGGCATGAGTGAGTCACGCAGCCACAGTGGCCTCCCTCCCCACCCTGTACCGCCACCCCGTGTGGCCCCTTGTATGGTGTGCCCTGCCATGGTAGTGTCCTGCCACTGGCCCCGCCTTGTCCACCTCTTCCTCTGCAAACTCCACCTCGTGCACCTCTAGGCTACCTTGGGCTGCAATGGGAAAGGAGAGCTGTTAGTGTTTACCAGCACCCAAGCCCCGGCCCCGGTTGCTGCGATTCTGTCCACCTCCTGGGGGCCGTCCCATGTCTCCTCTTCACTGTGCATGCCCCCCGTCCCCATGGCCGGTGGCCTGCGGGTTTTGTGGGTGCACACAGAGGGTGGTGTTACTGTGATCAGATCCCGGGGGCATCTCGTCCCCCTGTGAGGTGGGTCTCTGCCCCCCAGATTCCTGACTGGCCTCACCGGGGCAGTCCCCCCCCCGCTCCATAGGGTCCTTCATGGGGGGTTGTGTGTTGGCTCTCTGTCTGCCCCTGGCAAAGGTGCTGCTGTATGTGTGGGAGGTCACAATGTACCCATCCATGCAGAGGACCTTGTCCAGTTCCTCCTAGAACTCGGCTGTGCGCATGGCACGGCTGGACATGAGATTGTTGTCCTTGATATGTTTATATCTTGACCTCAAGTCCTTTGCCTGCTGCATGCACTGGGTAACATTCCTATTGTACCCCTGCCACTGCATCTCCTGCGCAATGGCTTCATAGACCTGTCTGGTCTTGTAGCTGTGCACCAGGTCGTGCTGGACCCTCTCAGATCCCCCCACACGTATGAAGTCCCTGATCTCCTGCCTGGACCAGGATTTCCCCTTTGGGGACCCACGTGTGTGGGGCCTTCCGGCTTGGCAGCATGGGGCCCTCCCTGTGGCTGTGGTAGCTGTGGAGATGGTCATCTCCTGTTGGGGTATTGCATTGGGGTTACGCATGGTCCTGATGCCCCCCTCTGTACCCCCATGGGGCCTCCCATCCCCCCAGGGTGCCCTTCTGCTCACCTGGCTGTCTGGGGGTGGGCGTCTCCCCAGTGGTGTGGTGCTTCATCATCTGAGTACTGTCCTGGGGGGATGGGGACACGGGTTATGTGGCTGCTGCTTGCCCTGTGGTCCCTTGGCCACTGTGCCAGCGCTGGGGCACAACCTTCCCATCCCTGGTTGGGGGGGTTCCCTTGCTCTCACCTCACTGTTGCTGCTACTCCCCTGGCCATGCCCTGTGGATGTGCTGGGCTGAGGTTCTTCAGTCGGTGCTGCGGCCACTGTGTGCCTTCAGCCCTGTGCCAGGAGGCATGCACTGTAGTTAGCCATGCCACATTCCCCGCCCCCTGCACCACCTGGCTGGGACACCCCCCCCCTGCACCACCTGGCTGGGACTCCCCCCTGCACCACCTGGCCGGAACACCACCCCTCGGGCATCCCTGGGTCCCCTTGCTCACCTGGCCCCTTCCCGCGCCTGCGGCAGCATTGGTTCCCTTGGTCTTCCCAGTTGCTTTCCTCATGACCATCGTGCACGTGTGTCATGTTTCTGCCCTCCTTTATGGGCTCTTGGCTGGACGTATGGCATCACCCCCGGTGGGCGTGTCTGCGTGGGGGCATGTGCATGACCCTTTGCATCAGTGCACTGCGGTCCCACCAGTCCCATCCGTGTGGGTGTGGGTATGTTCAGTTTTTCACAGATCCTAGGTTGTTGAACACCCATCTCCACCCACAGAGGGCACCGGCTTCCTCCCGGCTGCTCCGTGGGTGTTGGTGGGTGGGTTGTTCAAACGCACCCACCCACTCTTGGATTTTTACACGGATGCTTTCCCACCCATCCGATGGTTGTTTCCAGGTGTTCGTGGGTGGGTGGTGTCCATGTAAAAGTGGCCTAAGTTAAAATGGAAGGGAAGGGGGTATTAGAAACTCTTGGTCAATATCCTAGAGTCTCCTATGACTATTTAATTGTCTGCAGTAGTTATAGACCATGCACGAATTCCCACAATGAGGTCTGGGCTAACTTTTCCCTATAACCAACCTCCTTTTACGCCATTGCTCTAAGGAGCAAAGCCGTGTGTAGCCTTCTGGCTAGGGATGGGCGAATGCGGTTTGGAAGTTCAGAGTTCGAACCGAACTCGACCAGTACCAAACTTCCAAACCGAAATCAATTTTTGAACCGAACCGAACCGAATTTCTGAACTCGGCTCTGTTCGCCCATCCCTAAAAGATAATATTCCATTTAGTTCAATGGGGTTTGAATTTCCAAACTTTGTTCAGAGTTCGGACTGACATCGAATAGTTCAGTCGACTGAACTAAACTTCCGAACTGAACTGAATTTCCGAACTGAACCGAATTTCCAAACTCAGTTCTGATTGCCCATCCCTAATTCTAGCTCAGAATTGCAGCTTCACCATGTTATTTTATATTGGTATTTTATGTTTTATATTTTTGTTTTAAATTGTAAGCCACCCTGAGCTGCTCTGCAGAAAGGGCAGGGTATAAAATAAATAAATAAATAAATAAATAAAATAAAATAAATTCTGGCAGGTAGGGTCAGTCTTACCACAGGGTGACCCTGAAGTGATTGCTATTTCCTCTACTTCTGGGGGTCCTGCAGTGGCTCCTCTCAGCAGGGCTCAAACATGACCCAACCCTCTTTAGGGCCATGTGGTGTGTGCCCCATGGGGGTGGGGCCACCAGGAGTCCTGCATTTTTCCTCTTCCTGAGTCCTACAAATTCTAAGGCCAGCCCTGCTGGCAGGATTTTCCTTTCAGGGGTCAGGATGAGACAGGGGTCTGGTCTCAGAGTGTTGTGAACATAGCTAGTATAGATTAAGTCCTACTATAAAAAAAATTCACAGTAATGACATTCTACTATTTTGTGGCCATGACACAATAGGGCCTCAATTAGGGCTGTACCGAATAGGCCATCTGAGTTAGGAATGTGCGAACAGGATTTAGTTTGGATGTTCGGCTGTTTGGACTAAAAACTTAGTTCGAGTTCGTGGGTTTGGTCTGGTGGAGTTCGGACCCCCCAAACATTCAGCAGAGTTCAGCACCACCAGGCTTGGGGCATGCCAGGGACCCCCAGGGATGCCCGTGGCAGCAGGACTGGCCATCGGAGACCCAGAAGCAGCAGCAGCAGCAGCAACAGCAAAGACCAGGAAGGCTTGGTGCTTGGAACCCCGAGTTGCCCGGGTAGGCACTAGGCAGGCTCGACACTTGGCCCCTTGGGGTGCCCGTGGAACCAGGGCTGGCCATCTGAGACCCAACATCCACAAAGACCAGGAAGGCTTGGTGCTTGGCACCTCGGGTTGCCTGGGTAGGCAGGCTTGGCACTTGGCCCCTGGGGGTGCCCGTGGCACCAGGGCTGGCCATCTGAGACCCAGCAGCAGCAGCAGCAGCAGAAAAGCCCAGGAAGGCTTGGTGCTTGGCACCCTGGGTTGCCCGGGCAGGCAGACTCAATGCTTGGCCCCTAGGGGTGCCTGTGGCATGAGGGCTGTCTGTCTGAGAACCAGTGGCAGCAGCAGCAGAGGCCGGGAAGGCTTGGTGGCTGGCACCCATAGGGGGCAAGGTATTGCAGGCTGGCATTGGTGGAGTGGTGGCAGAGGCCTGGCCAGGTCTTGGTGGCCGGAAACTCTACTTGCCTGGGAATTGCAGGCTGGCATCAGTGGAGCAGTGGCAGAGGCCTGGTCAGGGCTTGTTGGCCGGCACCACTGTTTGGCCTGGCATTGCAGGCTGGCTGGCATCAGCGGAGCAGCGGCAGAGGCCCAGTCAGGGCTTGGTGGCTGGCACCCCTACTCGGCTGGGCATTGCAGGCTGTCAGGCCTCCAGTTCTGCTCGATCTATGCTGGGTTTTCCAGTTCTAGTCACCATCATGTCAGGGCATTGCAGGCTGCCAGATATCGATGGAGCAGTGGCAGAGGCCCAGCCAGGGCTTGGTGACTGGCACCCCTGCTTGACCCAATGTTTCAGGCTGGCTGGCATCGGTGGAGCAGCAGCAGAGGCCCAGCCAGGGCTCGGTGGCTGGTACCCCTACTTGGCCAGGCATTGCAGGCTGCCAGACATCGGTGGCAGCCTGACTCAGGGTGGTGTGTGAGGCAAACTTAAACTGGGGAGCCACGAAGCCAAGCAGGTGCCTAAACCCTATGTCCCTGATCACAGAGAAGGGCTTCCCATCAAGCACGATCATTTCCCCCAACATGTACGTGGCTTTTAGTTTAAAGTTCCATGGACTTGGCAGATGCTCCCGCCCCAGCTCTTGATGTTGTGGATGGACAGCCCTCCCTGCCTGTAACATAGTCCCAGAACTCTGATGGTGGATCCTGGAGCTGAAGTAGCTGGATTTTTCTTAATGTGGTGAAATGATGGCTCCCTGTGTGTGGAATGATGGCCCCAGAACCCTGATGGTGGGTCCTGGGACAGGAGTGGCAGCTTCTGGAAGACGTGGATGGAGACCCTCCCTGCCTGGAATGTAGGCCCCAGAACCCTGATGGTGGGTCCTGGAGCTGAAGTAGCTGGATTTTTCTTAATGTGGTGAAATGATGGCTCCCTGTGTGTGGAATGATGGCCCCAGAACCCTGATGGTGGGTCCTGGGACTGGAGTGACTGGCACCCCTATGTGGCTGGGCATTGCAGGCTGCCAGCCAGGCATCGGCAGAGTAGCAGCAGAGGCCCAGTCAGGGCTCAGTGACTGGCACCCCTACTTGGCCAGGCATTGCAGGCTGGCATCCTACTTGACTGAACTCATGAAGTTCTATTGCAAATTGGGCAACCGTTGCCCAGTGGTGAATCTCGTGGACACCCAGCCCCCGCCTGCCTGTGTACTCATCTGAGCTATGCCCATCTACAAGAGGAAGGAGCAAATGGCTGACATGCAGTACCATCAGTAGCAGCAGAAGCAGCAGACAGTGTATTGTCCAGGCATAGTAACTTCAGCTGGCACCCATGCTTGACCAGGCATTGCAGGCTGGTTGGCATTGGTGGACCAGCGTCAGAGGCCCGGCCAGGGCTCAGTGACTGGCACCCTTACTTGGCCCATCTTTTCAGGCTGGCTGGCCACTGTGTGGGAGATTTGCAGGCAATTAAATTAAATGACAGCTCTCCCTGCCTGGAATGTAGGTGCCAGAACCCTGATGGTGGGTCCTGGGGATGGAATGGCTGGCACCGCAGCTCGACCGGGCACTGCAGGCTGGCTGGCATCGGTGGAGCAGCAACAGAGGCCTGCCCAGGGCCTGTCTCTTATACACATCTAGATGTGTATAAGAGACAGGTGTGGGAGATTTGCAGGCAATTAAATTAAATGACAGCTCTCCCTGCCTGGAATGTAGGTGCCAGAACCCTGATGGTGGGTCCTGGGGATGGAATGGCTGGCACCGCAGCTCGACCGGGCACTGCAGGCTGGCTGGCATCGGTGGAGCAGCAACAGAGGCCTGCCCAGTACTTGGTGGCTGGCACTCCTGTTTGGCTGGGCATTGCAGGCTGGCTGGCATCGGTGGAGCAGCGGCAGATGCCTGGCCAGGCTTGGTGTCTGGAACCGGTACTTGGCTGGGCATAGGAGGTTGTCTGGCCTCTGTGTGGGAAACTTGCAGAAAAGTGGAACGACAGGTTTTTCTGCCTGGAACGTATGCCCCAGAAACCTGATGGTGGGTCCTGGGGCTGGAGTGGCTGACTGTTTCTTGATGCGATGGAATGACTTCTCCCTGTGAACGGAATGATGGCCCCGGAACCCTGATGGTGGGTCCTGGGACAGGAGTGGCAGCTTCTGGATGAAGTGGAACAACAGCCCTCCCTTCCCGGAACGTAGGTCCCAGAACCCTGATGGTGGGTCCGGGGCTGGAGTGGCTGCTTCCTGAGGTGGTGGAATGACAGCTCCCTGTGAGTGGAATGATGGCCCCAGAACCCTGACGGTGGGCCCTGGGACCAGAGTGTCTCAATGACGTGAATGGACAGTCCCCTGTGCCTGTAACGTAGGCCCCAGAACCCTGATGATGGGTCTTGGGGATGGAGTGGCTGTTTTTTGATGTGGTGGAATGATGGCTTTCCGTGAGTGGAATGACGACCCCAGAACCCTGATGGTGGGTCCTGGTACTAGAGTGGCAGCTTCACGATAAAGTGGAACAGCAGCCCTCCTTACCTGTAATGTAGGCCCCAGAAACCTGGTGGTGGGTCCTGGGGCTGGAGTGGCTGCTTCTTGATGAGGTGGAATGACAGTTCCCCGTGAGTGGAATTACGGCCCCAGAACCCTGATGGTGGGTCCTGGGACTAGAGTGGCAGTTTCTAGGTGACATCGACGGACAGCCCCCCGTCCCTGTAATGTAGGCCCCAGAACCCTGACGGTGGGCCCTGGGACTAGAGTGGTAGCTTCTAGATGATGTGGATGGACAGTCCCCCTTGCCTGTAATGTAGGTTCCAGAACCCTGATGGTGGGTCCTGAGACTGGAGTAGCTGCTTCTTCATGCGGTGGAATGACAGCTCCCCATGAGTGGAATGACGGCCCCAGAACCGTGATGGTGGGTCCTGGAACTTGAGTGCCAGCTTCTAGATGATGTAGATGGACAGCCCCCTGTGCCTGTAACGTAGGCCCCAGAACCCTGATGGTGGGTACTGGGACTAGAGTGGCAGTTTCTAGATGAAGTGGAATGACAGCTCCCCATGAGCAGAACAACAGCCCCAGAACCCTGATGGTGGGTACTGGGACTGGAGTGGATGGCACCCCTACTTGGCCAGGCATTGTAGGCTGGCATCCTACTTGACTGAGCTCAAGAAGCTCTATTGCAAATTGAGCAAGCCTTGCCCGGTGGTGAATCTCATGGACACCCAATCCCCACTGCCGGCACACTCATCCAAGCTATGCCCGTCTACAAGAGGGAGGAGAAAATAACTGACGTGCAGTACCAGCAGCAACAGCAGACATTGGATTGCTCGGGTACAGTAACTACAGCTGGCACCCCTGCTCGGCCAGGCATTGCAGGCTGGCTGACATTGGTGGACCAGCAGCAGTGACGCGGCCAGGGCTCGGTGGCTGTGTTGGAATGTGCAACAGCCACAAGTAAAAGTTCATTGCAAGCCCTGCAACCTCAATATGGGGCTTATCCAGGAGGGTGAGGGTCAGGGGATGAAACAGGTTTTTTTTCCTCCTTGTCTACTCTCTTCTTCTCTCTTTGCCCTACATCTTGTCCCATGCAGTCTATAAAGTATGGAAGCATGTCTTCTGAGTACTTAGTAAAGTCCTGTTTTATTTATTTATTTTATTTTATTTAAAAGCATTTTTTAGCCGCCCCCTCATGTCTACGGCATCTCAGGGCACCTTACAACAATACAATAACAATTTAAAAAAAATTAAAAGTCATCAACAAAGAAATTTAAAGCAATCCCCTCCAACCCACCCCCCACATCCCCAGCTACCCAATCCTCCCCTCCTCCCCTCCAAAGGCCTGGGTGAACAGTCAGGTCTTGCAGGCTCAATGTAATGCTAGCAGACCTGGGGCCAGGTGGGCTTCCTCTGGGAGGGAGTTCCAGAGTTGCGACCCGGCCACTGAGAACGCCATCTCCATTGTGGTCCCCCATCTCACCTGGAGAACCTCCAAGAAGGCACCCCCAGAAGACCAAAGGGATCGCTTTGAGGAATGGAGGGTGAGGTGGTCCCTGAGGTATGAGAGGCCCAGACCATGCAGAGTCAAGGTGTTGGTATTGAGTTTTCTGAAGTTTCCCAAAGTTTTCCAGGGATTAGCCTTGGTACTTGGAACTTTGGACTTTGGAATCCCTGGTGGATTCGGAAATTTTCGGAGGACCAATTTCAACTCTAGCCTCTGTCCTATAACTGCTTATACAAACATTGTATCATGGTCTAACACACAGTGGAACTCCCTTCCGGTGGATGCCCAGGTGGTCCCAGACCTTGCCTCATTTCAATGACACTGTAAGACCTGACTGTTCCACCAGCCCTTTGGTGAGGGAGGTGGATGAAGGGTGGGTGAGGGTGAGTGAGTGGGGAGGATGGGGTTTTTTATTTTCTTATTCTTATTTTTATGCTTCCCTTTTATGTATTTATGTATATATTTAAATATTTGAACTTTTGTAAGCTGCCTCTAGCTGCCTAGGCAGGAGAGGTGGGGAATAAATAAATTAAATTAAATGCTTTCAGGATTGGAGCCATGGATTATAGCTATTCTGCTAAAAATCAAGTACCTTTTCATATATTCCAGTATGTGATATAGGTGTTTCCTGATATAAGGAGCTGCCTAATGGAGGCCACTTTCATACATGCCCCCATGCATATTTGGGCTGCAGGGGGGAACATGCAGCCCAAATATGCGCGGGGATCAGCCTATGTGAAAGGCCCCCCTGTGTGGCTTTGTCAGCAAAGCCGCGCAGGATGCAGAGCTCAATTTCCTGCTCAGCATCCCGCACAGCTTTGTTGGCAAAGCTGCAGAGGGGGGAGGGGGGCTTTCACACCGGCTGATCCCCCGCAGCCCAAATATGCACAGGGAGGACATGTATGAAAGTGGCCTGGGTCAGATCAATGGTTCATTTTAGTTCAGTATTATCATAACCTGACATGACAGCAAGGTTTCAAATTTGGCTCTTCTGGGTCTCTGGTAGAGGCCTCACCCAGGTGGAGTGCTACCAGAGATCCTGAATTGGAGATAGAACTTGAAACTTTATACATGCAAAGCATGCATGCTACTACCTGAGCCACAGCCCACCCCAAGCTAGTATCTGTGTACGAAACCAGCAGATGCTTTTTTGAAAAGTACAAAAAAGACTTTTTCAAGGCTTTTGTTCCAGTTGTTATTTATTAAGCAAAACCTGTTTTTGTAAATTAAATATAAACACCACTCTCTACTGTGTGGGCATGGCCGAAATATTATTAATCATGTTCTTATTTCGTACATCCCAGAGGTCTGAGATGGCCATTTAATTTCAATAAAATCTTTAAATCATATCGTTCATCTTTTCTGGATCAGTATCTGTGACAGGGTCACAGGGGAACCCTGTTACTGACCTCTCCTCAGTAAGTCGGAGTTGGCCATAGCAGCAAGGAATATGCTGTTAAGGGCTTGTGGGCCCTTTAAGAGGCCAGACTGTTGGGCCTAATGAAAGAAGCAGCTGTATAAAAACAGGAATAGGAAACAGAGAAGGGCTGCCTGTGTGGAGGACTCTGGAAACAGCAGCAAGGAAACAGCCAGGAGACAAGGTTCCTTCTGACAGGTCTGAGCCAGAAGAGTAGGCTTGTTAGCAGCACACGGGGGGAAGGCTTTGAGAAAGCCTGCCTGCGCTGGGGGGGCTGACAAGGAGCCAGAACTACGCAAGCTGAGAAAGAGTGCCGCTCTCAGGTGGGATCAACGTTATTATTAACTCCCAGAAGGGACTGGCTTTGCGTGTTTTCTTTCTATTTATCTGAAGACCCACTATGGCTGGGAGAAGCCCCACCTAGGAGGATTTGGGCTGGCTGTAGGGGAGGTGGAGGCCATACTAAAAGACCCTCTGGGGTTTGTTGTGCTCAAGGGCTGGAAGCAGGAATATTGAGAGCCTGCAGCTTTATGAGGTGGCTCCAGAAAGTTACTACTACTACTTAGCATTTCTATAGTGCTACTAGCATACACAGCACTTTACAGTCAGATTTTCAGAGACAGTCCATTGGGCTTAGAATTGAAGATTGACAAGGGTGAGGGGAATATAGGGAAACACACACAACACATATATATACACCCATTATTATTTTTTTACAGATGGGGAACTGAGGCAGGGAGGTTATGATTTGTCCAAGGTTACCCAGTGAGTTTATGGCTAAGACAGGATTTGAACCCTGGCTTCCCAGGTCCAAGTCTAGCACCTTATACACTACACCGCACTGACTCACAGTGTGGTAAAAGCTAATTCCCTGTAGAAACTGACGGGCCATGCCCTCAGTATCCTATACCAGAGTTTCTCAAACTATGGGCAAGAATCCCAAGTGGAGTCATTTCCATCTGCAAATAGAGTCATGTTCCCAACTGGTATTTGATATATTAAGCATATCTTTACTGATGTTTGGAATCATGGAACTATATACCTGCCAACATTTGACAGAGAGAAATCGGTACACTTCATGGTACCCTAAATTTCCAATAGTCCGCTGACTAACATTGAGACTGGGCTAGGGAAAAGGGTGTCTGCATGAAAGGCTATGTGTACGTATATGTTTGTAGGATTGATGGTTTAAGTTAAAACTCTTATTTAAGAACAGTTGGGCTACAGCTGTTGATGCATACCTTCGTAAAATAGGCTTTAGTGGGACATATTGGGAAGGGAAAGATCTGTCCCTGTTTGTTAGGGAGGTTGGGATGAGGATTACTGATATGGAAATGCAAGACGAAGCTGCTAGGATCAGGGTATCTCCTCACATGTCCAACTATCTATCCTTTTCTCCTCATCATCTTTGTATGGCCGCCTTCTTGGTGTCCTCCATCTCGCCAAGAGGGAAGCATTTAATTATGTCTGCTCGCTTTAATGCCTTGCCTATTATGGTCTTTGAGGGATGTTTTTCTGCTCAAAGGTATGAAGATCGGCTATACCCTTTCGACCAGTTACAAACAGAGACTACCAACCACGTTTTGTTTAGGTGTCAGCTTTATGAAAGTTTTTGTCAAAAATATCTGTCTTCCTTTTTTGGTAGATATCCTGGAAGGACGGATCATAACCTCTTTCTCTTGGCCCTGGCTGACACTGACTCCCAGGGTACTGATTTAATTGCACAGTTTCTTCTTGCTGCTATGAATGCCCGTTATTTATTTTTACAATTTAAATGCTTTCCTGAATCGGGAACTTGACTTATGTTCAAGGACATTTTGATTTTAGTATATGTTGGTTGGATATTAGTGTATGAATAAATTTATTACGGAGTAGCCATAGGCCATTGCTCAAAACACACACACAAGTAAATACAATACACATATACAAATTCATAGGGCCCTTAAATATCACCCTATTTAAATCCTAAAATCAATAAAATATTTACCTACAATACGCACTAAAATAAAGAAATGACTTTATCTAGAACTACCTNCGCATGCCGAGCAAACACCCCTATAGCTGTCCAGCTCATCCTGTGAAGTTCTCGGGGAATAGAGCCCAGAGGTGGAGCTTCATCTCCAATTCCCACTTCCTGAAGACCCCCAGCCTATAAAATACCCCATTGTGCCATAGTAAGTCAGTACAATGCCAGATACCGGGAATTTCAGGGTCCTGTGTAAGATGGTGATGTGGGCCCACTCCTAACATAGGAATGTTTGACAGTCACTGAATTTCCTGCTAGAAAAAGGACATTACCATAATTAATTTTTGATGTTCAGTTAAATACAAGATCCTGTGTTACAAATATGCTGTCATTTCTAGTTTACTCTTAGGGTGTTTTTTGACGGACCAGCCCAGGACCTGCTCTGAGGGTGGCCAGTTCTGCATCCAACCCTGCCTGTGCCAGGTTTATATGGACCCCGCAGCTGCCATGGCCTGCAGTCTGCTTGTGCAGCGCCCTCCTTCCCCACACCATAGAGTTGTTGATGGATCAACCAGTGCTCTAGGCTGCAGCATTCGTCCACCAAGCAGATGGACAGCAGCTCTGCCCCTGGCTGGTGCCCTAGGTTTGGACGGTGCTGACAGTGCTCCAGGATATTCTGAAGTGTCGCAACCAGGGTTCGATCAGAACAGGCAGTGCCTACTCCACCTCTGCTCTACCTGCACATCTGAATGCCCGCCTTTACACGGATGGGTCACCCGGGAGCGAGGCAGAGCAGAGGCATGGGTGCTGTCCATCTAAAAGTACCATAGACTCCATGTGTTGGGGTGCCCCACCTGAACCACCTCCATAAGCTGGGGCTCCCTGTGTTTGAGGTTCTATGGGCCCATATTTTATGCCAGTGCTGCAAACATTACACATTGTCATTTCAAGTTGATTCATGGACTCCATGCATTTGGAGCCCCTGTGAGTCCCCATCACCCTGCTCCTGCAAACACTTGTGTCCTGTCACACAGTCTGTGTTATTCTGGATCTGGACCTATGCCAGTCATGTGAGCCTTATGTGTGTGCAAAACATGAGATGTTCCAGACACTGAAAGAAGAAGGTCACTGAAAGAAAGAGGACTCAGAGAAACCTGAGAATCTATAAGAAGCATCCGCAGACCCTGGGCAAGTCGCTTAATCCTCAGCACCCCCTCTGGAAAGAGAGAAAAATACATCCACCTGCTTCACAGAGGTATTGTGGAAATAAGTTGATGTGAAAGGAGCCATATACGTATATTAAAAAATTGGCAGATGAAGAGACATTGGAAGAGTGATCACAGTTTTCGTTTTTGAGAATAGTGAGCAAATATGCACAGCTCAAGGTAACATATCTTGCAATGAAGCTTGTTTTTTAAACCTAATGCACTGTTAACTGGATAGCCCACAAACCCAAATTAAAAGTATTTAATCCTTCAGTTCTAGCAGCCTGACACTAGAGATGCTCTCTGAGGACTGGAGCTAAGTCTTAATCAGTCCTTTGGGACCCAGTGATCTGAGCAAAATCAGCACAATGGATTGTACCAACAAAATGACAAAGAGTAGAGAGCTGCTTTAGAGAAATGAGCAAAAAAACAGAACACAGGGGCTGATCACAGGGGAGAACAGTCAGCAAGAGATAACAGAGAAATATTATAGTATCATTTCCATTTCATGTGGCACATAAAAACATGTAACTGTTCAGTAATTACTTGGCAATTGCTATACAAAGGCAGCCTCTAAATTTTCTTATTGAAAACATGGCAGTAATTACACTTGAAGTTGCCAACGACAAAAATTCAGAAAAATAATTACTGGTACTATAGCTCAGTGTTTTAGATTCCATAGTTATTCAGCACAGAAGAGAGCAATGAGCCAATACCTTCCTACAATTAAATGCTACTCCTTATGCTGTCCTGCAGTCAATGCTTACTCACACTTCCCACAGTATCAATATGTTTCATATAGTAGCATTCTTCACCCTACAATACATTTTTAAAGTAGCCAGATCTATTGGCTCTTGATTTTTGAGTGTTCAACAGCAACTTGATTAGTCCTTTAGGAAATGAAACACCAGGGCTTTATAATACCTAAAACTATCCTCATTTAAAGAAGACACCCCAGTTCTGCTGGAGGAGGTTAACTCTACAGGCTCAAAGGGCTGAATTGCTGGAATATTTTTTGTTTTAGAAGTACACTTCCACTCTGAAAAGTGACTTTGTAAAATGGCATCATGGGGTTCTGTATTGATTGCATCTCAAAAGCTCTAGCTCAGATCTGCTCAAGTAAAAGGATTTTCTGCTTTCCCTCCAAGCTCTCTGGGTGACCTGAAAGTCAAGCTGAGTTCTTTCTCATACAGACATCGATTGTGGCAATGAAGATTTTGCAGACTAAATGCAGCACCTCAGTTGACCCCTTATTATTATTTATAACAATACCTGTGAATTGTTAAAAGTAGCAAGATCCATTGTCTCTTCAGATGAGAGTTCTTCTCAATTGCTTGGTCTGAGACCTGGAGTGCAGGGAATGTTTTAGGGTATGTAAGTTAAATACTATTTTAAAATAGCCACACAAAACCAAAAATAATGAATTTTGGAACACAAGTTTCATATCATGTGATATCTAAAAACTCAATGGGGTTTTTGGGTGTTCAACAGCAGTCTGGATTTAGCAAGCCAAATACTGCACCTCTGCTGAGATTTATAACAATTCTCTTGTAATCTCTTGTCATTGCTAAGAAGCTGCACAAGTGTGAGGGAACAGAGTTTGAAGATAGTGGCTGCAATCCCAAGCAGGATCCACATGGGATCGCGTGAGATCCGCGCAGGTCCTGCACGGACATGGCACAATGCAATCCCTATGGAAATGCGTGAGCCTTGCACGCAGCGTGCGCAGGGCATGGGATTGTCCCCAGTGTCTTGAGTGGGTGCCCCTAATATTAGAACCAACTTACTGATTCTGTTGATGAAAAAAGACCGGAATCTAGTTTGTACTCTTGCACAGTTATGTTAATTCTGCAAGGTTGA
Organism: Sphenodon punctatus; assembly: GCA_003113815.1. Lineage (NCBI taxonomy): Eukaryota > Metazoa > Chordata > Lepidosauria > Sphenodontia > Sphenodontidae > Sphenodon > Sphenodon punctatus. The sequence goes on along the minus strand of QEPC01003884.1, from coordinate 133,510 downwards.
TGGCAGTGAAATCCTTTTTTAATTAACATAAGCATCTGTGATCCAATACACAAAGACATTAGAACTGCTGAGTAAGATGAGGCCATTTTTACATAGTTACTCATGAAACACATTTTAGGAGATCTTTCTCTGTCACCGTCTGAGCCCAACAAGAGTCGTCATACTCAGCTGTACACACTCTAATGTGGAATGAGAATAGATCAGATCCTGCTAGGTTAAGTGCTTCTGTTTGTAATTTAATGTTAACGTTTTGACTGTCACTTTCTTAAATTAGGCATACTGTATAATCTCCTACCTTTGATCTAGTCTTAACTTTGGTGTTAAAAGGGAGAGTCCTGTTTTATGTATTATGACATGCAATACTCATCTCGGTAAGACTAAATTTTTTAATGCTTTTAGGTGCGTCTCGAGATCAATGCTGCCAAGACCAAGGTTATGGTTTTGGGCCCTATGTTTCGTCTCCGTACTTGGCAGCTGGGAACACGGAAAATTGGCTCTATAAGTTCCTTCAACTACTTAGGTGTCCTCGTTAGCTCCAGTGGTACATGGCATTCCCACTTGCAGGCCAGGGCAGCCAAGGCCACTAGAGATACAAGAGCTATTGCTCGAGCGTTTAGTATCTCAAAGGGGGTTTCGATCTCGTCCTGGCTTAAGGTCTATCAGGCCAAGATTCCCCCATCCCTTCTTTTTGGGGTGGAGTTGGTCCCATTCCCTAACACTCTTATCCTTGAACGCATTCAAAATTTCTCCCTATGGCGCTTACTTAGAGTGGGCCCAGTGTTCCAGGGGCGGTTTTAAGGTTGGAAATGGGTAAGCTATCTATCAAGGCGCTGGGCAGAATGGCTTTTTTTGAGGTATTGGCTTCAACTTTTGGTCTTACCAGAGACTGCGCTCCCCTTGATTTGTCTTAGGGAGGCGTTACTACACAGCGATCCAAGGGCCTACCCTTGGCTATTATATTTGGGGCATTTGATCCATGAGCTGGGGTACTCCTTTGAATTTTTTCAGGGGAAAGCAATCCCATTTATCAAAACTGAACTCTTTAGGAGGATTCAGGATATTGACGCCCAAGATCTGTCCATGGTCCGTCAATGGAAGGTTGCTCCCTCATTTGGGCTAATTAAGCCATTCCATTGCTTTGAACCCTAGCTGGACCTCCTAGAGAACCATATGCTTAGGAGAATTTATACCCTCCTTTGCTTTCAGATGCTCCAGTTGGCAGTAGACAAAAGGGTAGACAAAAGCGAATCCCATTTGAACTTAGATCTTGCTCTTGTAGTATCAAGGAGGCTGAGTCTACTGAGCATTTTTTGTTGAGGTGCCCCTATTTTTACCTCATTCGTATTACTTGGCTGGCTCCATTGCTGCCAACAGGCTACTCCTTCCAGACAGAGGGTTGCTATGTTTTGCTCCTCTCCTTACCTCACAAGGAGGCTATGGTGGCACTTGCCTCCTATACTTTATTGGCACTCAAGAGAAGAGCCCTTATCATGGAGTGGCTTAAGGCAAAAACAAAGCAATCCACGTAGAATACCTTGCCAATCCCTCTCTCCTAGTTTAAGTATCAAGAACTGGGCCTTGCCCCTCCTCACCTTACAACACTGGAGTCCCTCGTTTATTTTATGTATTCAACATATTTTATTGTTTTATGGTTGGTTTTAATTGGATATTAATATAAGACACTTTATTGTTTTTCCTACATGATTGTATGTTTGTTGTTGGGGCATGATGAGAGTCTGTACCCGTAAATAAATATTGATTGATTGAGGTGCTTCTCTTCAGATTTGTGCACTTACTCAAACTTCTGGAGACAGAAACCTTTTGTATTTTCATAACATGTTTTCATCACTACTTCTGGACAGAAAGCAAAACCCTAGTTTTCTGTCACAAGGAGTGAACCTGCAGAGTAGGAGTTTCTATAACTTAACGGGATCTGAATTACACAAGCATTAGCAATTTCCTCCTTTTGTGTTTTTAAATGAAGAGTCCACTTTCTCTTTGTAGAGAGAGAATACTGTGGAGAGAATACTCCACAAATACTGTAAAGGGTTCTCCCTTTCCACCTGCTGCTATATTAAAATCACTCTCAAATATTCATTAAAAGAAAGAATTATTGGGAAGAAGAAATTGGCATCTCTTTCAAAGAGATAATTGGCAGCAGCTGTTATAGAGAGGTAGTAAGATAACTGGAGAATGAGAATGTCCGAGGACCCTCCAACAGATGTGGCATAGAATAACTCTGAGCCATAGTGAAGAGAAAGGTCAGAGGTGATTTTAAACTACCAACATATCTTCCCAGTTCCATACTTCTCAACATTTCCAGAAGCCAAAGAAATACAAGCCCTGCCCACCTGGTCAATAGCTCCACCCCGCACACATTTCCCAGTGTTCCAAGTGCATAAAGAGAGGCAGAAGCAGTCCTGCTAATTATTGTCTTGTCATTCCATCATTTCCCCTAGGGGTGTGCATGTTGTTTTCATTATACCAATAACAAAAATGAAATCTGTCATTTTTGTTATCATTATTGCAATAATGGAAACGACAAAAATAATAAAATCAATAACGATATCAAAAGCCATTATTGATTTTGTTATTGCTTAGCAGCCTGGCAGGTGTTTTTTGGAGGGAAATGTGGTGAGCGGAGGAGGGAGTAGACATCTCAGAGCCAGAAACAGTGTGGAACTTTTGAACTATGCCTGTAATGGGAGGGGAAGGACCTGATGGATGTAATCGCTGACTGATGAGCAGCACAAGTAGGTCCCATGCAGTTGAATGGCACCCTGTGATTGCTCAATACCTCCTGACTCCCAGAACCAAACAGGGGAACTCTGGGGGAGGGCACTGAAACCCTTTATNCTCGCAGAGGCCCCTCTCGTTTGGGCTTGGGGGATACAATCGCCGAGGCAAAACATTCAGGTAACTGTTGTTGCCTAGCCCGATTCCTGGTAATCACCCCTAATTTCTTTCCCTTCCTAGGCATTATATTCGTGTATGGTTAAACCCTAGGGCAAAAAATTTAATAACAAACACAAGAATCTCCCACCCCTATACCCAAAGCATCAACACCTTGCGAACCAGCAAGGTCCGCCAGCACACTGGGCGCCCTTGCCCAGCCAGCATGCACACACAGTTGATCGCTCTGCCTGGACAGATGGGTTCGCGGCGAGGCAAGCACTTGTGGGGTTCCTCCTGGGTCAGGCTCGGGGTCCCTCCCTCCCAAGTGACTAACGATGCCCCGGGACAACAGGTCTGGAAGTCAAGGCAGGTGGGGCTTCCTCAAACAGTTCCTCCAAAGTCCCTGGTAGCCACCTCCGCCGCCTCCATCCGCTAACGGCCCGCCAACGGCACTCCGTCCTTTGGCGGCGTCCTTCGGCCACCACCCAGAGGGCGCCGCCCTCAGGGGCAGCTCCCCTTTGTAAAAGATGGTTACCTGCAAGGGGGAGGGATAGCAGTGTGGATGCAGCTGGGGAGGATTCCCAGGGCCTTGGCAAGGGAGCCCACACACCTCCTCCTTCCCAGTCCTTCCGATATTAGTGTATGTTAGCGGCCTGGTGGCTGCTATTAACTTATTTATTTCTGTGTTGTTTTGTTTATTGTGTGTATGTTATATGTGGTGCTGTGGCACCCAAAATTTTTGTATTACAATTTGGCCTTTGGTCGTAAATAAATTTTATATATATATATATATAATATATTGTTAAAACTCGGCTTATTAAAAAGTCAAAATTCTCAAATGGGTACATTCTGGCAGACAGGTTCGGCCTTACCACAGGGTGACATGGGAGATTGCTTTGGGGCCCATTATTTTAGTTTTACAGACACTCAGAAGATCACAGGTGGAAGCAGTGACAGTCCCTTGCAATATATTAAAGAATCATCTCTCACAAACACACTCAAACTCCTTCTACATATTTTAGTGTCTATCTTGATTCTGGGTACACAGCTCCTACCCACTTGTGCATTACCTTTCTTTGTTATTTGATTGTGGTACTTTCCCCAAGCTTGTTAAAGTGAGAAAGATGCTCCTGCCCCCTAGCAATGAACAAACAATAACAGAAGCTATATAGGAGTGGGACTATCGGTATTGGATTAATCCGATAATACTGATACTTACCGGTATCGGAATACCAGATTTTTAACTTTGCCAGCTTTACAGGATTTTTTACATCGCCACCATTTAACAACGCCCACAATGTAAAAAAAACAGTAAAATCAGCAATGTTAAACATCAGGTGTTCAGATACCAATAAATCCAGTATCGGGAGATCCAATATTGGTAAATTCAGTATCCAGTAATCCCCCTGGAGTCCCACCCCTAGAGGCTAGGACTCTTAATTTAGGCAAGTCAGTTACTGCTCTTTCTCCTGCAGGATCAATGATGTGTTAATTATTCCCTTTGGCGCTGGTTCAGAGACTGCAGCTGGTGCAGAATGCAGCGGCCCATCTCCTGAAGGGGACGGACTGACGAGAGTACATTACTCCACTGATTTGCTCTCTGTACTGGCTGCCAGTAGTCTTCTGGGCCCAATTCAAGGTGTTTGTGTTGACCTTTAAAGCCCTAAATGGCCTGGGCCCCACTTACCTTCAGGACTGCCTCACCCTCCGGATCCTGGATTGACCTCTGCGGTCAGACGAGGGCACCCTCCTTGAGGTTCCCCGGGTGTCGAACATGAGAAGGGCATTCTCTGTGGCTGCACCGCAGCTGTGGAACTCCCTTCCAGTGGAGGTCCGCCTGGCCACTGACCTCCAGTCTTTCCATGGACCGTGTAAGACCTGGCTGTTCTGCGAGGCCTTTACCAAGGGAGATGGGATGGGTGGCTGGGTTCGGAAGGTGTTTTTTGGTATTGGTTTATTTTAACTTTTGAAATTATTAGTGTTTAAATGTATTTTATTTGTTATGTATTTTAACATGTTGTTAGCTGCCTTGAGATGCTTATAGCAGGAGGTGGCAGCATATACATTTTAATAAATAAATAAAATAAACCAGGTACAAACTTTACACTGCTGGGAAGGCAGTACAAGATAACAAAACCATTACTGTCAGGGACACTGAGTCCAAAGTCTATTTTGCCTAGGTGGCAAAATAGGTCCAACTCTGATGATGCACAACACAAGGAACAAGGGAGATAAGGGATAAATGCACATGCCTTTTGCACCCATCCAGCCAAGACACTGTCTCCAGGGAAGAAGCGATAGATTCAGGGAAGCTTGGGTCCCATGCAAAATGGTGTCATGACCTCCTGAATTGTTACAGAGTAGACACTCAAAGGGCCAGGCTCCTTGTGGTTGAGGCCTTGTGGACCCAATATTTTATGCCAGTGCTTCTCTCATTCATGTTGCCATTTCAAGTTCATTCCTGGACTCCTTTTTATTTGGGTACAGTCCATAACTCATATGGCTCTGTGCTCGGTTTGTATGTATCTGGATTCAGCCCTGCTGGGAAACATACTGATCTGTGAGACTTGTCACTCCTTGGAACAGAGATTACTAGTGAGTGCTTATACTGGAATAGGTCTGCCAATTCACAAGGGAGGTGAGACCAAGAGCAGTCTCAATTCAGAATCTCTCTACGGGAGACCTGTAGCACTGTTTGCAGTATTAATGGTCATTTTGCTATCTAGTCCAGCCATCTAAGTAAAGGCCGACATCTGCATAGTTGCAAAGGAGTGGAACACATTTTCCAGATAGCCAGCATATGCCAAGCACATCTGCACTAGTAGAGTCACCAAAACCAGAAACAACATACAGACTAGAATAAAAAGAGTTAAACTTACCAAGCAACTCTAAAGTTTATTTATTTATTTATTTGACATAGGAAATCCAGAAAGTAAGGCTGCATGAAGGATCTCGTATTTGTGTTTGGGGAAATTTTTTTGTTATAGGAGTAAAGTGTGGCTCTGCAAGCTTGAGAGGCTTAATGCAGGCCTCAAGATTATTATACACATATCCCCAAAACATCCCCACAGGGGCATGCACACACGCGTGCGCGGACCCACACACACACAAAGCACAAACACTCCTGCAGTAGAGGTGGCAGGCAGGACCCGGCTATGGCCGTTTTACAATGGGCTGCTGGTAGGGGGGGCAGTCTGTGTGTGGCACGTGGAGCGCTGCTGCAGGAGCTGGGGGCAGGGGGGAAATGAGCAGACGGGTGCACACCCATCTCCATGCATGGAGCAACCCACCTTTATGCTGTGGGTGGAGGTGTGTGGGTCATGGGAGCGTGCACCCATGCACCTCCATATTCAAACGGGATGCTCCCACTCATGTCCACTATGTGGACATGAGTGGGAGCATCTCTTTTGTAAGCAGTCAATGTGCATCTTTAGACATAACAAAGATTGGGTGTCAAACCCCCATAGCACATGCTTGGCCATTGTGTATAAGCACCATAACAATCCTAACACCAATTTGGCCACCTGTTGAACACGCGATGTGAACACCATTGCATCACAAGGACAATCTGCGTGTTCCGGCTGAACACATGGTCAAAGTTGTGTCTAATTATATCGTGTAGCATGTTAGCAGGTACAACATAGAGAATGAGGCGGTAGCGTGGGCGTGTTGAGATCAGGTGGCAAGCAAAACACCAAGTTGCCCCAAGAAAAGCAGTGTCGCATGGTGAATACAGGGAGCCCCACACATCCAGACACCCATTGACGTTATGTCTAAAGACACCCAATGTCTCTTCTCCCATCACCTGACAGTGGTGTGGATGATGGGAGAGTGGATACTGGAAGCAGCATGTGCTGTCCGGCAGCAGTGCAGGAGGCGAATCAGGCAGAGGAACCCATAAGTAGCAAGTGCTGCCTTGACCACAGGTCAAACTGGATATTATTCAGGGTTTGGTTTGGGACCCACATACCATGTTTTGGGGGTGTATTCAGGTGGTTCACTCAAAACCAAAATGTACATCTCTACCAGAAAGGCATACATACTACATATTTGGATTTCAGGAAAACCTTTCAAGTCCTGTCACACCAAATTGTAACTGAAAAATTAATTTGAGTTTGCTTAACAACTCGCATGCTTGGTGTATGTTTTCCTTTGTGTAGTTATTATTATTTTGAAAACACTTCAAGAGACTCAAATGAGTCCAGGATTCATAGAAGTCACCTTTCTCCCCCCTTTCTCTCTCCCCCTAATTTCCCATACTGATAAATATGAGAGTGGATGCTTTGGTGTGTGGGTGTGTTTTTCTGACCCTATTTTTCTCCCTTTGTCTGTATGTGGGTGTGTGTTGAGCATATATTGCTTTTCTGTTCTTCCTAAAAACTACATAACGCTATTAAGAAGTCTCTGCTCCTCTGTGTGTGGGAGTGTATCTGTAAAACGGCAGGAACAGAATAATTGCAGAATGCTCACATACATGTCAGAGCTTCCAATACAGTAATTTTCATACTTGTCTTTGTTAATAATGTGAATCAGTTGATAGGATTTAGCTTAATAAGGCATTTGTTTTTTCATAGGATAACAGTCATGAAGGTTGGTTTTGTTAATACAGAAGAAGCATTCTCTTCTTCTACTGGGCTGTTTATTAATTATGAACAATTGCCCATTAGGCTAAGATTTTGTGCTACAGGATTTGGAAATATTATAATTAGGGAAGAAAAGGAGGATAACATAGGATTGTTATAATATCTTTTTTTATACTTGCCAACAACTTCTGCAGTAACTCGGTGGTGAATTGGATGTAATTCAAAGAAGTTATAGGAATAACAGATAATGTCAGGCTTAGGTCACATCCAATTTCTTTTTAAAGATGTTGGATACTAGTTAATTCACTGTACACCAAAATAAGTTAAGCTGGAACAAGACCAAAATGATAGGAGAGCCATTTTGCAGATTAAGAACCCTATTAATCAAAAAGTGATGAAGCACCACTTAAAGGAGATTTTTTTGGCATTGTGTAACATGATTAGTACCAATTGTGATGAACCTTCATTGAATAAGTTACATGGTAATGACTTTAATTAACATGTGGTATTTAGCATGCAATTAAAGCATATGTACCAGGCTCCCAGAAGGCAGTGATGGGTGACACTCAAAGGGTTTGGAAGTGCAGACTGAACACCATAAAGTTGGTTGTCTAGCATAATTATTTGTACCAGTTCTGCAAAACAAGGCTATACAATTTTAAGGGACAGACTTTCTTTCTTTTTTTATTTTACTGAGATTCCAGACATTTCTTTCTTCCAGCCTATGATTGTGGGAAGAGAGCACAATAGGTTTCAAGCTTTACAAGAATAGATTAGGGATGCGCGAACATGGTTTGGAAGTTTGGGGTTTGGCCCAGTGGCGGCTGGTGGGTTTCGAGGTTGGTGGGGCAGTAAGGCCGGCGGGCCGGCGCAACCTTATTCCTGGCAGAGTTCTAGGGTGGGGCTTGTCCATTGTAGGCCAAGCTTGTACTACCTAGGGCAGGTGTCTGCAAAATTATTCCAAAACCTGATCAAATATTTAACATATACAAAACCTCAGGGCCA
>QEPC01003884.1:109352-122251 GCA_003113815.1 Sphenodon punctatus | reverse complement strand
GGCGGGTCCAGCGGTGGTGGTGCTCTGGACCGCTTCAGGCTGCTACTAGGCCTTCCGGTTTGACCTGGAAGGCCTAGTAGTGGCCTGAAGCACTCTGGAGCGCCACCACCACCAGACCAACTGCCACTGCCGCCACCACCAGACCCAAGGCCGGAGCCCTGGCACCACCAGGTAGGGCGATCCCTGGGGTGGGGGGGTTTAAAAAAATTTCCCAGGCTTGGCAGGGGAGGGTGGTGCTCTCTGGCACCCCTTTGGCCTGCACAGCCTGGAGGGGGGAGGGAACCACCCCCCCCCCAAACAGGTTCAGCCCAAATAGGCCGAACCGGATGGTTTCAGGTTTGGCCGAACCCCGAACAGGCCAAACCCCAAACCCCCGGGGGTTCACACATCCCTAGAATGGATGTCCCAGTGGAGACATTTCCCATATGAGGTACCCGCATGCCGAGCAAACACCCCTATAGCTGTCCAGCTCATCCTGTGAAGTTCTCGGGGAATAGAGCCCAGAGGTGGAGCTTCATCTCCAATTCCCACTTCCTGAAGACCCCCAGCCTATAAAATACCCCATTGTGCCATAGTAAGTCAGTACAATGCCAGATACCGGGAATTTCAGGGTCCTGTGTAAGATGGTGATGTGGGCCCACTCCTAACATAGGAATGTTTGACAGTCACTGAATTTCCTGCTAGAAAAAGGACATTACCATAATTAATTTTTGATGTTCAGTTAAATACAAGATCCTGTGTTACAAATATGCTGTCATTTCTAGTTTACTCTTAGGGTGTTTTTTGACGGACCAGCCCAGGACCTGCTCTGAGGGTGGCCAGTTCTGCATCCAACCCTGCCTGTGCCAGGTTTATATGGACCCCGCAGCTGCCATGGCCTGCAGTCTGCTTGTGCAGCGCCCTCCTTCCCCACACCATAGAGTTGTTGATGGATCAACCAGTGCTCTAGGCTGCAGCATTCGTCCACCAAGCAGATGGACAGCAGCTCTGCCCCTGGCTGGTGCCCTAGGTTTGGACGGTGCTGACAGTGCTCCAGGATATTCTGAAGTGTCGCAACCAGGGTTCGATCAGAACAGGCAGTGCCTACTCCACCTCTGCTCTACCTGCACATCTGAATGCCCGCCTTTACACGGATGGGTCACCCGGGAGCGAGGCAGAGCAGAGGCATGGGTGCTGTCCATCTAAAAGTACCATAGACTCCATGTGTTGGGGTGCCCCACCTGAACCACCTCCATAAGCTGGGGCTCCCTGTGTTTGAGGTTCTATGGGCCCATATTTTATGCCAGTGCTGCAAACATTACACATTGTCATTTCAAGTTGATTCATGGACTCCATGCATTTGGAGCCCCTGTGAGTCCCCATCACCCTGCTCCTGCAAACACTTGTGTCCTGTCACACAGTCTGTGTTATTCTGGATCTGGACCTATGCCAGTCATGTGAGCCTTATGTGTGTGCAAAACATGAGATGTTCCAGACACTGAAAGAAGAAGGTCACTGAAAGAAAGAGGACTCAGAGAAACCTGAGAATCTATAAGAAGCATCCGCAGACCCTGGGCAAGTCGCTTAATCCTCAGCACCCCCTCTGGAAAGAGAGAAAAATACATCCACCTGCTTCACAGAGGTATTGTGGAAATAAGTTGATGTGAAAGGAGCCATATACGTATATTAAAAAATTGGCAGATGAAGAGACATTGGAAGAGTGATCACAGTTTTCGTTTTTGAGAATAGTGAGCAAATATGCACAGCTCAAGGTAACATATCTTGCAATGAAGCTTGTTTTTTAAACCTAATGCACTGTTAACTGGATAGCCCACAAACCCAAATTAAAAGTATTTAATCCTTCAGTTCTAGCAGCCTGACACTAGAGATGCTCTCTGAGGACTGGAGCTAAGTCTTAATCAGTCCTTTGGGACCCAGTGATCTGAGCAAAATCAGCACAATGGATTGTACCAACAAAATGACAAAGAGTAGAGAGCTGCTTTAGAGAAATGAGCAAAAAAACAGAACACAGGGGCTGATCACAGGGGAGAACAGTCAGCAAGAGATAACAGAGAAATATTATAGTATCATTTCCATTTCATGTGGCACATAAAAACATGTAACTGTTCAGTAATTACTTGGCAATTGCTATACAAAGGCAGCCTCTAAATTTTCTTATTGAAAACATGGCAGTAATTACACTTGAAGTTGCCAACGACAAAAATTCAGAAAAATAATTACTGGTACTATAGCTCAGTGTTTTAGATTCCATAGTTATTCAGCACAGAAGAGAGCAATGAGCCAATACCTTCCTACAATTAAATGCTACTCCTTATGCTGTCCTGCAGTCAATGCTTACTCACACTTCCCACAGTATCAATATGTTTCATATAGTAGCATTCTTCACCCTACAATACATTTTTAAAGTAGCCAGATCTATTGGCTCTTGATTTTTGAGTGTTCAACAGCAACTTGATTAGTCCTTTAGGAAATGAAACACCAGGGCTTTATAATACCTAAAACTATCCTCATTTAAAGAAGACACCCCAGTTCTGCTGGAGGAGGTTAACTCTACAGGCTCAAAGGGCTGAATTGCTGGAATATTTTTTGTTTTAGAAGTACACTTCCACTCTGAAAAGTGACTTTGTAAAATGGCATCATGGGGTTCTGTATTGATTGCATCTCAAAAGCTCTAGCTCAGATCTGCTCAAGTAAAAGGATTTTCTGCTTTCCCTCCAAGCTCTCTGGGTGACCTGAAAGTCAAGCTGAGTTCTTTCTCATACAGACATCGATTGTGGCAATGAAGATTTTGCAGACTAAATGCAGCACCTCAGTTGACCCCTTATTATTATTTATAACAATACCTGTGAATTGTTAAAAGTAGCAAGATCCATTGTCTCTTCAGATGAGAGTTCTTCTCAATTGCTTGGTCTGAGACCTGGAGTGCAGGGAATGTTTTAGGGTATGTAAGTTAAATACTATTTTAAAATAGCCACACAAAACCAAAAATAATGAATTTTGGAACACAAGTTTCATATCATGTGATATCTAAAAACTCAATGGGGTTTTTGGGTGTTCAACAGCAGTCTGGATTTAGCAAGCCAAATACTGCACCTCTGCTGAGATTTATAACAATTCTCTTGTAATCTCTTGTCATTGCTAAGAAGCTGCACAAGTGTGAGGGAACAGAGTTTGAAGATAGTGGCTGCAATCCCAAGCAGGATCCACATGGGATCGCGTGAGATCCGCGCAGGTCCTGCACGGACATGGCACAATGCAATCCCTATGGAAATGCGTGAGCCTTGCACGCAGCGTGCGCAGGGCATGGGATTGTCCCCAGTGTCTTGAGTGGGTGCCCCTAATATTAGAACCAACTTACTGATTCTGTTGATGAAAAAAGACCGGAATCTAGTTTGTACTCTTGCACAGTTATGTTAATTCTGCAAGGTTGATGGCAGTGAAATCCTTTTTTAATTAACATAAGCATCTGTGATCCAATACACAAAGACATTAGAACTGCTGAGTAAGATGAGGCCATTTTTACATAGTTACTCATGAAACACATTTTAGGAGATCTTTCTCTGTCACCGTCTGAGCCCAACAAGAGTCGTCATACTCAGCTGTACACACTCTAATGTGGAATGAGAATAGATCAGATCCTGCTAGGTTAAGTGCTTCTGTTTGTAATTTAATGTTAACGTTTTGACTGTCACTTTCTTAAATTAGGCATACTGTATAATCTCCTACCTTTGATCTAGTCTTAACTTTGGTGTTAAAAGGGAGAGTCCTGTTTTATGTATTATGACATGCAATACTCATCTCGGTAAGACTAAATTTTTTAATGCTTTTAGGTGCGTCTCGAGATCAATGCTGCCAAGACCAAGGTTATGGTTTTGGGCCCTATGTTTCGTCTCCGTACTTGGCAGCTGGGAACACGGAAAATTGGCTCTATAAGTTCCTTCAACTACTTAGGTGTCCTCGTTAGCTCCAGTGGTACATGGCATTCCCACTTGCAGGCCAGGGCAGCCAAGGCCACTAGAGATACAAGAGCTATTGCTCGAGCGTTTAGTATCTCAAAGGGGGTTTCGATCTCGTCCTGGCTTAAGGTCTATCAGGCCAAGATTCCCCCATCCCTTCTTTTTGGGGTGGAGTTGGTCCCATTCCCTAACACTCTTATCCTTGAACGCATTCAAAATTTCTCCCTATGGCGCTTACTTAGAGTGGGCCCAGTGTTCCAGGGGCGGTTTTAAGGTTGGAAATGGGTAAGCTATCTATCAAGGCGCTGGGCAGAATGGCTTTTTTTGAGGTATTGGCTTCAACTTTTGGTCTTACCAGAGACTGCGCTCCCCTTGATTTGTCTTAGGGAGGCGTTACTACACACCACCCGAAACAGCTCCGCCAGGCGTGACTTCGCAGACGCTATGAGGACAGCAAGAAACTCCTTCCTTGCTGTTCTCACAATCTCAACATAGGACTGCAAATGGGCTCTATTTTCCAAAATGGCGTTCACGCTACTGGCACCATTTTGGAAAATGGCTGCACATGTGCAGAATGGCCATGGTGGCCATTTTTGCACATATACAGTGATTTTCTGTGGTATTTTCTTCCCAGTGTGGCGTTGAGAAGGCCACACCGGTTGCCGTGGGCTGATACTTTGGACGCTGGAGTCTGGTAAGTAAATCAGCTACCCCTCCCACCCCTTTCTATCCCTGTGTCACCCCTCTGCCCCCAGCTCTGCCTCCCCCAGAACCCTACCCAGCATCCAGACTGGGCAGGGGTCTGGGAAAGGCAGAGTTGAGGGAAGACATGGATTTAGGTCCATATTGCTAGGATAGGAACCGATTCCAGACAATCCAATCCAAAATCCTAACTGAAGTCAGGTTGGTTCAGAACTGAACCCAATTTTCAGTCCAAAGTCCCATCCCTATGCTGAACACAGCTTGAATCTCTCTGAAGTAACAGGCTGGCTACATGCATGTTCATGTACACACAAAAATCTCCTGATTCATGATTGGCTCATGGAATTGGTGCTCTGAAGTCCTGGCTGCTGAGATTCTGAGAAGCAGCTTCAAATCAGCTGATGAGACTTGAGTGCAATGAAGTAAGACACAAGGCTATGGAATCAGCACGGGGCCAAGACCAGCCCTGGCCAAGAGCGGCACTTGAACTACCAAGAGCTTCATGCAGCTTCCAACCCAGTTTGTATAAGTGCTTCCTAGTGTAAGTGCTTCCTATTAATAACTTGTATTAATAACTTATATTAATATGAAATAAAATCCTGACCCCATAGGATTTAATACGAGTTTTGTGGGGTCCGTTAGATATTTATCCTTGGTTCCCAAGCAGAATGACTCTACAAGGTACATTTTGAAATGAAACAATTAGAAACATTTTCATTCTGAAGTCTATAAAGATCTCAATAATTTGATTCTACTTTCATGCCCATAGCATCCAAGATATAAAGCCAAAAGGAGATATTTATGTATAGCAGAGGAGTAATACCTCATTAGGGTTACTATTTTAAAAAGGCGCACAACACTGAGGCAGACAGGCTAGAAATACTAATGGCTTAATGTTCCAGTGCTGTCTGAGTCAGACTGTTTGATGATGGGTTTATTTTTAAATATAAGGAACTCTCTGGCTTCAATCCAAGCTGTGGAGGGCACCACTTTTTGAGAAATGAACAAATATTAGCTGTCTGGGAAAGGTGGCAAAGTAAAAGAAAGCCCAATGCTTCTTTCAAGCAGTTCTTATTTGGCTTCTCTGCATACACACTCCGGGCCAGGTAATGGAACAATAAAGGTTTCAGATGTACAATTTAAAGACACAGATCAGTGAATTCTGGATTAAAGAGCTGTCCTCCTCTGTTCTGTTTAACTGTGGGCACTAGCAGACATTATGTTACCTGTGTGTTGGGTCTGTTGGGTTTACGCAATGTCTGCTAGCACCCAGCTGTTGTCAGCTACTTAAATTCCCTCTTGGTGGGCTTTGAATTCTTTTTGGGCCCACCCTGTGGGGCAAGGCGCTGCATGTAGCTGTTGTGACATGGAGAAAGACAAAGACCACTTTCTGATGTTACTTAATACGCATCCTTTGAAGCCACGGCGAGGTCCAGGACTCAAATAATGTGCAGCGTCCATTTCGTGAGAAGTGCAGATCTTTGTCGGCAAACATGCACATCTGGCAGAGTAGTGAAATCCTACTCTGCCGGACGCACATGTTTGCCAGCAAAGATCTGCACTTCTGCCCCTCTCACGAGATGGAAGCTGCACATCATTTGAGTCCCGGCCTTCTCTGCAGCGCCGAAGGGTGCATATTAAGTAATGTCAGAAAGCAGTCAAAGAGGGAGTTTTCCCTGTTTTTCACCACAGGAGTGTGCGCTCCACACACTTACCTTGGCAATGGGAGGAGCTGTGTTCAGGTCCCGGGAACAGTAGCAGTGTAAGCATTGGCGTGGCTGTGGCAGGTCTCTTGGAGTGGCACAAACAAAAGCAGTAGAAAGGCCATACTGCAACCATGCCTACTGCTGCTGATGCTTCTGCGAAACGGCTGTTCCCCAGAACTTGTCACACTGCTGCCACTCTTGATAAGCCCCTCCTCACCTTCTATACCAGCTCATGGGCAGCCATTGGCTGTTCAAGTGGCTACCCAAGAACTGGTACCTCTGGCAAATCAGGTACACATTCAGGATTACCCTTGTTAGCAATCCTGAACATGTGCTCAACATAGTGTCTGATCACACCCTTTGTTCCTGAGTCACTAGTCTTCCCTTGATTGCAAAGACATCCAAAGAAACCAATGTCACAAGGAACTTACCAATGACCTAAGAATCAAAAGGGAAACAGAAATGGAAGGAGGGACAAGCTACCAAGGATGAGTACAGATGAGTAGCTCAAACTGCACAGATGGTGTCAGGAAGGCTATGGCACAAAATGAACTAAGGTTAGCAAGGGAAGCTAAAACAACAAAAAGGGGGGTTTGAGTACATCAGAAGAGGAAGAATAAGGAAATGGTGGGTCCACTGCTCAGTGAAGATGGTGAAATGTTAGGAAGAAACAAAGAGAAGGCAGATTTTTCAATTCCTATTTTGCTTCAGTCTTCACAGAAAAGGAAAACTGTGACCAGCCTGGCAAAGGATGTATGAACAAACTGAGGGAATGATTGCAGGCCAGAAGAGATAAAAAAGTGGACATAGAGTACCTGACAGCTGCCTCACTTTCCCATCGCCACAGGTTAGGTTGAGAAACCAAACACACAAGTGGGTGTTTTGCCCTTTCCCTGCCCCGCTCCACCCACCACCACTGATTGTTCAGAGTATTCCGCCCCCTGCCATGATGTACAGCCATGGTGAACTGCCCCTCCTCGACTCCTTGCTCCCCTCTCCTAACTCCTGCTGATACCTACCATCTAGTACTGAGGTCTGTGTACTCATATCCTCACCACATGGACCAGCCAGCCATCATTCTCAATGTAACTGAGCCAAGAACGTGCACCTGAGCCCTTGCATCTTCATGAATGTTGCATCCCTTATCTCTCCCTCTGCTCCCCTTCCTTCATCTCCCCCCACACCTCTGTCTCTCAGATTGTAAGCCCTAGGTCAGGGACTGTGTCTGTTCTATTACTTTGTAAAGTGCCAGATACATTGCTGGCACTATATAAATGCTTGATAATAATAATAACTAGGAAAAAGAAACCTAAGCAGTTGCTTCCATCAACCCTGCACAGTGCTCTGAGGTGGGAGGGGGAGAGTGTGGGGATGTAGCCCCTGGCAACCCTGCCAGCACACGAAGGTACCTGCCAGTGACAGGAACCCACAGAAAATTGGCTGTAGGGAGCAATGCGCATACTCCATGGCATGCAGCTAAAGAAAAGGGAAATCAGAAGGAGAAAATGAAAGCATCCGCACGTGGTCCAAGCAATCAGTCCCCCGGCATGCTGTAAGCACTGTCCCTTCCAGCCTCTGCTTACAGCAGAGTTCATGGATCACTCACTGGCAGCTCACAGCACAAAGTTCCAGTGGGGTCCCGCATGGCGTGTTGGAATAAAAGCATCAGCATGCAGTCCAAGCAATCATTCCTCTCACATGCTGCCAGGTCTAGTGGGGTTCCAGAGGCTGTGGGCTGGGAAATCCCACTCACTCTGCATATAACCCCCATTGAAACATGCCCCTCTGGTAGCCCCTCACCAACATATGCTGCACCACAATATAGTGGGGGTCTAAAGCATCCCCGGTCTCCAGGAAGGCCTACACTAGGGATGTGCAAACGCGGTTCGGATGTTCGGAGTTTGGGCCGAATTCGGCCTGTTCGGACGACTGAACTGAATGTTCGAATGGCCGAACAGTTCAGAAAAGTTCTGATGAGTTCTGATGAGTTCAGGGGCCAGAAAAACGTGACTTGGGACGGGAGAAACGTGTCTGGAAGGGGGAGGCAGCTGAGGAGCAGACTTCCTGGCACCAGGGATGGAGACCAGGGGTGGTTTCAGGGCCAAATGATACTGATACCGAAAAAAGAATCTATTTCAGTATCGGTATTGATAGCGCTATTTTTGGATGTTTGGCCGAATTCGGCCAAACCGAACTCCGCCAAACTGAACAACCGAACCCGAACTTGGGTTTCGAACTGAACGTCCGAACATCTGAACCGCCTTCTGTTTCATCCCTAGCCTACACGTCTGGGTAGGTCCAGACGTCATATAGCTTGGATTCAGTTGGGTCACCCTCCCAGTAGGCAGCTTTTCCCTGCAAGGAAGTCCAGATCTAGCATATGATCAAGGCACCTGCAGTGGCCCCGCGTGTATCCCCTTGCTGTCAACAGCAGTGAAATAAAGTCGCAGAGAAGGTCCAGTTGCCATGTGGGACAGGCCAAACTCTGGCAGTGCAGAAATCTCCAGCAAAGTTGCACTCTCATTTGCATCCACTGTCCCATTGCTCCTGAGTGTCCCACGCTAGTGGGCCACTGCACCTGGAACCCCATCTGGGATGCACGGTGGTTACATTCCATCCCCACCCCCATAGTGCCTCAGGAACTGCATCTGCTGGCTCATGACCACATAGGGAACCTTGCAGGATGATGAGTCTGCCAGCATCCTCTGTATATCCCCCATCCATACGTCATCTAGGTCCAAGGTATCAGACACCCACCAAAGTCTCCGTACTCCACATGCCACAGACTGGAGCAGCAGCCATGGCACTGTGCTCCCAGGAAATTGGGACAGAAAATGCACCAAGAGGCAGAATGGGGGTGAGGAGCAGTGTATGCTGCTTGCAAACAAGAAAAAGCATTACTTGCACGAAATATGGAAATACCCAAGTTGGTGCCAACCAATGGGGAGCACAGCTCCAACAGACCAGACAGAAACCTTAAGCATTCTGGAAAGGTGCACATCTGGCCAGTTTGTTATAACGGGGTCCATCTCCCCTTCCTCCCCCCCCCTCACCTGAGTGAGAGAGGTCATGATCCCATGGTGCTAACCAGCTGGGTATGATTAAGCACAGGGCAGTGCCAGGGTGTAACCACCTAGGGCAGGACAGACAGACTCAGCTTTGTAGGGACTTTTCCAGTCAATAGCTAGGCATGCAGTCAGCCAGCCATGTGGTGACTGACAGGTACTCATGTGCAGTGCCTCACCACTTTAAAGGCTCTGGCATGTTGTCTGAAGCCACCATGGTCATCTGTCCAACAGCCATGGATTGCAAGCACTTAGCAACCCTGCAGATCCTCCTCACCACTGCTGAGGCAAGTCAGAGAGCAATCCAGATGGGTCAAGCCATCTGTTGTGCTTGGTACAAGGTCATTTATAGCCACAGATTGGTTGTCACTGGAGCTGTGACCAGGGTGATGCGGCACAATAGATTACAGAGTCAGCACAGGGTTGGGCACCTGAGATTGACCTTCATCCAGTGCCGACTGGGCATACTGATGGGAATGGAACTACTGCAAGGAGAAATTATTCATGCCATGGGTTACCTGTTATGGGACATGCTCAGCTGTGCCAGGTGATGCCCATCAGGAGGAACACATGGGTCACACTGAGAATCAAGGAGTGGTGGGAGACCATACTGTCCATGTGGGGAGATGATGAGTGGATGACCCATTTCCACATGCCCCAGCAGTTTGTGTTGTGGATAGTGGAGATCCTCAGGCCACAGTTGGAGAGAGAGCAGATAGTCATGAGGATGCCCAGTTCCGTGAAAAAGCACGTGGCCATTGCCATTTGGAAGCTCACCACACTGGACTCCTGCCATTCCATGGCCCAGCAGTTCAGCGTTGGCACATTCACCATAGTTGCCATCCTTGTCCAGGTTTGCGAGGCGATCATGGATGTGCTGCTGAACTGGGTGGTCCAGTTGGTTGACCCTGAAGAGGTGATGGGGGACTTTCAGGGGGGAGAGATTCCTCAACTGCATTGGGGTGGTTGATGGCAGCTGTATCATTATCATCTGCCCACCCCATAGCCATGATGATTTCCACAACCACAAGGGGTACTGCTCAGTGGTCCTTCAGGCAGTAGTGCACCACTGTGCCCGGTTCATTGATGTGCTGGCCAGCTGGTCCCAGCAGAACCATAATGCCTGCATCCCACACCTGTCCCAATTCTTTGGGCACATAGGTACAGGGACTTTGGACCCAACACCATCTCCAACATCAAGGGGATGCTCATGAAGCTCATCATTCTGGAGGACACAGCCTACCCCCCTGATGTCGTGGCTCATAAAGTCCTACTCTGTAGCCCACACCCTAGAACACCAGTTGAACTGGCAGTTGTGTGCCACCCAGTGTGTGGTAGAGAGGACGTTCAGACTGTTGAAATTGTGATGATCAATCAGAGACTTCAAGGTGGAGACCACTTCCCTGATGATCACAGCTGTGTGCATCCTACATAACATCTGCAAGACCAGTACTACTTCTTTTGAGCACACACACCACCATTGCCCACCATGGGCCAGTGCCCCTGTTCAGGGAGCAGACCAACCAGGCTGAGGCACACATAGCTGGGGAGATAAGGAACACTTTGTGTGGGCACATAAGCTGCATGGCTAATACCATGTAAATAATTGTAAATGTATGGATAATAAAGCATGTTAAACCATTTTCAGTGTGTCCATGATATTTCCTCTGGGTCATCCAGCCCTCCACCTGACCTGGGCAACATATTGCACCGCCTCGGACCCCAAACCTCCAGTCCCAGCTATTTCTGGGCCTGTGCCCACCACCCTCACTTGCCCACTCCTTCCACCCATACCCCTCAGAAGTCCCAGATGTTCCTGGATGTCCCTGATTGCACATCTCTTTAGTTATCTGCCTCCTAATTCCAGACAACGGCAGCAAGGTCCCTCATTGGATAGGGAGGGATGAGGGAGCGCAATTGGCAAGCCATCAGTGCGGACAATATATTCGTTTCTCCAGCCTGAAGAAGGAGCAGAGCAGGCATCCCCAGGCAAGTTCAAAGCATTTATAATGGGCCCTCTATTGTCCTTTCCTCATTACTCTCAATGAATTGCCTCTTGATGGTTTTGAAATTCAATGCAACAAACAACGGAACACCACATGCCCTGCCCACAACACACCCTGGGAGCATCAGTGTGAAGCTCTAATCTCTGATGTTTTTTCCTGAGAGGATAACAACAGCAGGTCAAGACTTCTGACTTGGACCATGTAAGGGTCTGTGACAATGTAAACTTTAAAGTCACTGGCCATGGGCATGCTCGGCATGGGGATGTGGAGGCCAAGCAGGTAATGAACATGTTGGCATATATGATGATTTGTGCTGATCAAGAAGTACACCTTCTGGATAAGTAAATCGTATTTATTATATTTATAAAAATGCTCAAGCAAGTGCTGCAGACCTCTCTGCCTGAAGCCAGCGGCTCTGTCTGGTAGCAGCCAGTCAGAGCCAGTTCTGTGTAACAACTAACCACATGCTCTATAAGTTTCAGTTGCCGCCAGTACTGTTCTCTTAAAGAGACAGTGTTCTATTTCAACAGCATAGAGCAGGGGTGGGAAACTTCCAGTCTGGGGCCCAAGTGGCAGTTTGGGATTGCGCCACAGGCCACGTACACTGTTTTCTATCCCCCACTGGGCAGCATGACCCTCCATACTCCCCTTCCCCAGTTCCTGAGGTGGAGGGGGGGCAGCACAAGTTCCTTTCCTCCCCCAACCCCCCCCGGCCAATCCTTCTCTCCAACATCTATTTCTAAAAAATACCATGTGGTTTTGAAATAAGTCTGGTAGATGAAAATTGTTATTTAGACTAGTTATATGTGACTTTAAAAAATGAATAAATAAATAAACTGTTCAGTATAAACTAAGTTTATAAAATACAGTTTCCTCTGTCTCAGTTGTGTAAATCTTAAGTTATACTTTTATTTTTTCCAATAAGAAGAGAACAAATTCTGAATTTCTTGCAAATACAGACCTCACAAAGAGATCAGAATTTGCTAACTGTGGCAGATGCACTCAGGGCTCATCATACTGCTAGGTAAATAAGTGCCTGATCCCAGAACAAGCATCATGTATCTGTAGAGGCACACCCACATGAACTTCAACAATGAACAGAGGAGTTTTTAGGTCTCAGTTAGGGCAACTGGCCAGCTGGTCAGTCCTACCCACAACTGATAACTTAGGGCAAGTGGTTCCTAAACTGTGGGATGAAACCTCAAGTGAGGTCACAATTCCATTGATTGATACTGGGCATTTTTACACATGCCTTAAAGTGCTGGTCTTTCAGTCTTCTGGGTTTACAAGTCCACAATTAAGGTCTGGGTGCATTCTTTTCTCTCTCTCTCTCTCTCTCTCTCTCTCTCTCTCTCACACACACACACACACTAACAGTTCTTGGGAAAATGCCTTCCCACCCCCAAGTCAGGCAAACAGCTACTACCTACAGTATCCAGTCTAAAATAATGGGTGGATGGGTCA
>QEPC01003884.1:94373-108058 GCA_003113815.1 Sphenodon punctatus | reverse complement strand
CTCCTGTCTCTCAGATTGTAAGCCCTAGGGGCAGAGACCGTGTCTATTTTATTACTTTGTAAAGTGCCAGGTACACTGCTGGTGCTATATAAATGTTTGTTAATAAATAATAATAATAACAACAACTGAAGGAGCAGGGCCTAGGCAGTTATTATATCTCACCTTCTCACCTCATCTCACCTTTAATTTATATCCCACCTTTAATTTATATCCCACACTCTCCCACCAAAGGTGGCTCGAAGCGGCTCACATACACAATACAGAATACAAAAAAATACAAAAATATATAACGCACAATGCACCAAACACAATTCATAATCATCAATAGAAACAAAGAAAAACCCCTTACAATTCAATAACAAGTAATATATTTCTTCATCATATTCCCTCCCAGCAATACTCTCCCAATATTACTAACAGCCTTCTATTTTCTATCCTCCACCCTGCTGCCACCAGGGGGAGGCCTCCCCACCCCCTGCTCTCACCAGCAGGGAGGGTACCCTCACAAACATAATACATAATACAAAAACAAAATATATAGTGCAGTGCACAATGCACCGATATAATTCATAATTATAAATAAGACAAAGAAAACCCCTTACAATTTAGTAACAACTAATATATTTCTTCTAACCCCCAAAACAAATGCAGCAGTACATCAACATATTCCGCCCCCCACCACCACCCGGCCCCACCTTAACCCCTCCAGTATTGCCAGCATTCAAACACCCCCTCTACTTCCCATTCTCCACCCTGCTGCCACCAGGGGGAGGACAAGCTAAATATATATATTCCCCCTCCCACCACACACTAAGAACTCCAGCCCTGTCTGCCGGCCCCAGCTGAAGGGCACCACCAAAGAGCCACTCCCAGACCTTGTAGAATGACCCGGAAGCCGGCCTCCCAAGGCCCTGGCCCCTTCCTAAATGCAGAGGCGACGGCATTAGGCTCCGGCCACCAGGTGGACATCCCTGAGCCCACCAACTCCCAGGGGGGAGAAGACACACACACCCTGCCATGATCTTCGAGGGGGTGGGAGGGGACAATGATCACTGCCCCCAACAAACACATCCCCATTGAGGGGGAGCTGGCAGTGCTTCTCCTCTCCCGCTACCTCCTCAAATGGGTCAGAAGTCCACACATCCCCGTACAAAGTCTCGAGGGGGGGGTTGGCTGTCATTAACCCCCCAGTCTTGGTCTGGCTCCTTGCCCAACATATTCCTGTGGGCTCCGCCGTTACCAGCACCAACATGGGTCCTACCAGTTCTCATCATTCTACTGCTGCTCTCCTCCTCTAGCCAAACTGGGGTTGCTCTGCTCGCCTCCGGTATAATCTATTGATGATTATATGAGATACTCTTGTACTCTTAACCAGTAGAACCCTACTCTGACCAGACATTTGGCCCAGACTGAGCCTAGTCAGATACTGCCAGGCTCTTCGAACCCACCCCAATGAACCAGAGTTCTCCCAACATGCAGGGCTGTGATGTTACAATGCTCTGTAAAGGGCAGGGTTACATCAGAAAATGGATGGGGCTAAGATGTTCCCCCACACCTTTCCAACATGACTATGCTATGGAATGACATCATGGTGCTTTGTAGGGGGTGTGTGGCCTCCTGCAGCTAAGGAGCGAGCATGCGTGACCCACCCAAACCCTGTGTAATGAGCTGAGGAGACTCAGGAGTTGCAAAGTTAAACAGGATCTTTATTGGGCCTGCTCTGCATCTCAGCTCATGCAGGAGCTTCTTCCTTGCTGCCCACTCCTTCCCAACTGCTGGCCCCGTGCATGCTCTCCCCGCTGCTCCGCCTCTTTCAGTTGCCATGCCTGGGAGCCTTCCCCTCTATAACATCTCCCCCCCACTTTTTTGTTGTAAATCCCCAACATTCCATTTGTCCCCAATATTTACACTATTTAGATTGTTTGGCAGTCAGAGGTTACTAGCACATTGCTGTGTTTGAGTCCTGTCTTTACCACGGTGTCTTTCTAGGACAGTCACAAAGATGACTTGGGTTTTTCAGGGGGCGCCCTGCACGTGATCACCTCTCGTCTCCTTCTGATGTCTGAGAGGTCAGCTGATCAAGCTCCCTAATCCTCTGGCTCTTCCTGCTCACTCAGTCTCTGCTCCCTTTTTATTTATTTATTTTTTATTTATGTAAAATTTATATCCTGCCCCTCCTGCCCACAGGGCAGCCCGGGGCAGCAAACAATAATCAATAAAACAATTAAAAAAATTAAAAACATTTTAAAAATACAATATGCGGGGAACCCCCTACCCCTCGCCAAAAGCCTGATGGAACAGCCAGGTCTTACATACATGCCAAAATAGCAGGAGAGTGGGAGCCAACCGAGCCTCCTCTGGGAGTGAATTCCACAGCACAGGGGCAGCCACTGAAAAAGATCTAACATCGGTGGCCACCCGCCTCACCTGGGGAACCTCCAAAAAGGCTCCCACGGACGATCTCAAGGGTCACATGGGTACATGGGGAGTGAGGCGTTCCCGCAGATAAGCAGGGCCCAGGCTGTGAAGGACTTTAAAGGTTAAAACCAGCACCTTGAACCTGGCCTGGTGCTTTATAGGCAGCCAGTGCAGAGCCCAGAGCACTGGTGTCATGTGCTCCCTGCGACCCGCCTCCGTAAGGAGACGGGCCGCAGCATTCTGCACCAGCTGCAGCCTCCAGACCAGTTTCTCGAGCAGTCCCTGGGACTCTAGTCACTTACCACTGGGTCGTTCTACTCATGTGAACTCTCACTCCTGCCATCTTGGCTGTGTCCCGACCAATGACGCACCCTGAGGTGTCTGCAATTTCTGAGAATTAATTCTCATGTGGTCACTTCATATGATTTTGATGCTATTGATTTGTTGATGAACCCTTTGATCATTTGATTTAGGACCCTTCCAGGGGCTTTATCTACACTGGTGTGCCACTGCTCAGTGTTGGTAGGTCTCGTGCTGAATGGTTGTAGTAGCCAGCTTGCTTCTGCTGCGCCTTTTCCATCTAACCTTGTCGGTTGGCAATGATTTGGGGCTGTAGGAGTTCATTGGAGGTGGGGAGTAGTGTTTTCCTTCGGAACCCCATCAAGGCCTGTGCTGGGCTGCTGCTACAGCCTTGAGTGGGTGTGCTGGGATCGACCAAGAAGGCTAGGTAAGGATCTGCTCTGTTGCAACAGCTCCGAAGACGAGCAGTCTTTTGGCCATCCTGACAGCAGATTCTACCTTCCTGTTACTCAGCTAGTATGCTGGTGAGGAAGTGATGTGTTCGAATTCCCACTGTATGGCAAATGTTTTAAATTCTTCAAATACAAATTGAGGTCCATTGTCACTCATGATCTTGTCTGGGATTCCGTGTCCATCACAGTGCATCTTTAATCTCTTGATTATCTCTTTGGATCTCATGTCCACCAGTTTATCTATCTCCCAGAAATTCAAATAGTAGTCCACTGTAATGAGGTATTGTTCATCTTTAAGCATGAAGAGACCCACTCCTATATTCTCCAATGGTCGTGCGGGTGGGTCATGTGGCCACAGCGTCTCTTTTTGTTGCTGGATGCTGACTGATCTGCATGTTTCACATTGCTCTATAAAGGCTCACAGCTGTGCTCCCATTCCAGGCCTGTATATGCAGTCTCTTGCATGACATAGACAGCTCTCAGTCCCCAGATGGGATGCATGTTTTCTTCATTATGTGAAGGTGAAGTGATGAAGGGATTATGATGACTGATCCTCTGTATATCAGACTTTCTTTTACACTGAACTCTGCTCTGCAATGGAAGTAGGATTTGATACCTACTGGTGCCTGGGCCTTCTCTACTGGATACCCCTTCAGTATTGTGTTTTTTAGCATTTGTAGTCATATCTTGATCTGTTGCATTCTTGAGTTCTTCTAGTTTGTATTTTTGATTGGCAGGTAGTGCAGCATGTTGATTAATTTGATATCTTCATCTCTGCATTTTTCCTGCCCTGTGACAAAGGCTCTCCTAAGCATATCAGCTAGCACAAGATTCTTTCCTGGGCAATACCTGATTTGTCGGTCACATTTCAGTAGTCTCATCAGCATTCTTTGCAATCATTTCAGTGTCCCGAGCAGGGGTTTGGTCATTATGGTCTCAAGCAGCTTGTGGTCCATGAGCACCACTACCGGATGTCCAAATGTGTATTGGTGGAACCATTCTACTCTGAATAAATACCACCGCTTGCAATTCTTTTTCGATCTGCACATATCCCTGTTCCATATCTGAGAGTGCTCAACTGGCATATTTGATAGGTCTGTCCTGCATCAGGACTGCCCCTAGGCCCTTCTCTGAGGCATCACACTGCAGGATGAGTTGGTGGCCTGGTTGGAGCACTGCAGGATTGGTACTTTCATAAGGAGTTCTTTTATCTTGAGGAAAGTGCCTTGTGGTTCTCCCCAGTCCCAGGTTACATGGTGTTTACTCAGTTATCTTATTAACTCTGCCTCAGTGGCCAGGTTTGGGCAATATTTTGAGAGGTAATTTATCATGCAGATCAGCCTCTGTACTCCTTTCATGTCATTAGGACAGGGCATCTCCATGATAGCTTCGATTTTCTTGGGGTCTGGTATCAGTCCCTCCGCAGACAGTATGTGTCCTATTTATGCCACCTGGCATTGTAATGTTCCAATTCCATCTTATCTGGGTTCAGTTTCACGTTCCTGTCTCTGCATCTTGCCAGGAACTGGAATAATTTCTCATCATGATCTCATTCTTCCTCCTCGTCCCTGGCGCCTTTTCTGTATATGAGGACATTATCTGCAATGACTTTTACCCTGGCAGACCTTCCAGGGCCTGGTGTAGATGTCTTTGGAATTTCTCCGGAGCCAGGGAGATGCCCGTTGGCATGCATAGCCATCTGTAGATTCTAAATGGTATTGCGAACATCGTCAATTTGCTGGATGCTTTGTCCAAACGTACATGCCAGAAGCTGTCTCATACATTGTAGATCATGAAAAAATGTGCTTTTGCCAGCTCAGGCAGGACATCTTCAATGGTAGGCAAGGGATAGTGTGCCTGTTTCAGATCCTTGTTTAGCAGCTTTAGATTGATACATATTTGTAGTTTACCTGAAGGTTTCTTCACCACTAGCCTGCTGCTAACCCACAGGGTGTTTGTTTACTATGATTATGCCTCGGTTGCATAAGCTTGCTAGTGCTTTTCTGACTGGCTCGTTGAGGGCTACTGGTAATTTCCTTCTTGGAAGGGACACTAGTGGCACTACAGGATTGATTTCAAGGAGCTCTTTTTCTTTGAAGCATTCATCACCCTTGAAAACATCCACGTATTGCATTAGGACACTGTCCATCGTTCCTCTCATCTACTGCTGCTGGTCTGCATGCACGAAATTCTGATGCTGCACTCTGATCAGATCCATCTTCTGGATTGCTTGTGCTCTGAGCAGGGGTTGCTGATCTTGCCCCTCCACCACCACACATTTTGAGTCTCATTTTCTCCCATTTCTGGGATTTTTCAGGATGGGTTTGCATTTCCCTGCTGGCTAACGGTGCTTTTATTATACATGATCAGGGTCCTTTTAGTCTTCCTGATCAGTGTGCCTGGTCTCGGCTCTTCTCAGGGGATCACGTTGCAGGATGTCCAGTTAGAAGGAAATCTGCCTGTCTCCTATTTGCATGGAGGGAAAGATGGCCTCCTGCCTCACAGCCTCTTTGGCCCTCACTTGACACAAGCGAGGCATTACTGTGATGGTCATCATGCTTGCATCATCTTCTTCACTCTCTGAGGAGGTAGCTGCCTCTTCCTCCCACATAAGATGCACCCTTTTCTCTCTCCCAGCTGCCCTGCACATTCTGCTGAAATTATTAGGCTTGTTACAAGCATTGCATCACTCTCCGAATGTGGGGCACTTTTCTTTTGCCATGTTGTGTAGCCTCCACAATATGCAACCACTGCACAGCGGCTCTCTCTCTTTTCTTTTTGTTTCGTTATCGGCCTTGTCCTGACACACCCCATGCACTGTGTCCACAGCCCATGGCCCCAGGATTTTCATCCTCTTTGGCAGCATCTGTGGCCCATTCCCTGTCCACACATTTAGACAGGGTCAGTTCCCCTTCCCGGAGCAACAGCTCCCACAGATGACTGTCCCCAGTGCCGGGACACACTATTCTGTCTTTAATCCTCTAGTTCCCCGAATTTGCAAGTGCTTGCTAGGGCTCTTAGGTCAACCACATAGGCCTCTAGGCCTTCACCTTCCCACTGGTGCCTCATAAAGAAAGTATAGTGCTCCACTGTCTCATTGCATTTGGTGCACAGTGGGCCCCTAGCGCATTCCGTACAGCCAACAGGGGGGATACCTGCATTCCGTGCATATCCTCCTCCCCCATGCTCTGATAAGGTAAAATAGCAGCCTTACTTTAGTGGCTTCCTCTGCTTTGGTCATTGCAAGCTCTGTGTATAGTTCAAACTCTTGCTTCCAGCAGATCCATTCCTGGGCCAGGTTCTTGCCATTGAAATCGAAAGGAATTTGGCTGTTCCGCCTGGTGTTTGGCGACGGAGATAGGTAAGGGTGGGGGCTTGTGGGTTAGGGAGGTTTTGTTGTTGTTTTTGTATGGTGTATGCTCCACCATGGGTTTTAATTTTATATTTATTATTGTTATATTATTGTATTTTATATTTTTATATTATAATGTGTGATTTGTTAGCCGACACAAGCTGCTTTAGCAGGAGGGGATGGGATATAAATAAATAAATAAAATTAAATAAAGCATCCGGCAGCTTGATTGACTGCTCCATAATGACTCCATTCACCGACTTCTCTCTGCGGCTGTTCAGTAAACCGCTGCCACCATGTGTCAATGAGCTGAGGCGACTCAGGAGTTGCCATGTTAAACAGGATCTTTATTGGGCCTGCTCTGCATCTCAGCTCACGCAGGAGCTGCTTCCTTGCTGCCTGCTCCTTCCCAGCTGACGGCCCCACATGCACTCTCCTCGCTGTTCCGCCCCTTCCAGTTGCCATGCCCCGGAGCGTTCCATCCCCCCAGCTCCCTCTATAACAAGCTTGGGCAGAGCATGCACCTGATCTAAAGTGTGCCCTACACAACCAGTTGGGTTGCAAACCTCTATTGTTAACATGTATAGCTAGACTGTAAATACATTGCATGCTTTGGCGAGGAATTACTTACACAAGTAGTCCCATCAATTTCACTAATATTAACAAGTGATTCAGAAACTAGCCCACCCATTTTGGAATAGCACTCCTGGGGCTTGTTTCTCATTTACAGAAAGGACAGTTTACACCAAGGGTGCAAGGGTAATTCATGAGCACTTTCACTCTCCTGTACGCTGCCGGACCACTCTATAATGGCCTTAGAATAAGTGAAAATCAGTTTCATGGTCTATAAAGTCTTTATGAGTCTGTCTTATACCACTGGCAATCGCTTTCATTCTTCACCCCTACACAGATTATTTTATAATAAAAGGTGAGTGGTTGTATTATCAAATCCTGTGTTGATTAGAGTCTTTTTACTGTGTAGGTATCAAACATCTCCCTGTGGCTCTTTCAAACATAATATTTTTGAATGTTTGGAACACTGCCTCCCCTGATACATTTAAAACCAAATGTAAGTCTCTTTATTTTATGGCTGCATTTTAGCTTGGGAAAGCACTACTTTATTTTATATTTTAAATGGTTAGTATTGATATTTCTGTGAAGCACTTCAAGATGCCTTGCATAAAGATTTTTCTTTGCAAAAAATACTCAATGAAATCCTTTCCCTGCCGAATGACTTTACAAAGGTATTTGTGTGCACCCCCCCGCACCCCCCCCACCCCTTTCCATTGCTGTTCTAAACTAATGGCTAATAAGAAAAAAGAAAATAGATATCTCTGAGGAAAAGATAATTACTTACAGATATGAAACTACCCTTTTTCTTGTTTTCCTACTACTATTGCATCCATGCAGTATAAAATCAAGCACAGCGCAACAGAGAAAACTAATGCATCTTTTCATCTTAATGCCCATTAATTTAGAGCTTCACTCTTTGTACACAGCCATTTTCCCCAGGAGATCCCCCCCCCCCCCCAAGGGTTTAGATTCCATGGGGAGAGTGGGGAGAGGTTGAGGAAAGGAAAGCAGCTGAGCTCCTCTGAGCTCTGTTGTCCTCCTACCCCCGCTCCCCAGAGAAATGAGGGAAACCAGCACGGATGATGATCAGGCTATATGCAACACAAGACAGGAGCAGCAAGTAGATGGTTGGGTGGAACAAAGAAGCCAGGTGAACTAGGAAAATACCACAGGTTTGTAACACTTCAGGCCTATTATTTCAGAAGTATACACTTAATTTTGGGATCCTGATTTTTAAGTTCCAAGTTGAGATACCAGGGCTGTGATTTTCAGGGTATCCACGACTCCATCAGATGCTGAGGGGAGATGCTAGTGCACACAGTGTCTCTGAAAATCAGGTTTGTCTCTTTAATTGTATAGGCTAGAGCATTATTAACTCCTCAAATGTAGTCAATCTTCCTTTCCTCTGGCAGCAAGGGTAACTTGATTTTGTGATATTTTTGAATACAAACTTTTTTACCTGCCACCATACTGAAGTTTGGGTTACCATAAGAGAGTCAGAGCTTCCAGAATGGTTCATTGGGCAGCATAGAAAAAAAGATCCCCACTGCTATCAGTGTTCAAAACTTTTGGGGAAAACTTTTCTTATTTGGGCTTTTTCAGACAAGACACTCTCCACCCTCTACCCACACACTATACATGTTGCAAGGGTGCAGTGTTGCCCTATGGGTGCCCTGTAACATGTATAGTGGGTAGGAGGTGGATGTGGAGTGTCTTGTCTGAAAATGCCCTTTGTTTTGCATTTTCAATTAATAAATTACTTTATCAACAACTTTATCAATAACATTATCAATAATTTATGTCTGGTCTTGAGCACCTTTAGGAGGCAGTGTAAACCAGTCCTACTCACAGGGGCATTTGGCAGTGGGGACTAGGGTAGGGGGGTTTGGGATAAGGGTGACTTAGGAGGTGGGGGTTGGGGTGGAAAGGGGTTGGGGTATGATGGGGATAGTCAGGTGTCATATGTTTTTGTATTTACTGACACAGTTTATATTTGATGTGTATTTTGTATTTTAATATTGTATTATTATTATTATTATTAACAAACATTTATATAGCGCCAGCAGTGTACCTGGCACTTTACAAAGTAATAAAATAGACATGCCATCCTGAGCTGCCTTTGGCGGGAAGGGCAGGTTAAGAAATTTAAATAATTAAATAAATTAAATAAATAACTGATTTGAATGAAAGGGCTAAAAAGAAATTTTTTAAAAAAGAAAATTAACTTGTAGTTTGCTTTCTAAAATGAAAGGTACTGTCAGGACCCTGGCCTTAAACTGGTGTGTTTTGGGCCCTAAGCAGAGGGGCTGGTGACTCTGCACTATTATGGTGCTCTGGTCAGGGGCCCTGAGCTAGAAACGATGGATTTACATCAACCCAGTCAGGCTACACCCACCCTCAAGCTTCCTGTTTGGCCACTGGCCTGTAGTAAGTAAGTTATTTATTTATTTACGGTTATAGCCAAAATTAATGTGTATGACAGATAACCATATTAGACAACAAAATAACATTAAAAATATAATGATCATTTTCTAATACTTGATTATCTTCATTAAAAGAAATAATCTGCATAACTTTACCTCAACAGTAATTATGACTTAACCAAAATCCTGCTACCACTCCCTAAACATCAACGATGTTGTACTCTTTCCTAATGTTGTTTCAGCTGAGCTTGACTCCTGCTTGAGGGTGAATGGATAAATGCTTTCCATTTGCTAGTTGGGCAAACCATCCAATGAGTTTTTAACCAACATAAAATATATAAGCTCCATTTGTAACCTAGTCCAATTCATTACAAAGATACAGACAGGTTGGCTATTTGAATTACATATAATATTCGTTTCTTCAGCTACGTGCTCCCCACACTCATACTCTGGGCCTAATACTTTTTCTGATCAGCAACAACTCTCCTTCTCTTCTGCTGCATGGCACAGAGAAATCTAGCCAGTACAGTTACCGTGGGTATTGATGTATCACACAGAACATTGGCTGTTTTCTCTTGTGCTGAGCTCCCACCTTTTACCCTTTCCAAAAGGAACAGCCACTTCCTCCTCAGTTCATTGTAAAAAGGACACTTCCATAATATATGGGCAATATCCTCTACTCTTTGAAGGTTGCAGGGGCACCACCTTTGAGTCAGCGGTAACTTAGCCCATCTTCCTTCCTCCATCCTGAATTCTAACTGTGAGACCTCATTTTAGTGATTACTTTTTTCAGATAATATTGTGGGATTTCCAAATACTGTGTGGGAGCTTCTGAGGGGAAACTGTATTGGTTTAGAAGTATATATTTCAGTTTCCCCACCTTTTTCCTGTCCTCCTGCAAAGAAATATCAACCAGACGATTAATAATGAGAGCTTTGTCTGTTGACATAGATATGTGATCTGAAGTTTCGCAAAGAAAGCCCAGCCCTATTCTTTCTATTTCCCTTTTTACTTCTTCGGCCCAGGTTTTTCGTCCCTTCAAGAGTTCCAGCATTTCCAGATATATTGCCTTAGGAATTTGCATCGGGGAAAGTGACCTAATCTTTAACCAGTAGGATAGCACCCTGTGTCTTGGTTTGGTTCCTATGTTTATAACACCCCCTTCCATCCTGACAAGCGCACGGGGCGTAGACTTTTGGACTGCCAGAAATTTCTTCCCAAAAGTGGTCTGAGCTCTCTCAGCAACTTCGCAGGCTGTGCTGGTCTGTATATAAGGCCAGCCAGTAGCTACAGGGAGCTAGGTGGATCATCAGTCAGCTCCTTGGTTCAGGTTTCCCTTTGGATGTGTCTGCTTTGTTTTGTCCCTTTGGACTGGCTTGACTCTGTCTGAACTCTGGTTTTGGACCTGTTCTGATTTGTTCTTGGATCTGCTCTGACTGCCTGTTTGCTCCCCCCTCCCCCATTGCCAGTCCTGAATCCCTGCTTGCTAATTGGTTTTGCCTGCCTGATTCTTTGCCCACCATGTGTCTGTTTGTTCTCCACTCCCATGGTTCATGGGCTAGCCCTGAATTTGCATGGAACCCTGCTTCCCCTGGATTCTTTGGACCCAATCCTGCATGGCGCACCCCAGCACCAATCCTGCACCAACTCTCCGTGCCCATTGTCTCTAAGGGTGAACTGGACACAGACATGATGGCTGTTCAGCAGCAGCCTGATCTGGGCTGGGCCAGGATGATGTGGTGGACATGGTCCATGTTGGGCTGCACAACAAATGTGCCCACAGCCAGGCTGGCGGGGAGACTCAGCCCCACCCTGTGCCCAAGGCCCCACCCCATGCCATGACAGGCAGCCGTGGTGACCAGTCATGGTGGAACCGATATGAGTCATGTCTGCCAAGCTACAGCAGATGTGATAGCCTGCTGTGCCCCAATTGGCCGGAGCTTAGCCCAGGCTGTGAGCTGGACATAGGCCAGGGTTGAGAGCATGGGTTAACTGCTGACATGGCCCAGGCAATCCTGAGCCAACATCTGGCTGTTGCAAACTCAGGCACCTTTAATGCTCAGTGAGACACAATAGTGCTTGATTGGCAGTGGAGAGAAGTTTTATTGCTAATAGAAATCAAAGCTAATGCAAAACACAATAAAAACAATAGCAAATTCCCATGAAAACACCCAGAGTCGGTTCTCACTGGCTGGTTGTGGACAGGTAGGGCATGAACAAAGTCTCTGATGCTTGATCAGGCCAGCAGAGTGCTCCACTGGAACAGGATGGCAGAATGTGCCCCGAGCCATGATTCCTCCCCATTTTTATACCTTTAATGTATGTGATCACAGGCAAGGCACTTGGCTCGGTTTTCAGCCCAGGTGGTTTCTCATGGCATGGTTCCAGATGCTGTTTTTCTGCTGCTCATCATTCACTATTGCTACTTGTTTAGACTTTCATACATATTCTCATAACACTACTAGCACTATTTAATTAGCTAAACAGGTGAAGGTTCCGGTCTCAAAACATGGTAGGTCAGACAAGGTTGTGATAACCGAGGGTCCCAAATAAGGTTACTGCTTCCCAGACAATACTGAGATAGAGGAGAAACCACTCTCAGGGGCACTGTGGGAGTCTTCCCCTTTGCTGCCTCTTGCTGCAGCCATTGTGAAGAATTGCTCTGCTTTGCTGGGCCAGTAAAGTCAGCATGTTACTCTTCCTAAGCTGGCCTAGCTAGGTCCTACAATAATAATGCCAAAGCATCAACAAATGCGCAGGTGAGGTCTGGTGCAAAATGCGGCAAAGTGGACCCCAGCGACCTGACGTCATGTCTATTTTTACCCTAAGTTCTGAGTGCGAATATTGCAAATATGCACATACAGACAGGCCAAGCTTTTTCATATAATACAACAAAAAGAGACACACTACATCCAGCCCCCTTTTTCTCTGAGTGGTGAAGACTGTGTTTTGAATTACCAAAAAGTGCAGAAGAGGCATCGCTGTGTGTGATGAATGGTTAGTTGTAACCCCAGTGAAATTCTCAAGACAGACTGCAAGATGTTTTGATTTGGTTTAAGGACACAGGACTCCTGGCTCTTTGTGCAAGTACAATAACAAAGAGAAAAGAAATGTGCATCATTTTCAGGAGAGGTTCTAACAGGCACGGCTCGCCTCTCAGGGCATTGGGGGCGCTGACCCCCCAAGCACCCCGCCAGGCACCGCGCCGTCACTTGTAGAGGGGAAAGAAAACAAAAAACCAAAAAAACACTTGCCGTCGCTTCCCAGCACTGCAGCAGCCTCTGCCTTGCCTTTGCTTGCTTCAGAGCGGAGGCTGCAGCAGTGCTGTGGTCAGTTTCAGTGAAACTGACCACAGCATTGCAACAGCCTCTGCTCTGAAGCAAAGGCAAGGTAGAGGCTGCTGCGGCGCTGTAGTTGACTTCTGGGATCCACTCCAGAGGAGTGGGTCCCAGAAGGCTCAAAATGCTAAGCCCAACCGTGTTTTCCAATGGAAAACGCGGTTTGGGCGGCTGAGCTCCTCTACTCTACACAGCACTTATAGGATGTGCTGTGGAGGGAGGAGGTAGGACTTCCATTGCACTCAAAGGGCGCAAGGAAAGCTCTCACCAGGGCGCTTGTTGAAAGCGCCCTGGCGAGATGCCTTGGGCTGGGGGCCTGATGCAGGGAGCAGCGCGCATGCGCGCTGCTCCCTGCCTCACATGCTCCAAGCAGAAATGGCTAATGCTTCAGCTGAGCTCCCAGCACCAGGTAAGAAGATTCCTGATCTTCCTAATCCAATCCTCCTCCTGCACCCTCCCCAGGCTGTTTCCCACAGGGTGGGTGGGAATCCTCCTCCCGCACACACCCCCAAGGCTGTTTCCCACCCCGCACCCTTCCAGCTTGTTTCCCACCCCGCACTCCCCCAGTGGGAAACAGTGTGTGGGGGGGAAAACAGCCTTGGAACAGCCTGGGGGGGTGCGGGGTGGGAAACAGCCTGGGAGGGGTGCGGGAGGAGGCTTCCCCCCCAAGGCACCCCACATCCCCCCAAGGCTGTTTCCCACCCCACACTCCCCCAGGCTGTTCTCCCCCACACACACTGTTTCCCACTGGGGGAGTGCGGGGTGGGAAACAACCTGGAGGGGTGCGGGGTGGGAAACAGCTTTGGGGGGGTGCGGGAGGAGGATTCCC
>QEPC01003884.1:75319-93478 GCA_003113815.1 Sphenodon punctatus | reverse complement strand
TGTGTTTCCCTGTGTTTTGGGTTTATACATTATTTATTTTAAGCTTGATGTGCGTTTGATGTGCATGTAGACTGTGTTTTCTGATGTTACCCTGGGAACTCCTTGCTGCTGTGTTGTGCCAGTGTTTTGCCAGTGTGTTCTGTGTTTCTCTGTGTTTTGGGTTTATACATTATTTATTTTAAGTTTGATGTGCGCTTGATGTGCATGTAGATTGTGTTTTCTTCCATCCGATGTTAACCATGAGAAGTCCTTGCTGCTGCGTTATGCCATGCCACTGGCCTACTGTCCCTCTGGCTCCGCCTACCATCCCCCTGGCTCCGTGTTCCGTCCTCCTGGCTCCGCCCACCAGCTCACCGGCCTTACTGCCCCTCCAAACTCAAAACCCACCAGCCGCTCCTGGGTTCTAAACAGTATCTACCTTTTGAATACTCAGACTATAACTCTGGTTTCTCTTATCTATCAGAGTTTTTTAAAAAATATATAGCTTCATGTTGGTTTGAAAGATTAAGGAAGGTTCTTAGGTCAGATTCTTCTCACCCAGCTTGCTCACCAGTTCTTACCATCACTGTTAAACAGTCATGTAGTAGAATGAAGGTAAATATGGTCTTGAAATGAAATAATACAGCATTTCTACAGCTAAACAATAAAGGATGCTTTGTTGTTTCAAGCACACACACCCCACCCACATGTTGCAGGGCACCCTTAGGGAGCACCACTGCAGCCCTGAAACATGCATAGTGGGTGGTGGGTAGTGGACAGGGAGATGATGGTCTAAAACCACCCAAAGAAGATTTTCAATCACAGCATGCAACTGAGAGGGAAAAGAAAATGGAATTTAAGAATGAAAAGGGGCGGGGGGGAATGACAAGAGTATTTTCAGGAAAAGGCAGGGGAAAACCCTACGTTTTAATCTAGTGTGCTA
Source organism: Sphenodon punctatus (assembly GCA_003113815.1). Lineage (NCBI taxonomy): Eukaryota > Metazoa > Chordata > Lepidosauria > Sphenodontia > Sphenodontidae > Sphenodon > Sphenodon punctatus. The sequence goes on along the minus strand of QEPC01003884.1, from coordinate 92,556 downwards.
TGGAAAGCAGAAAAAGAAGTGTGGTCCTGGATCATCCTTTTTTCTTAAAGGAGTACACAAATCTTCTTTGGGGGGAGGTGGGGCTTGAAAGAGTGATCAGAGGAGATGGGATTATAAATCCTCCATGGGAACTTTCACAGAGTTTACCTGGGGGTTGCTTGCTACATGGGCCCCTTTTACATGAGATGCACCCACACATGAACACCCAGAAATCTGGGTGTTCGTGTGTGGGTGAGTGTTGTGTAAAAACAGTGGCAGGTGTGTGCGTGTGTGCGCTCCTGAAGAACACAAATGCACACTCACCTCCACTCATCACCCACACAGAGAGGAACTGGTGAAAACAGCAGTTGGTCTGTGCGTGTATATGGGTGGAGGTGGGTGGAGATCAGTGTGAGCCCATCTACACCCTCCCCCCAACCACTGCGCACACACACTGGCGCGCACACCGACCCCCTGTGCGTTCCATATAAAAAGGGTCATGGTATACCAGTTCTGACATCACAAAAGACTCACTGAAAGTCCACCACATGGTTACCATAAGGTGCTTGCCGGCGCATTCCCCCAATGAGACACAGAGACCGTATTGGATTTTAAACTGGCCGCACTCTTTATTTCAATCAAAAATCAAGGCCGGTGGGTATTGCACAAGCAGTCTGGGTCCAGTATGCTAGCTACTTAACTTACTTATTAACACCGGCACTGACAGGGATGTGCCCTCCCTTGTCAGTACCCAGCAACATAACGTAACGCCCCCCTTCGACAGCACCTTGGCTCTGGCCGAAAGGGGGACCATCCCCAACTGTGGGGTTGAGTAAGGAGGTAAGTACCCGCAAAGCCAGCAGACCGTGCGTGTACTTGCTGACCCGTCTGGGCACCCTTCCCAGGGTGGTAACTCCAGTGCTCGCTGCGCCGAGTATTGCACTGGGTGTTCTCTCCCCATCTCTTAAGGAGATGACTCATCCTAACCTACACTTACCTATTTATCCTACTGTAGCATACTGGACCCCCGCCACAAAAGGGGAACCGCTCCCGGTCTCCCCTGACCCCCACCGCCTATCTCCCTAATAATTCGTTCAATTGCCAGGCCAGATTACTCAGGTACAACTCATTTCCTGCCTGTGACAAATGCACGCCATCTTCCCTAAACAAATCTGTTCGGCCATAAGTGATGTCCATATGCCGTATAATTGTTCCTCCCATTTTCCCCATCCATTTTGCCATCTCTCAGTTAATATTTCTCCGAGCCTTGTCAATTTTTTCGGGTTTACTAGCCCTGCCCCATTTAAGGCGAGGGACTAAACTGGTCCACGCTATTTGAACATTACTAAATAAACTCTGGGCTACTAACATGTCCTGCTTCATTTTTATAACTAAGTTAACCCCTTTCCTTACTACCAAATCATTTCCCCCCAAATGCACTACAATAATATCTGTTGAGCCTTTTTCTTTGAGCGCCCTCAATCTCGGGAGTAACTGGTTCCACTTCATTCCTCCCTGTCCATGCCAAACAATATTTGCTTTCTCCCCTAACCCCAGGTGGATACCCTGTGCCATTTTTAGGGCTGCGTTGCTGGCCCAACGCACCAGACTGTGTCCCACGATCCATATTGTTCGTTTCTCCAGCCCGGTCCACCTAGTTCCTGGCGCAGGAGACACAATTGATTAGTAACAATTAGACCTCACATACTTCTTGTAGGCGTTAGATCTCCACCTCCCCACTGCTTTAATCACCTCAGTTGGCAAACCAACAGCAGCAGCTGTAGTGGCTGCCCCAATCCTGAAAGAATGGGATCTAAAGTGACTTGGTGAAAAACCTGCCCTGCCGAGTGCAGCTTTCAGTACCGCATTAAACTGGTAACTTGTTAAAGGGTTCATATCTTTATGTATGAACAAGTTCCCTGATCCGTGTGGGTGAACGGTGAGATAACACCTCATTTGTTCGACTGGGCAAACCTCTTTCACCCCACTACTAAACAGCCATATGTTAGCTCCTTCCCTCCTCTGGTCTGTTTTCGATCTTTTCAATCGCAATGACAACGTTTCTGGTGCCAATTTCATGTCCTCTATAGTTAATGCTCGGCCAGAGCTGTCCCTGCGGGATGATGCTACTACCTCACTTATTCTAAAACCCCCGAAGAATGTTATGGAGTATGCTGTAGTGAACAATTGTGTCTCGAAGGCGTCAGTACACACCCTAGGTAATGCTCTTGAAATTCTTATTAAGATAGGGGTAGTGATAAGAGCCCGTGTACTTATTGAGTCAGGCATTTCCCTGGCCCAACTCTCCAGCATCCTTTTTAAATAAAAACCTTGATCAGGAGGGGGGTATCCTTTCATTCTGCTAGCAAATGCTAACGCAGCCATCTTTCCGCCTATGGTACCTGTGGCCAAGCCTTTTTTCCTAAGGAACATGGCGAACTGTAATATCTCATGTTCTTTTATGGGGAATTCCCGACTCCAACTATTACGAGACCTAAATTCTTGGAACTCCCGTAACGCCCTACCGTAAGCGGTCTGCGTTCTGGGGGCCAAGGATCCCCGAATGATATTCTGGAGCTCTACTTCCCAAGGTTCCATGCCCCCGGAGGTAACGGCTTGGGGAATTCCTTGGCCTCTGGTGCTAGTTCGCAGAAACGCTTGATCTGAAATCGAGACAATGCGTCAGATTCATTGTTGATGCCGGGAACATGCCGTGCTGTGAACAAAATATTGTTCCGTAGGCAAGCCCCTACCATTGTTCTCACCAATGCCATAACTCGGGATGAACGAGAAGACAGTGTGTTAATAACATGGACAATGGCCATGTTGTCGCACCAGAACAAGACTGTGCGATTCGTGAACTGTTTAGCCCACAGCATTATTGCCACTACTATGGGAAACAGTTCTAAAAATGTCAGGTCCCTTTTTATGCCGGTGTCATGCCAATCCTGTGGCCATGGCTCCGCACACCACTGGGTCTCAAAATACAGTCCAAATCCGGCTCCGCAGGCAGCGTCAGAGTGAACCTGCAGGTCTTTGCGCAACAACCACTTATCTCTCCAGAAATTCACCCCGTTATAGTCCACCAAAATTTTTTGCCATGTATCTAGGTCTTGTTTCATTTCTTGCATCACCCGGATCCTATAATGGGGTGGCAATCTTCCCCTTAATTTTTTGTATATCCTGGATAGGAATGCTCTGCCGGGTGCTACTACCCGGCATGCAAAACTGAGACTGCCTACTAATGACTGGAGGGTACGAACTGTAACCTTCCGAGCCTGCCTGCCTCCTTCAATTTTGGTTCGCAATTCATCCAATTTATCTTTTGGTAGTCTGGATAATTTCAGGTTCATGTCGATTTCTATCCCCAGGTACGTAATTCCATTTGAGGGGCCCTCTGTTTTCTCCGGGGCCAGTGATATTCCCAATTCCTCGGCCATTTCCTGAAACTGTTGTAGTGCCTCCATGCATTCCCTTTTTTGAGACGGGCATATGATCAGGAAATCGTCGAGGTATTTGGTCAAATCGCCCCCTTTCCACCTTTGTCTAAATATTCATTCGATAAGCGAACTGAAACGTTCAAATGCCGAACAAGATATCGAGCATCCCATAGGCATTGCTCGGTCGTAATAATATTTGCCTCTAAATTGAAAGCCCAATAGGTGGAAGCTATTGGGATGCACTGGTAGCAAGCGGAAGGCTGACTTAACATCACACTTAGCTAGCATTGCTCCTGTTACCATTCTCCTAGCCTTGTCGATGGCTGCATCGAATGAGGCATACCTGATGGTTGCTAATTCTTTTGGTATCGCATCATTTACAGAGGCGCCTCGAGGGTGCAACAAATGGTGTATCATCCTAAATTGTCCGGGGGCTTTTTTGGGAACTATGCCCAATGGGGATATTACCATATTGTGCATAGGTGGCTGGTCATAAGGGCCTGCTATCCTACCTTCTGCCAATTCCTTGTCAATTTTTTCTTGTACCAAGTCGTCTTTCCCTTCTATAGATTTTAGGTTTTTACAGGATGTATGTTGGTTGACTGGGCCAGCCGGAATCACAAAGCCTTCCCGAAATCCCTGTATCACGTATTCCACCTCCACCCTATCTGGGTGTGCGTCTAATGCTTTGCCTAGAGCCTCAATTTGAATTGGTGTCGGGCCCCTTTTGTGTACGGGGCCCTTGCCCACCTTTCCCAGTTCCTCCTCCCGTGCCGAAACGGCCGGAACCTGTCTTTTGTCAGGGGTGGTAACATGTGCTCTCAGGGTGGCCCACACCACAGCTGGAGCACCGGTGGCAAAATCGACGTTGTGACCAGTTGCATCGGCCGGCCGTATTATACTCCCAGCATGGGCCAGGCCCCCCTTGTCCCTTTTTTCGGTTGTCCCCATGGTATGGCTCATTGGCGGGTGCAACTCCACCCCGCACTAATGGGTGTCCACTGTCAGCCCTAGGGGTCTTAGTGGCATCCACCATACTCTCTAGTCATATGTCCGGTGCATGGGTATTCCATCGCAGTCCCGGCATGTTCACCGCCCTATGGCGAAAAGCTTCGTCATAGCGAAGCCATGCGCCAGGAGGCCCTGTCCCATGTGCCCTACGGACTATGTCTGCATACTTAGGGAGTTCTAAGTCGCGACCTGGGTTGTTTTGCATGACCACCCCCATGTATATGGCAAATGCCGCGGTCCAATTTGCCCAGTTTCTATCAGCTTTGGGTCTTCTATACCTTTCTCTATCTTTTTCCCCATCCGTCTCCGTGTGTTCCACAATGGGATCACTAAATAATAAGGCATATAAATCGACGTATTCTCCCTTCCAGATTTTTTCTTTGGTCGCCTGTGTTAAATGGCTTCCAAATGGGGTGGCCACGTCGGCAATAGCCCCCCCTGGCGGGCGGACTACCAATGCGGTTCCTGGCCCCCCTACACTCAGGGGCTGCGCACTACCTGATGTGGATGGGGTCTCCGCCGTGGCTGTGTATCCTGTATTTCCCCATTCTCTGGTTTTGGGTGGTTCTTCTCCTTCTCCTACCGGGGGTATGGCTGGCAGTACCCAGGCCCACACTCCATCAACCTTCTTCAACTGTGGCCCCATTGTTTCCTGGGCCCTTGGCCCTAGGCTTGGTGCCCCTACCCCCCTTTGTACGGTGGTTATTCCTGGTGGCTGCTTATATATGAGTTGATGTCCCCTTTCACTCATAGTTCCCCCTAGGTTCTCCCTTCCCTCTGGGGTGCCCACCCCATTTCCTGGGCTATCGGGCATCATTGCCCTGGCCCTGGTGGACTCACCATGCACATTCATGTTCTGATTAGTTAGGCTCTGTTGATTGGTGCGACTCCCCCTCGCGACCCCTGCCGTTTGCTCTTGCAATGTGTTTTCAATAGCGAGCACCCTCTGCCACAGCGCATCATCCCTGGTGTTGTCTTGCTCCTCTTGTGCTTGCCGCCATCTCCGGGTTGGAGGTGATTCTTTGCCTGCATCTGGGAACATGGGTCCGGGCAGGTCTTGCCTGGATAAGTTAGCCATTGTTGTACATGGGGGGCCCAGGCCTGTATAGGGTAACCCACCCTCTGTAGCTGGTGTTGGGCTAGGCCTGGAACCCCAAATGGGTCCCATTGGTCTGCCTGTCCCGATATGCCAGGTGAATTATACACCTGTGTCCTTGGGTCTTCTGCCTGGGTTGCCTCTGTACGCCCCCTTCCTGATCCCTGCTCCGGTGTGTACCGCCCTACCCCTAGGGAGGTTTCTCCTCTGCCCTGCCCTTAGTCTGCTTGCTGCCCTTCCCCTGGCTGCAAGTTCACACTGACCCCAGGGATTACCCCCTCCCTATAGCGGGCAGGAGTGGAGAGTGCTCTGGTCCCCCTCCTCAGCCTTGCTCCTGTGGCCTGACTACTTGGTGGGGCTCTGTGTAATTCAGTCCCCTGCCCCCCTGTACCTAGGGCCCTGTCCATTCCTGTAAGGCTCTGCCCCCCACCAGGGGTCTCCTGCCCCCTTTGGCCAGGCTCTCTTTGTTGTACGGGCATTGCTGGATTTTCATGCCTAGCGCACAGCATGGCCTCGCAGGCCATGAGGTGGGCTACCAATTCAGCCCTGGATGGGGTCCCATCCACGCCCCCCCATCCTCCCCCCCCCAGCTTGACTGGTTCCGCTCTGTGGAGAATCCCCTCGGCTCCTCTTCTGCGCCGCCGCTCCCTTCTTCTTTGTCCGGCCCATTACCGCGTGCTCTGCCTCGGCCCTCGCAGCAGCGAACCCTCAGTGCTGCTGCTTTGTTCAGGGTCTCGACGCGAATTCCGCTTCCACGTGGCCAGCGCGGCTCCGCCCTCCCAGAAAGGGGCGTGCCAGTCTCTCAGTTCTGGGCGCGGCGCTTCTGCGCACGTGCCCCCACTCCGTTGCCTCAGCAACCCCGCCCGAGCCGGGCGCCATTTCTCTTTTGCTGCATGACGCAGCCCCTTCTCTTCCTCTGTATCCCCTGATGGGGAGTGCGGCAATTTCCTCGTCGCTGCCATTATGGCGGCGAAGGGGGCTTTTGCCAGCTTTTCAACCTGCAGCTTTCTGACACTGGAAAGCAGCTTTTATTAAAAAGCAGAATTATCACTACAGAAGATCATGTTCCTTTTATTTAAGAAGGCTATAAAGAGGGGAGCGCTATTACATATTTGACTATATAAATTAGAAATCCTAGACTAATGAATGTGTATCAAGTAGCAGAGTACAATATATGTTGCTCTGCAAAGGAATATTATAGAGTGATGGTGATTTCAGACGTGATGGATGGCCGCTTTCACCACGGGCTGTGGGGTGGTTCGGACCACAGCCGGGGGTGAAGGGGTATGCCAACAGATGTGCGCCCCATTGCCCCCAGCCGTGGGGACCACCAGACCACGTCCCGTGGTGAAAGCGGCCACCCGTCATGTCTAAAGTGGCAACACCCCCCCCCTGGAGGGGGCAGGGCCGCATGATGCAGCATGCTGCCACACGGCCCTGCCCCCTGCTTTCCCTGGTGGCCCTGCCCCCTCCCAATGGGCAGCAGCCAATCCGGTCACTGCCGCAACCACAGGCAGGGGTGAATTCCATTGACCGCGGTGAACGGTAAGTAAACAGAAGTTACTTTTCATTCACCACGGCTGTGGTGGCCTTTAACCACACTTCTCGACCTCTTCGCATCCAGAGGTCCAGAAGCGTGGTGAATGCAAACACGGGCCGCCTTTGACTGTGGTGCACATCTGGCAGCAAGCAAACAGGCATTCACCACAGTCATACGTGGCCCATGTTTGACTGTGGTTCAGGCAGGGTGAATTTCAGACTCGTAACATCTGGAATCCCCCTGAGTTAAGATATGATGTATGCTCTATTATAAAGCCCCAACATTCTATTCATTATGAAATTTACACAATTAAAGTTAGGAGTCTGAAATTTGGGGTGAAGGATCACTTGGATAAGAGGCTGATGCTGACCAAATGTTAGCTGAATCGGTTGAAGGAGAGCTGAGATATCGCAGTGAGAAAGCTGCACTTTAAAGTCTGTTTTTTTTACCAGTCCGATTGACTGGATCTGACCAGGGTAGTGGGGTTTATTGCTGGTTGGGAGGAGGTGCAAGTTTTTAGAAAATTTAAGGAGGCTGCCAAGGGGTGCCAGTTGTTTTCTTTTTGAAAATCGGAGTAGTAGTTTTAAAGTTATGTCTAGAAAATTCACTGTTAGTCTATGAACAGCACTGTTTCTACGATCTATGACATGGAGTGATGACAGGAACACAGGCTGAGGCTGCATTCACATCTGCAGTAGTGAGACCCACAAGGAAGATGAGGCCGTGGGGAGGAGCCAAAGAGCAGAAGAAGAGCCGGTGCAAACGGCGATGTGCCCCGGCTTCCCTCATGCATGTCAGGGAGCAAAATTCTCTCAGCTGCTGCCCCAACTCAGCCCTTTCTTATTAACTCCAGACAATGATATGGGGGGTGGTGTATGTGTGTCGTTTTTCATGGATGTGTTTGTTTTTGTGTTGGTTTGTTTTGTGTTATTGGCCTCGGCCGCAATAAAAGAAATAATATTAATTTTATAGGCGGGGTGCTTGTTACTTTGTTTCCCAGCCTGCAGCTAGTCAATATCAGCTGCAGCTTGAGCCGGTTTGTGCAGCCTGGGAGCTATTTATCCCTGTAAAAGGGGGGGGGGAGTGAGGGAGAAGAGCAGCTGGGGGAGGGTAAGTTCAGTTTTGGAGAGCGGAGGAGGGAACATGGGGGTACAAAAGAAGTGGGGACACTTGAGGGGCCAGAAGTGGGGATGGTGGGCGGGAGGGATTTAAATGCTGTCTAATCTGTGTTTAAACAGGGGAAGGTAGGGGGCGTATAATTTTATTTATTTATTTATTCATTTAAAATTTATATCCCGCCCCTCCTGCCCTCAGGGCAGCCTGGGGCGGTGAACAACATTCAATAAAAATATTTTTAAAATTTAAAACAATTTAAAATTACAATATGTGGGGGAAAACCACATATTGTATAAGGTCTAGGGGGCAGGATCATGGGGGACAGGTAAAGTTGGATCCAGGTGTTGGTGGGGGAGGGCATAGGTGGATGACAGGGGGGAATGGGGGGTATGGGGCAATGACAGGAATGAATGAGATTTATTAGGATTTGTAGCATCCACCATCATCCTTTACAGAAAGGCTAAAAAAGTACTTGTTGAGTAAACTTGAACAAGGTACGTTGTCAAGGTCTGAAATTAAAAATAATTATGATTACAAGTCTACACATTACATATTGCTGCACCTTGTTATACACATTGCAATAAGAACATTTGTTTATGGTTTGGACATAAACATGAGCCTAGTTCGATCCGCACACAGTGCAAAGGTAGCCAGTCTACACACGTACATTTTCTCGTGCTGCTGAAATATTCAAATCAGTTTTTCCAATTTGAAAAAGGCAGTAAGGGAGTCCAAGCATGGTGAAAGCAATTTCTCCCTTATTTCCTTGTATAGTGGACACTCCATAACATAGTGGGGGTGGCAGGAGCAGGGGCTCAGTGTGGATTCCCACAGCCAGCCTCTGCTTCTGTAATCCATCCATGTTAATTTCACCAGCAGGTCGGGTCAGCTCGGACTGGGTAGGCAGGGACTCGGGGACAGGGAGGGCGGGTCAGATTGGTCGGGCAGGAGGAAGGGAGCACAGGGGAGGGGAAATCAGATGAGTGGGGCAGGCGGTGGGAGGAGGCAGGGGGCAGCTAAGATGTCAGGTTGAGGCAGGTGTGGGTTGTGAGGGGGAGCAGGCTTTCTGTAAAGGATGATGGCTAATGCTACAAATCCTAATAAATTCAATTCATTCATTCATTCATTCATTCATTCATTCAATCCTGTCATCCCCCCATACCCCCTTGTTGTCCACCTATGTTCTCCCCCACCACCTGGACCTGACCTGACCTCTGCTCCTGCCCCCTCAGGGGCCAAGGAGCAGGGAAGGGAGCACCGGAGGAGGCCAGATTGGGATCGGGTGGGGGGGGGGAAGGGAGAGCTGGGGGAGGGGGGAGTCCGATCCCCTTAAACAAGTGTGCTCCATTGGGAAATCTTCATTTTGGCTTTAAAAAGTTTACCTTTCCTGGAGTGCATCATTGCCTTTAACAGAATGGAGGTAGAAGGCAGTACTCTGTTTATTAGAGAAGGTACACAGCCTCCTCTCTGTGTTTATCCTCAGGGCTGCCACAAGCTTGCCTCAACTGTTCTCCTTCCTTGGCTTTGCCTCTCTTACCTTTTTTTTTGCAATTTCCCGCTCAGTTACATTTATCTCGGTCACAAGAAAAGTTCTTTCTGCTTCTCAGATAAATATCCTCCACCCATATTTAAAAAGAAAATGAAAATAGGAAGCCTGCTGTCTGCATCCAAAAACAAAACAAAACCGACTCTTCTGCACAGTGCTGCTGTGTGTTTTTCATTGCATACGTAGACTTCAACCAACTGAACTTGAGGTTTCTTTTAAAACAGACAAAACAAGCCTTTCAACTATAAATATTTAACTGTAGCTCATTTTACACAGTGCCCTGGGTGCCTCTTTACACACCAGCGATTTATTCTTTTATTTGTGCCTTTAAAACAGTGATTTGCTTTTGTTGCACTTGTCATTGCTTCCCAATGTGAGCTGCCTGCTCCAGCTAGGATGGGGTCCCCCTCTGGGAGCCAGCAGCATCTCCGGAAAGGGGGGGGGGAAGTTTTCAAAACAATACACTTTTTAAGTTGCAAGAAGAAGAATACAAAACCCCCTAAGATTGTGTGTCTCTCTTTTTCACCCACACTCAAAGTTTAGAGAAGCAATGACAGCCAGGATCCTGGCACTGCCAACTGTCTTAAATGCTTTCAAACATTGCAAGATCCTAACCAGAGCTATCAAGGTGTCTGGGCTCTTATCAGAGGAGCCCAACTTCCTGCTGAATTTCCAGGTTGTTTCCTTCCATGGGGTTAAAGCATTTTAGATAGTAGCTGAGCCTGGTCCCTGCTATTCCTGGAGGAAGAGGGGGATAACGCTCGCTTGAATTCCTCTTCCTCCAAGATGGAGGGATGGGTCCCTGCGAGGAGGTGAATGTGCCATGCACCCTTTGCTAACTACCTACAATCCAGCAACCTTAGCTCCTCAGAGCTGCTGATTTGGTTTGTGTTTGCAACCCCAAGCACACACCCACCCACCCACTCAGCCAGGGGGAGGGAAGATCAGGGGGACTCACCTGCCCAGCAGTGGAGTGGCTCTGGTAGTGCAGCTTGAGCCCAGTCCTTCAGAGCCTTCCTTTGTGGGTGTGGGCCTGTCAGGTCATCAGGCCTTGCCCACAGAGGAAGTCCTTGACATGCCAAGGCTCAGGCTGTGCTGAAGGAGCCGCTTCACCACAGATCAAGTAAGTTACTGAGTTGGGGAGGAGGGGGCTGATGCAGGGATCGAACATGGGCACAGATCCATTCTATCTCACAACGGATCCGTTCCACTTTCAGCACACCATGTGAAATCAATGTGGGCATGCAGCCCATGTTGATCTCACGTAAGTGCAATTTTCTTATGAGACTGTATCCCACGAGAAAATACAAAACATGTGCAAGCAGCCATAGTTGTAAATAAGCTTATTCTTGGATGAGGTTAGTTTTGCAAATCAGAAAAGAAAGACTGTTCCCAGTGCCTCAAGAGCAAGACACTAGCCTGAGGCCTCATATTTCTTGGTCATCTTGGGGCGGGAAAATCTACAGTTACATCATAAATTCCATCATTATGCACAACAGATACACAACATTAATGTCACACTTCACAGGCCTGACAAGAGGGGAGGGAATGAGGGTACAATTGTACTGGGCATTCCTGCTCTAGGAAGCCTCAAAAACAACAACAAAACCACTAGGAGATGCTGAGGTATGAAGGATGGGAGGTAGGTGGCCTCTGGGCAGCTAGCAGAATGCACCATTCCTCTAATTTCTCTCAACAGGCTTGGTCCTTTGTATCTCCCAATTTGTCTAGACAATGTTACCCACTAGTCCAAACTGACCGAAGTGCATATATTAATTTTCACAGCAAACATGCACTACCATATCTATTGCGTGTCAAAATTTACCATGTGCTAGAGTGTTTGCAGTGAAAATGCTGCTCTACTCAGAAGAAAAGTATATAGGGCTGAAATGAGATCTCGCAAAAAGCAAGAATTTCATTGAAATCCCAGTTCTCGACTTGTCTGAGATGAACCGTGAACTGGGACTTTTCATCAAATTCTTGGCAAGAAAATATAAAAATGAATAAATAAATAATTGTACATGTGGAAAAAAAAATGGCCACTGGATTGTTTTGTGCATGTGGAAAATGACCAACTACCTGAACCAAAATGGCAGCAATAGCATCACTGTCATTTTGATTAAGAGCAGCAGCCATTTTGCTCATGTGCAAAACAGTCCGGTGGCCATTTTGTGCATGCAGAATGACTTTTTTCTCACAAGGAATGAGTTCTCAGATGAGAAAATAAAATACTACTAATCAAAAATCATTGTTATGCACAAAATGGCCACTGTCTTTAACCAAAAGGGCAGTGACACTATTGCCACAATTTTAGTTAAGGGTGGTGGCTATTTTTTTAGATGCGTGAAACAATCTGGTGGCCATTTTGTACGATGATTATTACTACTCATCCAACAACTTGTTCCAGGACTGATATATCATGCGATCTCAGTCCTAGTTCTTGAATTCACGTTTAAGAAGTACTGTTGGAGGGTATGGAGCGACTCTGTAGAAATTATGCTCTTACTGATTTCTGCTTCAATTTTTCTCAGTTCATAAGAAAAGCAATGTGTTTATACAAACTTAAACCAGGATCTTTTGCAGCCAGGAGCTTGCCAAGCTATATATTTTACCTTTTCCTATTTAAAGTGGACTTAACTGCCCATCGCTGATCTAATCTCATCATCCCTTAACACAAGCTCACCATTTGTTCTTTAGTCTGTGTTAGCTTGGTCCTGTAACAATTCATTCACACAGCTGCTGATACATTGCTTTTCAATGGTCCACAACTTGCATCTGCTGTCAGAGAAAAAAGGATCCTCAAGGAGTGCGGGAATGGTAAAGGATTTCACACAACACTCAGAACATGGGTTTGTGCTACTATCCCACTCTAAAATGGTGCTGTATGAATGTTGCCCGAGTTAGCTTGAATCAGCATTATGCGTCTGTAAATTTAATACATTTCCTAGGAGAAGACAGTGGTGTAATAACACCACATCATAGGTAGCTCTGTGTTATCTTTAATACTGTTAGTAGTATAGAGGTTATTGTATTCTCTGTCTACACAACATATTCTTTATATTGGTAAGGTGTTTAATTAATAAGGATGGGCTAATGCGGTTTGGAAGTTTGGAGTTCGGACCGAACTCGGCCTGTTCAAATGACCGAACTGAACTCCCAAACTGAACGACAAACCAACCAAACAGTTCGTTCGTGTTCAGCCACGTTTGGTTGAGTTTAGGCAGGAAAAATGTGACTGAAGGCCCAGGGAGGGGGAGACAGCTGTGGAGCAGACTTCCTGGTACTGGGGGGTGGAGAGGCTTGGAGTAGCAGCCAGCCTACCGAATCACCTTTCCTTTTCGACTGAACACTGGCTTCGCAGTCTGCAATTGGCCAGGGGCTAGGCTGCACAGAGACAATCGGGCCTTGTGGTAAGGCGGAGCAGAAAGTAACAAAACTCTTTGCCCTGCCCCCTTCCAATACCTTCTGAGCCAGCCACTGCTCCTGTCACCAGGCGTTTTCAGAAGGCTCCCTGACTCCCAGCAGTTTGCTTCCCTCATCCATTCCCAATTCTCCTCCCATTTCATCCATTCAACAGATTTACCTCCCTATCATCATTTAGTTAGATTATATTAGATAGATTTAGAAGTTATTTTTATTTTTTATGCCTCCCTGTGTTCTATCTAGTCTCCCTACCCACCATTGAATCCATTCCTTTCCCTCTCCCTCCATGTTTCATCCCTCATTCCGTTCCCCTGGTTTTTGATTTATTAGTGTCGGATTAGATTGATTTAGGTTTTATTTCAGTTTCTGTACCCCTCCCTGTGTTGTTGTGAGCTGTCTGTGTTCCCTCCCCATCCCTGTGTAATATTGTGTGTGTGTGTATATATATATATGAGAGAGAGAGAGAGAGAGAGAGAGAGAGAGAGAGAGAGAGAGATATTATAGTAGTTAGGTAGGATTATAGTTAGCTATTACAGTTAAGTTAGCTTAGTTTATAGAGATATAGTGATCTAGTTTTAGAGTGTTTTTTATATTCCATTATTTAGTTTCATAGGTTTTATAGTAGTTATTAGATAGTTAAATAGCAGTTAAATTTAGTGTAGTATAGATAGATATATATAATATTGGATACATTTTTAAAAAAAATTAATTAAAAAAATTATTTAATATAATTAATTGTGTGTGGTTTGTATAAATGGATAAGGGAGTTATGAGAGGGCGAGGCCGCTCTGCTGCCCGTAAGGCAGCCAATGAGGCACATGGCAGGGGCTGTGCCATCAGAGTGCCGGCAGTGGGCAGAAGCAGCAGCCCAAGCACATCCCCACACCCCAAGATGTGAAGGCCTGGTGGTGATGTTGGATCTCGCTCTCCCAGCACTAAGGGAGTTGGGGGTCCCCTCCTTGCAGTAGAAGAGGCTGTGGTGGCTGTGACATCTGCAGCAGCAGGTGATTCAGGGGACGAAGAATCCCAGCAGGGGCCAGCATTGTTCCCTGCCTCCCTCATTGTTGAGAGCCTGGTTAGAGGTAGGGCCCGATCCCCAGGTGGTAGCAGCAGTAGCAGCTATAGGGGGCATGGGGAGAGTGCTGCTCAGAGTGGGAGCCGCACAGGGAGTCCAACAGCCTCTGTCACTCTTTTTGTGGATGGGGACAGTGATGCAGAGATTTCTGTGGAGGTCTCTGTATCTGGTGCTGCTGAGGTGATGGCTGTCCCTGAACAACCTGTGTCACCAGTGCCACCATGTTCTGCCCCTCCCAGGAGTGTGTCACCCGGTGCGGGCCAGAAGGCAGGAGGGGCTAAAAAATCATGGGTCTGGGAGCATTTTAAGGTGGTGCAGGCGGGTGATCCCCGGGAGGTGCGGTGCACTTTGTGCAGCAAGGTGGTGAAGCGACGGCAGGTGCTCACCAACCTACGGACATCTGCCATGTCCAGGCATTTAAAAACGTGCCACAGTGCTGCTCTACTAAGCGGGCAGGCTGGGTCAGTGGACGCAAGTGGGTTCCCAATCCAAGCGGCCACTCATCCTCCATCGGGCAACCATCCCACTGCAGCAGCTGCCTCTAGCAACAGGAGCAGTATTGCTGCTAGGGGGGAGAAGCAGGAGCAGAAGCAGCAGTGTCAGACCACAATGGAGAAGCTGGGGTGTGGGCAGCTTTCAAGGCCATTAGCAGCTGAGGGTGGTGTGGCTTTCAAGAGAAAGCCATGCGCCTGTTGGGCAAGATGATCGCTGTTAATGGCCAGCCTTTCTCCACTGTCGGGGACACAGGGTTTAAGCGGCTGATGGGGTTCCTGGCCCCCCAATTTAAGATGCCATGCTGAACTACCCTCAGCCATACGGTGGTGCCAGGCATCTACAGGGCATTGAAGGAGAGGGTGAAGGAGCAGCTGGCACTGGCAGGGACTGGGGGTGCCACTGTCCATTTCACCACTGACCTGTGGTCCTCCAGGAACGCCCAACACGCTTACCTGGTGGTGACTGCACACTGGTGGTTGGACACAGAGTTGACATTGGACAGTGGCAGGAGGGGTCCTGAAGCAGGGTATAGGTGGGCCCTGCTTCAGGCGGAAGTCATGGAATGCCCCCACACTGCCAGGAACATAAAGGCAGCCCTGAACACTGTGGTGGAGTGGGTCATGCCAGGTGCACCTTTCACCCCAGGGTGTGTGGTGACCGATAATGCATCAAATATACTGAGGGCTGTACGTGATGCAAAATTTATCAACATCCCTTGCACTGCACACACCCTCCACCTGGTGGTCTGGGCTTGGAGGAGAAGGGGATTGGGGAAGGCACCCTTAGCTCCCTGATAGAGCAGGGGAGGAAGCTGCGGTTCTTTAACTGCAGTGTTAAGGGCAGCGAAATCCTCCTGGCCAAGCCAGCTGAGCAAGGTTCCCCAGGGCATCAGCTGGTGCAGGACGTGTCCACGAGGTGGAATTCCACCTTCCTGATGCTTGAGCGGCTTGTGGAGCAGAAAGCCACCTTACATCAGGTGGAATTGGACATGGACAGCGGGGTACCTCTAGGTTTCAACGGGCCAGAATGGGAGATCCTGGCACAGACGGTCCTAGTTCTAAGACCTTTCCATGAGGTGACAGAGACCATAAGCTCATCCACAGTGATGATAAGCCAGGTGACCCCTCTGGTCCAGAGTCTCCATGGGAGTCTGGAGGAGATCATGGTGCAGGGGCAGGATTGTGGCCGTAGGGGCAAGAAGCTGGGGGCTGAGGCGGTTGGGCTGGCGCAGAAGCTTAAGGCAAGCCTGACGGCAAGGTTTGACAAGCTTCTGCTGAAGGGGGGAATATGTCATGGGAACAATGCTGGACCCCAGGGTCAAGGGCAGCGTGGCACGCAAGTCAGCCCACTATGCCATGTGGAAGGATGAACTTGTGGGGAGGGTCCGGAAGGCAGAGCAGGCTCTTGAGAGTGTACGGAAGCAGCAAGACGCCCCAGGGGTTGGTGGGAATGGGAGCAGCCGCCCCTCTCAGCCAGCGGGGTCTATCCCTGCCCACAGCCCGAGCAGCAGTACCAACTACAGCAGGATTAGCAGCAGCAGAAAGACCCCTACTGTCAGCAGCTCCTCCTCTCCCACAAAAGGGCAGGGACTGACAGCGTGGCTGAGGGCAGTGAGGGCAGTGGTGCCCAGGGACAGCTATGAGAGAGAGTATGATGGTGCCTCAGCAGCAGTTGATAACTTCCTGATTGAGGAGCCGTGCATCGATCCCAGCAGTGATCCCTTGGCCTACTGGGCCAGGAAGACCAATGTGTGGTTGGCCCTGTCCAAAGTGTCCAGGGGATTATTGCCATGCCCACCAACCAGTGTCCCCAGCGAGTGGGTGTTCTCTGTTGTGGGGGACATTTGCTTCGCGCACCGCCTGAGACTGGGAGCCAAGGTGGTGGAGCCGTTGTTATTCCTAAAGGTGAACCTTCCGCTGCTGGGATTCCCTGAGCTGCCCCTGGACAAGGAGTGATGTTGCAGTGGCACATGCCATCCCATACCAGGGGCAGCCTTGGGAAGGGGATCCTCATCAATAAGGGCTGCTCCTGCTGAGCTGAGGTGCTGTCTCTCCCTTCCACTGCTTCAGTGGCACCCTACCTGCCACCCTCCCCACCCACCCGCCCCCCCCCTCTCTCTCACTCATACTACACGGCCTCGGCCGACCTATCTGACTGACTGCATGCTGCAGTGTGGCATTGGGAAACTGTAAGCCTGCAAGCTTGCCTCTGGTTAATAGCTAGATGATCTCAGTCCGCCTATCTGACTGGCTCTCTCTTGTGCCTGCTGCATAGTCTTCGCCAGCCTATCTGAGTGCCCTGCCAACTTGGTGCCAAGGTCCCAGCCTGCCTTCCCTACTGCCTCTCATACCATGCTGCTTGCCTGCCTGCCCGCCTGACCAGGTTGCAAAGCTTGAACCCTGACTCAGTCTGCCTGCCTTCTGCTCATGACACACTGCCCGCCTGCCCGCCCGCCCGCCTGCCCAGGTGGTCTAGATCAAAACCTGCCTCAGTCTGCCTGCCTTCTGCTCATGCCA
>QEPC01003884.1:59031-73728 GCA_003113815.1 Sphenodon punctatus | reverse complement strand
CTTCTGCTCATGCCACACTGCCTGCCTGCCTGCCCAGGTGGTCTAGATCAAAGCCTGCCTCAGTCTGCCTGCCTTCTGCTCATGCCATGCTGCCTGCCTGCCTGCTGAGGTGGTCTAGATGAAAGGCTGCCTCAGTCTGCCTGCCTTCTGCTCATGCCATGCTGCCTGCCCGCCCACCTGCCTGCCTGCTCAGGTGGTTGAGATCAAAGCCTGCCTCAGTCTGCCTGCCTTCTGCTCATGCCACGCTGCCTGCCCGCCCACCTGCCTGCCCAGGTGCTCTAAATCAAATCCTGCCTCACTCTGCCTGCCTTCTGCTCATGCTATGTTGCCTGCCCGCCCGCCTGCCTGCCTGCTCAGGTGGTCTAGATCAATGCCTGCCTCAGTCTGCCTGCCTTCTGCTCATGCCACGCTGCCTGCCTGCCTGCCCAGGTGGTCTAGATCAAAGCCTGCCTCAGTCTTCCTGCCTTCTGCTCATGCCACGCTGCCTGCCTGCCTACCCTGACAACCCTGTGCACCACTGGTCTGGTAATCCCGCTGCTGCTGTCTGCTGGTCCATGGGTACTCTGCCCTGGCCAATCAAAATGTGCCCACGCAATCCCTCTGCTGATGTCTGCTGCTGTATGGGAGCTATTCCCTTGCAAATCTAATCATTCTGGCTCCATGGGCGCTGTTTACAGGCAAATCCTGCTGCTGCTCTCTCTGCTGTTCCACGGGTTCTGTGCCCGGTCAATCCAATGTCTGCTGCTGCTTCCAATGCTGCCTTTGCTCTCTGTGCCATGGGTTCTGTACCTGAGCAATCCAATGTCTTCTGCTGCCTCCAACGCTGCCTCTGCTCTCTGTGCCTGAGCAATCCAATGTCTGCTGCTGCTTCCAATGCTGCCTCTGCTCTCTGTGCCATGGGGTCTATGCCCGAGCAATCCAATGTCTGCTGCTGCTTCCAGTGCTGCCTCTTCTCTCTATGCCCAAGCAATCCAATGTCTGCTGCTGCTTCCAATGCTGTCTCTGCTCTCTGTGCCTGAGCAATCCAAAGATTCTCTCCTGGAGATCACTTGGGGTGTTTCCAAGCAAGTAAAACACAGCCAGCTCTGATAGAATGGTGCTTGGCTATGTCTTAGGACCCACTGACACACGTTCAACTGATGTTCACATAACGAGCAATGCATCTTGCTGTGGAAGAGTTTCTCCTGGAGATCCTCGCACAGAGAGTCATCTGTGAACTGCACCAAAAAGCAGCCATTCCAGTCCCAGGACCCGTCGTCAGGGTTCTGGGGCCAAGTTACAGGCAGGGAGGGCTGTGGCCAAGATCCAGAAGCTGCCACTCTAGCCCCAGGACCCACCGTCATGGGTCTGGGGCCATCATTCCTCACACATTCAGATGTCGTTCCACCGCATCAAGCAGCAGCCACTCCAGCCCGTTGACCCACCTTCAGGGTCCTAGGGCCAAGTTACTAGCAAGGAGGGCTGTGGCCAAGATCCAGAAGTTGCCACTCTAGCCCCAGGACCCACCATCATGGGTCTGGGGTCATCATTCCTCCCACATTCCGATGTTGTTCCACCACACCAAAAAGTAGTCAGTAGGGATGGGTGAACGCCATTCGGATGTTTGGAGTTTGGACCAAACTCTGTCTGTTCAGACATCCGAACCGAACATCCGAACCAAACTCTTGAACGACCGAACAGTTCGGTCATGTTCGGACGAGTTCAGATGAGTTTGGAGGCAGGAAAAATGTCTTTCCAGGGCTGAAAATTAGGTTTTGGTTTCGATTTCGTTTCGGTTTCGATTTCACTATTTTTGAATGTTCGACCAAGGTCGGCCAAACCAAACTCGGCTGAACCAAACCATAGAACCCGAACTCGGGTTTCGAACTGAATGACCGAACATCTGAACCGCATTCTGTTCGTCCATCCCAAGCAGCCACTCCAGCCCCAGGACCCACCGTAATCTGTCTGGGGCCATTATTCCCCTCAAAGGCTGCTGAAAGCACATGTCCTGCTGGGCTTCCCTTGTTTAGCTCTAACTATCAAGCACAGTTAAACCTCTCAACCTGCTTCCTGGGAAATTGAACTACTCAACAACAAAACCCCACTCCCAAATCCCCTGGATAAGCAACCCCAAGTCTTTTGTCATATAAGGAGCAATGCATCTTGCTGTGGAAGATTTTCTCTTGGAGATCCCTTGGGGTATTGTGAACTTTCCAATCAAGTACTGTGAGGAAGAGAAAGTCAGTCAGCTCTTCCTCCAGGTACATGATGCATCTTTCATTTTCTGTGAGGGTCTTGAAGACATTATGGTGCTTGCCTATCTATTAGGATCAACTGACACATGTTCTACTGATGTTCACATGGAACTCTTTTCCACTTCGACCTTCAAAGTACTCCAGCCCCAGGACCCACCATCAGGGTTCTGGGGACCGTCATTCCACTCACAGAGAGCCATCTTTCTATCCACTGTCTATCCATCTTTCTATCCACTGTATCTAGAAGCTGTCACTCTAGTCCCAGGACCCACCATCAGGGTTCTGGGACCCATCATTCCACTCACAGCAAGCCATCTTTCTATCCACTGTCTATTCATCTTTCTATCCACTTTATCTAGAAGCTTGCCTTCAGATGACTTGGAGCTGGCCCAGGATGATTCTGTACTTGACTACCTTTCGATTGGCTGTGGGAAATGGAGGCTATCGGCGATTGCCCGTCCCTTCGCAACAACGCTCGCCTATCTCTTAGGATCGACTGTTCGTGTTCGCACATCGATACTGATGACATTCCGAATCCTCTCCATTTCGTAGATTTGACCAATGGCACATATCCAGTTGTGCAACCTGCATTCCATGCTGAGTTCCTTGAGGATTTCTACAGTGATGACATACTCAGTTTGCTTGCCTTCTGACGATTTGGAGCTCGCCCGAGATGACCTCAATCCTAAAAGAATCTTAAACTTCTCCTACAGTCCAGGATCCTTGTTATGTGGCTTTGCCATAGTTACCAAAAAGGTGCCAGGGTACTTCCACCCTCTCCAGCCAGCAGGCACCTGCCCCTGCCCAGCCCCTTACCTCGTTGGTCTCCACTTGGGAGATCAAGACCCCCTTGTTCACCTTTCCTCCAGGCCTCTGGCTTTGCTCCTCTTTGGAGGATTAGCTCAACATCACCTCTTCAGGGGTTAGGGTCTATGGAGACCTATAGCGAGCTCCCTTTGGGAGGCTGCTAGACTCACTCCTTGGGGTCCCCACACCAGATGGGGAAGGGGACACCCGGGAAGTCCATCCCACCCCCTCTCCAGAGGAGGGTGAGCAGAGAGTAGCGATCTAATCCATCGGGGTTAGGGTCTGAGGAGACCTATAGCGAGCTCGGGGCTGCTAGGCCCGCTCTTTAGGGTCCCCGTGCCAGGTGGGGAAGGCGACACCTGGGAAGTCCTCCCCACCCCTCTCCAGAGGGGGGTGAACAGGGAGGGGAAGTCCTCCCCCCCCCCGGCACCTAGGGGAAATTTCTACTTTCTTTTGTAATTCCTTACATCATTCTTAGCCTGGACCTCAATGCTCTTGGACGTTAAGGTGCTGATGGCTCCCATGCATGGGGCCATCAATCAAGTATGTCATGCAAGGCGTGCAGATTAGAAAAGTCATGCCAATGGGTGACAATTGGGGGTTAGGGGGATTGGTCACGTGAAATTATACCCATATGTTTGTGTGTCTGCCACATTTATTTAGTATGCGGGTATTTAGGTAGGTGACTAGGTGTGGGTGGGGAGTTTTACTTGCTTTCCTGTCTCCCCTCAGTCTCTAGACCTCCTCCCATTTGCCATCATTCCACTCACTGAGATGGCCCCCAGGCCTTGGCCTATATGCTATCCGTGCCAAGGGTTCTGTACCATGGTCACCAATGTCTGCTTCTTCCAGTGCCAATGGCCCCCAGGCCATGCCTATATGCTGTCTGTGCCATGATGCCATTGCATCAAGAAACAGCTGCTGCTGCCAGGCCTATATGCTGTCTGTGCCAAGGGTTCTGTACCCTAGGTTGCCGCCAAGCTCAAAGCCTGCCTCAGCCCGCCTTCCTGCCTCTCATGCCAAGGTGCCTGTCTGCCCACCCAGGTTGCTGCCGAGAAAGAAATAAGAGAGAGAGAGAGAGAGAGAGAGAGAGAGAGTCCACCCACTGCTTGAAGGAGAGACAGCCATGATCCCAACCACGCTGCTGTCACCTGCACTATATGGCCAGAGAGAGTGAGAGAGAGAGAGAGATGCTCCCTGCTGGAATGAGAGAGATGTGGGTGGAGGGGAAGAGATGCATCCAGATCAAGCTGGAGAAACATCAAGAGATCTCATCTGTGCTCATGCTCAATGCCCCCATCCAGCAGCAAACATACCAGAATGAGATGGTGATAACACACACCATATTATATGTGCCTGCCTGTGTGCCTCCCTGTACCTGCTACCACCTATCATATGATTGATCAATGATTAAATGAAGTGTGCCCAACCAAGCACTAATTCTAGGGACATCATTCAATTCCCATAGGCTGTCATTCCATTGTACCTGAATCAGTCATGCCCGCCCATCCCAGGAACCATCAATGAGATTCTGGGACCATCATTACAGTCACTGGGAGATGCATTCCATTCCACTGCATCCAGAAGCCCGGTGCCTGTACACCAGCCTGCCCCCCCCCCCAACAGCCTACTCCTCTGCACCCACCTGTGGATGCCCGCTGAAGCTGCTGGATATAAAAAACCCTCCGACCACCCGCTACCAAGGAGCCTGTTTCTGTTTGTCTCTGTCACACCCATCCGCATAAACACAAGCCCTGCACCTCCTTGGGTGCTGTCTGCAAGTTGAGACCCTGCTGCTGGCACAGCACATCTTTGGGTTAATAACTATGCTACATGGGGTGGTAGATGCTGCTGGTAGGGGTCTACAAGCTGTATGAGATTCTACCACTTGCCAGCCAGAATTTAAACACAGAGGGCTAAAAGATTGGACAGGTCAGCTCATAACAACAAATATAACTTTTATTAACAAAACAACAAACAACAAGAAGAACAATATTGTAAAAAATAAACCAGGGGGGCGCAATGCGCATGGGCGAAGGCTAGCAGCACAAAATCCTCACTCCTCACGATCTACCTGATAAAATGTGGCGCAAGACATCAAAGAGGGAAAGAACAAAAAAAATAATAAGAGACCCTGCTTGCTGGATCACCGAGGCATGGGACCAGCAAAAAAAATGGGGGGAAAAGGACCGATTACAAGTTTCTGCCAGCAGAAACAACTTGCTGAACCCTCACAGGCAGAACTTGTAAGAGCCAAAATGGTGGCCATGAATCAGCCCGCCGTTCCAGGGGACTTTGAGGGGGGGCAAGCCAGCATGGATGCAATCCTCGCAGAGGTCAGGGCAGCAAGGGCAGAGGCTCAAAAAGACAAAAATGAGCTCCTGGTCAAAGTAACATCCACAATGGAGGAGCGGAATAAAAAACTTGAAAACTTGGGCAAAAGGATTAAAATTGCAGAGGGGCACATTTCAGACCTGGAAGATCAGGCCCTAAGGGTGGACAGTGAGGGGGCCCAACTAAAAGAATCCCTGCAGTTTTTGCACACCAAGTATGAAGGCTTGGAAAATAGATCAAGACGCTGCAACCTGCATGTTATGGGGGTGAAAGAAGGGGTAGAAACTTCAGGAATTCAGGAGCTATTTAATCAAATCTGTACCCACAACTTCCCCGACCATCAGCAACTACATAACCTTGAAATTGAACGAGCTCATAGATCACTAAGATCCAAGCTGAAGGAATCAGACCCCCCCCCCCCGAGCAATTATAATAAAATTCTTGAAATTCAAGGACAAGGAAGCCCTGCTATCAATGGTGAGAAAAATGAAACAAAATCTAACTTTTATGGGGCAAAAAATAAAAATTCAACCTGATTATGCCATTGAAACAATGACCAAGAGGAGAGCATGGTCCAAGTACTTTACAGAGCTGGTTGATAGAGACCTGAAGCCACAATTATGGCCCCCAGCCAAAATGGCAATATTGCTCAATGGGAGAAGGAAAATCTTCAAAGACACTGCTGACCTGGAAATATTCCTTCAATCACATAGACCCAGACAACAAGCAACAGATTAATAGACCTTCTAAAGCGCAATGAAGGAGAGGAGAGGAGAAGTGGAGCTAACTTTTTTGCTACACAGAACTGAAAACCGTGATGCCCACTAGCATGTGCCACCCACATGATCTCACCTACAGAAGACTTCAGCAAAGTGACCTTTTACCTATTCGCTCAAGGTCTGATTATGTGTAAATGCAGTTAAATGATTACCATGGGTTTGGGCTGCACGCTCCCTTTCCTTCTCTTATAATAATCAGTAATTGTGCCAACATGTATAGATGACCGTGGCAAAAGAGGGGAAGTTTCCCTCAGCTACTTTCGCCTAAAACAAAACAAACGAATGGCCCTTGGGAGGGGTGGTAAATAAACAAAAGAATCAGAAAATACCCCCACTAATTATTTCAGTCCACCTGAAAAAAGTATCTCTCTCCACCCTTAGGTTACGGCAGCTACTGCCAGTTTGAGTATTGTGGATAAATGGTTATGTTTGTTTTTGAAGTTAATAATGTTTTTGTTGTGCATATTGCAAGGTTCTCCTACTACTACAGCTTCTCCCCTTTATGTCTTGCTTCGCTACACCACAGGGGGTTAGACTGCATCCTCAAAAAGAATCCATATCAAAAGAAAAAGACAGGTAATAAGCAAACACCCAGTAGACCAAACACAGATAGATGACAGACACACCTATGAGTCCTCTAGAAAGGAATAGTCCCCCCTTAAAAACCCTAACCCTTAATGTTAAAGGCCTCAACCACCCGATAAAATGCAAAAAGACAATAAACCTTATATTAGACCAGCGAATTGATGTTTTCTTTCTCCAAGAAACACACCTGTTAAGACAGGACCTTCACAGATTTAAAAGTAAACAAATAGGAGAGATTTTTGCTTCCTGTGGAAGGAAAAAGACAGCAGGAGTGCTGATAGGGTTCGCAGCGGAGGCAAACTTCAAACTTGAACAAATGAAAAAGGACAAGGAAGGAAGGTTCCTGCTCCTTAGGGGCACATTAAACGCACAGAGGGTGACCTTAGTCAGTATCTATGCACCAAATATAAACATATATCAGTTCTTCCAAAAATACCTACCACTCATCTCACAAAATACGGAGGGGTTAACAATAATGCAAGGGGATTTTAATTCACCATTATCGGAATTAGACCACTCCACACGATCACTTTGGAAAAGCACCCATAAAAATATTGCAAATTTAATACCCCAGCATGACTTGAAGGACGCTTGGTGCTATCTCAACCCAACCACTAGGAGCTACACATTTCACTCCCTAGTACACAACACGTATTCTAAAATAGACCACTGTTTACTAGAACGAGACTCTCTGCAGCGATACCTAAGATACCTAAGTGATTCCTATTGTTTTCACTGACCACAATGCGCTGCTCTCCAAATTCTCATGGAAGATCCTAGAGCAGCGGGGAAAAAGGACATGGCAATTGGACAATGGCTTGCTTAAATGTGAATGGGTTAAAAACCAAATATCAGGGGAACTAAAAGATTACTTCGAATTGAACTCAGGCTCAGTAGCATCCCCACAAACCCTATGAGAGATGGCAAAAGCAGTCTTAAGGGGCATCTTTATAGACATTAAATCAGCTATAAATAGAAAAAGGAGAGATAGAAACTTGGAACTATACAACCAACTACAACAGCTGGAAGTAGAAAACAGGAATTTTCCCAACAAAAAGACCCAGATTGAAATACAAAAATTAAAAAGTGAAATAGAAACTATAGACACTCAAAAAATCACCCAACAGCTGAGAAAGGTCAGAAGTTTTTATTTTCAAAATGGCAATAAACCAGGTAAAACATTAGCACAATTGACAAAAAGCAAGAGGCAAAGTCCTCTATTCCAGCAATTAAACTCTCAAATGGGGTGACAGTAAATAGCAGGCAGAGATCCAAAGTGCTTTTGTGGATTTCTATCAAGAATTGTACACTTCCTCCGGCCCAGACCCTGAAATGATAAAAACATTCATTAACAAGTATACGATTCCAAACTTTAATCATGAACAAATTAGCTATCTGAATGCCCCCATAACTATTGAAGAAACAAAAGCAACGATAAAAGAACTTATCAAAAAGAAAGCTTGCAGCCCCGATGGGCTACCGGTGGAATTCTACCAAACTTTTGGGGGTATTATAATCCCTATTTAACAAACACCTTCAATGATATTATAAAGACACAATCAATGCCACCCACATTTTATGAGGCAGCGATAACCCTGATACCCAAACAAGGCCGAAACCCCGAGGAATGTAGTAACTATCGTCCTATATCCTTGCTGATCATTGACTATAAAATTTTTGCTAAAACATTAGCAAATCGACTTATAGCAATTATTGGAGAGGTGATCCACCTTGATCAGACAGGGTTCATACCCAATAGACAGGGAACTGACAACATTAGGGAAATGGTCAACCTTCTGCTAGCGGCCCCAAAATCAAAAACCCCTACATTAATTCTCTCCGCAGATGCGGAGAAAGCGTTTGATTGCTGTGAATCAGAGTGTCTATACCTTGTTATGGAAAAGATGGGAATAACAGGGAACTCCCTACAAGCAATTAAGGCCTTGAATTAAAAACCAAGCTTGCAATTATTAATTAACGGTGATCTTTCACAACCATTTCATTTAACCAGGGGAGCCAGGTAAGGCTGCCCCCTATCGCCCTTACTCTTTAATATAATCCTGGAATTACTGGCGTGCGCCGTAAGGCAGGAGCAGGAAATCAAAGGCGTACAAATTGGGGACAAGCAGTACAAAATATCTTTGTTTGCAGACGACATGCTTGTGTATCTAACACAACCAGAGATATCAGTACCAAAGGTTCTCCCGTTTGATAGACCAGTTTAGTTTGATTTCAGGCTATAAAATCAATTACCACAAATCCCAAGCACTAATAATAGCGGAAGATAAGGACACTAGGTGGACCATTGAATTACAAGTTCCATTCACAATAGAACATAATCACTTGTTCATTGTACACACGCCTCCCCGTCCACTGTGCATGGTAGGCCCAGTGGAGGGCTGGCGTTACCTGTGTCAATTAAATGCAACATTAAAGTAAAATTTGTTTCCTCATTCAAATCAAATGTTGTAATTTATCACTGTGTTTTTCCAACAGGACAGGGTCTATTAATTGGAAATGTCTATCTTCCTCCTCTTTCTTCCCCATATTTCTTATTAGATTTTTGGGAAGTTGCTGTGGAAATGTTTTCAGCAGCAAAGAGGTCTTTTCCATTTTCTTCCCTTGTAATTGGAGGTGATTTTAATACTAGAATTGGCACCTTTGGAAAGGACTTGACTGCCTCTACACTTGACGATCTCGAATCACAGGCCTGTACTGTTTTCAGAAGCTCAAAGGATAGTAGAGTCTGTTCCAGAGCCAAACTACTGACCTCATTTTGTGACAATTTGGATCTGGTGATCCTAAATGGGCGTCTTAGGGGAGATGTGGTGGGAAATTTTACATTCCACTCCCATTCTGGTTCTAGTGTGATTGATTATTTTATGTCATCAGCAAATTTTTTTAAGCATCTATTCGCTTTGCAAATTATCCCGAGACCGGAATCGGATCATTTCCCATTAGTCTTGACCTTGCTGATTGCCCCTTTAGCCCCTTTCCAGACTGGAAATAAACCAACAGGGATTCAGTCTGGGGCCCTTGATGTTTATCCCTCTCGAACCAAGCGGACCATGGAACTTGGGACTGTTATCACCAATTTTATGTCATCCGAGGAGGTGGAGTGTTGTAGACTCGGCATAGGGATTAAGGGCAGGGATGCCTTTTTTCATTATGCCGAGTTAGTCGCCTTATTACTGACAAATAGGAGACCAGAAAATCTCACCAGGTGGAAGCATGGATGGTTCGATGACAAATGTCTAGCTAGGAGGACTGCACTCCGCAAGACAGCCAGGGCTCTTCATTCAAACCCTACGCAGTCTCTTCATAAGCAGCTCCAGGCTGATAGGTCAGGTTATAGGAAGTTACTGATCTGTAAAAGGACTGTTTTCCAACATAGGAAATGGGAAGATTTATGTAAGGCAACTGGTTCAGGTGACTCCCGAAAATTCTGGGAGATCATTTGTGGTGCCAAAATGGGAAAATAGATGTTTAGGTTCATCCTCAGTATTGCCTGAGGGATGGGAGAGTTATTACAGGGATCTTTTTTCAAATCCCCTTTCAGCGATTCATAGTATAACGCTCCACACAAGGGATAAATTCCCAATCTGGAAACCAGTTTTGCCAGAGGAGATTCGGGACTTAATCATGAAATTAAAAACTGGGAAGGTGCCCGGTGATGACTTTATTACTGCAGAGGTTTTGAAATTTGCACCTGACTGGTGGGCAGAACTATTGGTTTCCCTGTTTACATCCATAAATGAGGGGGGTGAGATACCCAGCTCATGGCTAAATAATATAGTGGTCCCCATTTTTAAAAAAGGGGACCCATCAGAACCCAAAAATTACCGCCCAATCAGTTTGCTGAGCGTGGTGGGAAAGCTTTATGCGCGTTACCTGTTAGACAGGTTGCAAGGTTGGCTGCTTGCCAATAATATCCTGGAACCTGAGCAAGCTGGGTTCCAGAAAGGCAAGTCCACCTTGGACCATGTGATTACACTTACAGCCCTGGCAAAGAGGTCTTTGACCCTCCAGAAGAAATTCTATCTTTGCTTCGTGGACCTTCATGCGGCTTTTGACTCAGTATGCAGGGCTCGCCTTTGGTTTAAATTAGGCAAGTCTGGGATTGAATCTCGTCTCTTGTTTTTGATCGTGAAATTGCATACTGACAACTCTTTACAGGTTAGGTGCAGCTCCCCAAACAGTGTAACAGGAAAAGTTCCGGTGGAGGTAGGTGTAAGACAAGGGTGTATTCTGGCCCCAGCCCTGTTTAATTTTTAGCTGAATGATGTCATAACATTTTTAAAGACCAAAGATTCCCATGCCCCAGCTGTTGGAGGCAGGAAAGTTCCAGCTCTCTTATATGCTGATGACGCAGTCCTGGTCTCGCGTTCACTTGTGGGCCTGAGGCGGGCTATGGATCTGTTTGGGGACTATTGTAATAGGGAGCTTCTATCTATAAATTACGAGAAAACTAATGTAATGATAATGGGAAATCCTAGGCACTGCAAACATCATCGTTGGGCTATAGGTGAAAATATAGTAGAACAGGTCTCGTCATATAAGTATCTGGGGGTGCTATTCTCATGTACAGGTAGTTGGAATCTTCATTTTGAGGCAGCTAGGGCTCAGGCTAGACGGACTTCTGCAGTAATTACTAGCTTTTTTTGGCCCTGGAGGAAATTTGATCTTACCCGCTCTCCGATTATTTAGGGCAAAAGTCATTCCACATATTTTCTATGCTCTCCCATCCTGGGGTATGTCATATCTGGATAAGCTGGAAGTAAGTTCAGAATACTTTCCTGTGTTCAATTCTGGGAGTTCCCAGAGGTGCCCCTCAGGCGATTTTGAGGGCTGAATCTTGTAACTATACGCTTAAGCAGATTGCTCTTTGCCAAATATTCAAATATTGGATAAGGATTTTTCTTTTTCCATTGCAGGATCAATCATTACTTTTGTTAGTGGTGACCTACGGGATGCTGAGTGACTGGGACTTAGGTGTAGGAGAGGAAGTGCAAAAGTTGGGGTTTTCCCATGAGTATCTATGGAGCGTAGGCCCTAAATTAGCGGAGACTCTCCTTATGAGAAGATTGGCAGATCAGGAGTTGCAAACGGAGGGAGCCCTTATACGGGAACAAAGAGTGGCGCTTGATTACCTTCCCCCAGATCCTTCATGGCCTAAGGATTGCTATCTATTTACTTGGCTTGAAGCTGCCGAAAGGAGGGCATTTACGCTCCTCAGATGCGACTCTTTCTCAACAGTTATGCTGGAGGGTCGGTATAGAGGGATTCCAAAGGAGAAACGGTACTGTCCCACCTGTGTGCCTCATGAACCAGACTCCCACATGCATGTTCTTTTCCAGTGTCCCGCTTTCTCAGATTTGAGGGAGAAATTGCGGGTTACCTTATACCCCTCGTCTGGCCCAGGTCAGCTAAAGGGCTCCTTGCGAACCTTTCTTAGCCCTCTTGATTCGTATATAATGAGGTCAGTGGCTCAATTTGGAATGGCTGTAATTCGAAGACATAAAATCTCCTTGTCAGTTAAAAGACTGATTAGAGCTGTCTGTTTAAAGTCTGGTGGCGGCTAAAATGTGATCGATTCTAGTCGGTTTAGACCCTGCCCTGTTTTGGATGTAGCTTTATTTATATTATGTGGGAGTGCTATGAATGTTTTCATTTTCGCTGAAATTTATATTTTATTTATTTTGTATAAAAGACTTTAGTTATTTTTTGGTTGTGAGATTGTAATAGCCTTGGCTTCGCAATAAAGATTTCTATTCTTCTTCATAATCACTTTAAATATCTAGGAGTAAACATCACCCGAGATCATAACAAACTCTTTAAGGCTAACTTCCCTAGCATTCTCAATCAGATACAAACTGAAGTGGCAATGTGGCAACGCCTCCGAACCTCATGGCTGGGAAGCATGAACCTGTATAAAATGATTGCCCTTCCAAAAATATTATACAAAGTGATGGCCCTACTGATCCATATTCCAAAGTCTTTTATTAAGCAGTGTGAACACACTCTCCTCGAAGGGGTCTGGAAGGGAAAAAACCATAGAATTAATAAATTTACCATAGTGAGAAGAAAGGAGGATGGTGGGATTAACATGCCAGACCTGGCTCTTTACATTAAAGCAGCATCCTTAAGAGCGCTAAAATACTGGTACCACCCTACCAAAAACACAGAATGGGTGAAAATTGAGAGGCAGCTATTGGGCATACACAGCTTTCAAGAGATGCTGACTAGCAGCTCGAGAACTGAAACTAACAGATTACCAGCTCATCCCTTTGCAGGGCACTTATCTACACTGTTGGTGGCAGTGCCCCAGGGTTCAGTCTCTCTGGCATGATGTTTGGGGCTATATGAAAAAAGCAACTGGTTTAGTTATACCGTTCAGGCCGGAGACGGCATTATTGGGACTGTACCCTGATATTCCTTTAATGAACCACCATCAAGAAACGTGTACGTTAATGTCACTGGCAGCAATCCACATAATCGCGAGGTACTGGAAAAACGCAAGAGATCTGACTGAGATGGAGTGACTAAAATGTCTATGGTACCTGTACTCGATGGAAAAAATTGCTGCAAACTTAGAAAATAAATCAAAGAAATTCACCACGAGATGGTTCACATGCATTGGAGCTGTACAGGGCTACACCTTGTCGGAGGAAGCGAAGACATACATAGTGGACTATTCAATCTGAGACGGAGAAATATTGTAATGCGAAGCACCTATTTTTATTTTGTACATGTTGTTTGAATGTTACTGTATGTTGTTGTTACCAGAAAAATTTAATTAATAAATAGAAAATAATAATAATAAAAAAGAATAAACCAAACATTTTTAAATAGAAAGGAAACTTATGCACTAACAAACTAATTAGTTTTTTGGCCTGCCCCCCCGGAACTTGGGGGAAAGGCATGAGTGGTGCAGGGGATCTAGGGGCAGGGGCTGCACCTGCCGGCATTTCATAGCCGTGTTGGACATGCTGTGTTGGACATGCCGTGTTGGACATTCAACGGCCCCTGCCACGGCCACCCACCAGTTGCAGATCAACTGGCGGAAGAGCTCCAGGTCGGCCCTCTCAGTGGAGACGTACTTGGAGACGTACTCAGAGTATGCCTCCACCTTCTTCTCTGTCAACTCGGCCACCTGGAACTGTTCCACCAGGTGGCCTTCAATTACCTGGAGACTGGCAACAAAATGTTGGCTGATCCCCTGCACCTGGCTATGAAATGCCCTTGCCACCGCAGACTGCTCCTGGCTCTGGGGCATCACATCTGAGCTGGAGGGGTGGGGGGGAGGGCGTACATGCCTTTGTTTGTGGGTTGCCTTCCCGCCTTCTTCTGGCATTGGGGCTCCACGGCCACATCGGAGTCCTCTGCCTGCCGCCTCACTTTCAGGCCATGCCTCCGTTTGATGTGGGTGATGAGTCCAGATGTGGTCCCCTCCATCTGGCATCAGAATATTTTGTGGCAGAGCTAAAAAGAGCAGAAAAAGATAGGAAAATAAGACGTGCCATACTGTGTCAGACTAATGGTCTGTCAAGCCCTGCCTGCATTCTGTCTCCACAAGTGGGTTGACTGGGTGGCCAATCTCTCTCTGCAGGGAACTTCCATTCCTTACAGGTCATAGGGCAATTAATTCTCCATTGTTCCAGTCCCCATGCCTTACCTTGCATGTGGCGACTCCATTGCCCTTCTCATAATACCTCCAGACATCCGACCTTGACCGCCGGATGTCTGGGGGTGTCACTGGTGACCTTGGCCTAGGGGTCCTCTTTGGCCTGGCTGTGGCAGTAGCGCTGGGGCCAGCATACAATTCCTCTCTGTACTGGGAACTCTTACCTCTCTGACCGCTCCTTTAATGTGTCTCTCTCCAACTCCGCCTCCTCCTCCTTCCCCCTCTCAGTTGGTGTTCCTCAAGGCTCTGTTCTTGGCCCTCTCCTCTTCTC